>OX369300.1:7956707-8552154 GCA_947284805.1 Coleophora flavipennella
AAAAATCGTGAAAAGTACTACCGGCCACGTACCAATGTGTTTTCGAATTTAGGTTTCATATGTATACGTTTATCCGACGCTCTTACGGTGAAGGAAAACATCGCGAGGAAACCTGCACACATCTGCGAAGAAACTCGAAGGTTGTGTGTGAAGTCGACCAACCCGCACTGGGCCCGCGTGGTCGACTAAGGCCCGATCGCCCTAATTCGGGGTAGGCTCGAGCCCCTCGGTGGGGACGTATATGAGCTGATAAGAAGAAGAAGAAAGTACACACTTAAGTATGTCCAATATTTTTTGCGAGATCGACATTTACCAATAAACGTATTTCTTTCTTTCTTTCTTTCTTTCATTACCCAAAAAAAATGATCTAGCAAAAGTGTTTCTCCGCTTCTCCACCAGTGCCTCGCCTTAATCTGTGACCTAAAGACGGACGTGTATAACAAATGAATTTTAAACATTTTTGGAACAACAGCGTGGAAATGAGTGTTCCCCAGATCTCGCGGGAACTGTGTCAGAATATGCTTATTAGTAAAATACGTCATTTCCCACTCCCTCAACCATTTCTGTGCAAAAAATCACAACAATCCATTGATCCGTTGCGATGTTAAAGAAATTAACCAAAAATACCTTTTTTTTCAGTTCTCTCAGGAACTGCATCGGACTGTTCTATTTTCACGGGATAAAAAGTAGCATATGTCCTTACCAGTGGCACAGGCTACCTGCATGCCAAATTACATCAAAATTGGTCGAGGTGTTGAAGCGTGAAAAGCTAACAAAAACACAAACACATTTTCACATCTTATACATATAATAAAACTGTAACGGGGCCGTGTCTGTATATGAAATATTTTTGGAAAATAATGACTGTGGTGGATATAACTAACGATATAGAGGCCAAAACAACAACTTTTAGAATTTTTGTCTGTCTGTCTGTCTGTATGTTCGCGCATCACGCAAAAACGACCAGGCCGATTTTGATGAAGTTTTGTATGGTGGTTTTTATCCCGGAAAATTTTTAAAGTTACCGTGGGAAAATACAAACCGCCACGTGGACGAAGTCGCGGGTACAGCTAGTTTATAATATTAGTAAGCATTCAGAGCAGTTAAGAAGATCACAAACGACATAGCTCACAGAATCGCTAAACTGATGT
Organism: Coleophora flavipennella; assembly: GCA_947284805.1. Lineage (NCBI taxonomy): Eukaryota > Metazoa > Arthropoda > Insecta > Lepidoptera > Coleophoridae > Coleophora > Coleophora flavipennella. The sequence continues at coordinate 7,957,859 of OX369300.1, forward strand.
GGCAGTGGGCAGGGCACATAGCTCGTAAAACAGATGGCCGATGGGGTAGTAAAGTTCTCGAGTGGCGACCGCGCAATATGATGATGATGATGATGATGATGAAGAAGATCACATCACCTACTTTCTGGTAGATCGCACGTGAGCAGAATATTACGTAAACTAGACAAACAGTGGAATAATTAAAGATTGAGTACTTATGCCATGTTTGGTTCTGTTTTAGCTAATGGAGCGTGCGGTAAATACATTTTGGAAGTTCCTGTGTCAATAGTTATTTAATCTCATTGTTTGTTTAAAATAACATCGGCTTTTGCCCGCGGTTTTGCCTTCGTAAACATAGTGTCTGTGACTGTCATTGAGGGTGTGTGGTGCGAGCGTGGAAATGAGTTTTCTACACATCCCTCGGGATGCTAATTTATTTAAGACATAAAAGATATACAAAGTTATCTTATCTAATAAATACAAGTTAACTGGGACCCCACACTAGGCTAGGCCTGTCTCGTGGCGGTCAAAAGAACGTTAACATAAAACAAGATTTAAAAGGTGGCGGATACGCAACTAAACAGTAACTAAGTAATTATTACAGGAAGTGGAAGACAACAAAAGTATTAAAGAGAAAAAATATAAACAAAGAACAGTTAACAGAATATTGTGTGTGTGTGTGTGTGTGTTGATGTGTGTCCCCCTCCAGCCACCGAGCCAGCCGAGGTTCAGTCAGGAATCGCGCAGTTCAGAAATATTTAGTGTTTGATAAGTTGGTGGGTATGAGATACCTGGCCTCATTCACGCCGGGTTAATAAATCGGGATAAAAGATAGCCTATGTCCTTCTCCATGCCACAGGGTACGTGCATACTAAACAATAACTTGACTGACTCGGTGGCTCAGTGGTTAGTGCCCTTGACTACTGATCCGAGGGTTTCGATCCCCACCCAGGGCAAGCATTTGTGTGATGAGCAGTTATGTTTGCTCTGTGTCTGGGTGTTAAATATATCTATATATGTATGTATTTATTTAAACGTATATAAGTATGTATATCAGTCTCCGGTAACTCATAACACAGGGAATCCTACTTTGGGGCCAGATGACCATGTGTGATTTGTCCCAGAATATTTATTTATTTATTTAATAAGATTGTATAATAAAGCATATTTGCTTGATTAATTGATTGTGGTTCAGGCGTGAAGAGGTAATAAACAAACACATTTTCTCATTTATAATATTTAGTAAGGACCTACTAATTATTACCGGGAACTATATTTTTAAACACTGGGCAAAATAACGCCGAACCAATTAAAAACTCGGCAGCATCAAAACATTATCCCTCTTGTTTGGGAAGTCGGGTAAAAATGTATTCTAGTCATTTCCGGGATCAAGAATTCAAGACGAATCTAACGACACAAAATTGTTCAAGCCGTTTAAGATACAGGCTCAGTGAAAGAAGCAGACATAGCGTTGCCAGGCGTCCGGATAAAGCCGGACAGTGTTAGGCTTTTTGGATGCGTGTCCGGCCAAAATAGAAGGTGTCCGGCCTGTCCGGCTTTTTAGGTGTAATGATTTTTCCAGTCACCTGGACTTTCGGGTGAGTGCTGTCGTATTTATGAGACTATGGCGGCGTTTCTTAGTCTGATTAGGACCTCGATAAAGGCCGTAAACATGACTGATTGATTTAGGGGTGTCTAAAGAGGGCTTTAATAATTTAGGGAGTCCGGCTTTTTTACCCAAAAGTCCGGCTAAACTGGCAGGTATGTCCGGCTATTTAGTTTTAAGACCTGGCAACCCTAAGCAGACATATAAACACGTAAGACAAACATTACACAAATTTTGAGCAGTCGGGTTATAAAAGTACTTAGTCAAGCTTCAATTATCTTAATATATTGCCACTATTATTATACATCAGGATGTAACGAAATTGGTGTAGGTCCCGTTAACTGGGGGTTCTACTTAGCATACTGAACAACTTTCCCCAAGGAACCCATAGACAATTCTCAAAAAAAAAATTGGACCCTCCATACTAAAATGCACAAAATCGGTCGATCAGCTGATCGATTTGTATGAATAGTAAAAAAACATTACGTTTTCAGCAAAGTCGTAGAACAAAAGTTGTTCAGTATGATGAGTAGAAGCCCCAGTTAACGGGATCTACACCAATTTTGTTACACCCTGTACAGTTAATTTACATGTTAGTATGTTCGCACCGCGCGCCATCTTGTATTGTACGAGATATGTCACCGGAAAATGGAAAAAACTGTTAAATTATAATCTAACGGGATTTATCTGTCGAAAGATTGTGAACCGTAACATACTGTTTATAATTTCACTAGTGACATTACAATAACACTAAGTGAATTGAATAACATTAAATAAATGAGCGAGCGAAGCGAGCGATATTAGGTTCAGTCAGAATTAATTGATTTAACAGTCAAAGACTCGCGAAGCGATGTGTTTCCCCCCCCCCCCGGGTAGCAGAATGCTTCGCAAAAAAGAAATCATCGGTTTTATTCGGAGATACAAGAATGGGCCGTGAAATTGTAAGCCGATTGACAATTTACCGTCATATTTATAATGTAACTGAATTTAGTGGAGTGAGATTGTAATATCGCTGTTTTACAATATCCCGGCGACATATTATATAAACGAAAGTATAAAATACTAGCTGGGGTACCAGGCTTCGCTCAGGGAGTAGCCCCACCCACACAAAAAAGCTTCGATGGTCCAAACTGTTCCAGAACACTCCACGACATTCGAGAGTGTTCTGGAATGTTCCACAATGATCTTCGATGCTCTCGAATACTCTCAAATATACTGGGCTATTGACTGGGCTGGCTGGACTCTCAAAAATTTCTAGAGGGCGAAACATCCAGTTATTATATCTTCAAAATCACGCCCTTAAGGTAAAAACGGGTACCTTCTTTATGGATGGGGGATAGAGGGCTACCACACCATATACCCTCAATCGGACCAGGACTCGTTTCTGAGTTTAAGCGGCACGTACATTGTACACTTTCTTTTTTAATATATACTAATTATTTAAAACTAGAGCGTCGGTGGCGTAACGGCTAGGGCCGCCGCCTCCTGTCCGGGAGGTCGTGGTTCGAATCCTGCCACGTACTGATTTCTTACGTACGTTTATCCGACGCTCTTACGGTGAAGGAAAACATCGTGAGGAAATCTGCACACGCCTGCTGCGGAGAAACTCGCTGGTTGTGTGTGAAGTCGACGAAACCGCACTGGGCCTGTGTGGTAGACTAAGGGCCGATCGCCCTAATTCAGGGTATGCTCGGGGACGTATATGGACGTATATGGGGACTGATATGATGATGACTTAAAACTAGTCAAATAACCCACCACCCCGTTAAGTTAGCCTACTAAGTATTTGCACAGATACTAGTTACTTCGTAAGTATTTGCCTAAGTAAAGCATAGCACCCGACGTAAGGGCGACCTACGAACAGTATGTGACTCTAAGCAATCTAAGTTTCAATCAGTTTCAATGCAAGAGAGGTATCAATCATTTTGTGGAGGCAAGGTAGAAAGGGTGTCTGACCTGACTCATTGCTAACCTAATCTCACCGACCAAACCCGGCTGCTTATTTCTCTTTTTGTGTTCAATAGGAGGCAGCACTGCCATGCACTGCCTCGAAACCAGCACGGATTTGTTTTGGTAATCTTCTCATAAACACGGGTTCAGTAAGAGGCGCTATTCATACATAACGAACCCGTGTAGCGCCATAAATGCATGTTCATTTCAAGGATTTTTGTGTTGAACAATTTTAAATTAAGACGAAGTATTGATTGGAACAGCTGTCTCTGTCATTTTCTTTACGTGTAAAGAGTGATAAAGTAAGTAATCACACTTTTTAACTTTTTCAATGGGTTTTCGTTTCAATCAAAAACTACAGTGAAATTATAAAAAATAATAACATTACTCACTTTTATAATTATATTATATATTTATATTGTATATTTTTTAAAAAATACTTCAAAATATTGGTCTTAACTAGAGTTGAAAGTATCGGTGTAGACCTATCTTTGGTTTTTTTTTATATCGAGCCAAAACTGCTCAATCGTCTTTCTAATAGATTTTGACTTTATGGAACATCATAAATATTAAGGTTTTTTTTCAACCTTGGGTTTTCTGTCGTTTAGGAGTAATAGACGTCAAAAATAACAAAAATCTCTAATATTACCGCCTTAAAGTCATGCAACATATTTATAAGGAAAATTATAGAAATTCATTAATATTATATAATAAAGGGTATAAGGTAAAATAGAGCCTGTTTTTAGTGGGGAGCTTCTAAAACTTCTATAATCATAAATATAATTCTCGAAAAACCTACAAATTTTAGGTAAGTACAATCTTTTATTGCATTGTCACGCGACTCGCGACATATACATATGCATGCAAAATTTCAACTCAATCGGTAACCGGGAAGTGGGTCAAATTTAACTTGCAAGATTCCACCCGAACAAACATACATTGCAAGTTAAAACAAAGTTTGTAAAAAAATTTGAACGTTTCATACAAATCATTTAGGTGATTAGCTAACTCTGTAGGTAAAAATAGGCAGTCCAAAATATATTTTTTTTCGATTGTATCAAAGTTTAGAACAAAAATTGTTCAGTTTCCTGAGTTTCCCTCTCAAAAATGTGCTGTTTTTTACAACCCTAATATGCTTGCAGAATTACATACCTACATAAGTGTCGGTGGCTTAATGGTTAGGGCTAATAACGATTTAATATTTACGTTCATCCGACGCTCTTACTGTGAAGAAAAACATCGCCAGGAAACCTGCACACGCCTGCGAAGAAACGCGAAGGTTGTGTGTAAAGTCGACCAACCCGCACTGGGCCCGCGTGGTCGACTAAGGCCCGATTGCCCTAATTCAGGGTAGGCTCGAGCTCCTCGGTGGGGGGACGTATATGAGCTGATATGATGACTACACCGATTTTGAAAAAAAATATATGGGACCACACTGGAAGCACTTACTTAAATAAAAAAGAATCATCAAAATCGGTTCACCCAGTCAAAAGTTCTGAGGTAGCACACATAAAAAAAATCCCCTCGATCCCCTCGATGGAGCTGATATGATTGATGATGATGATGATAGTACCTAGTGGCACTCGTAACTTTTGTACAAAATATAAAGAAGAGGCATGACTTTCTTTTGATACTTTTTGTTCTTTAAATTTACTTTGGCTGGGGTGAACGACCAAATACGAAATAATGAACTGGCTTTTTGTGTTGCTTTTTATCCAAAGGATATCTGTTAAAGATTTTTTTCACTGCCTTTATCACTATGTGAACTTAAACATCAGTAAAATGAACAGTTTACCAAATTTGGATTTAATAATTCCCAAACGAAATCACAGCGGTCGGGGCGCGGTCGTAGCTCATCCTTTTCGTTCGAGAACCAAACTGTAACCAATCTGCGTGAGGGTGGGGAACGTTGAGGTTGTATCTAGAAAGCAGCAGGGAGTCTCCATACTGTACGCTACAGTTTTGGAGTGTACAATCAAATTCACGCACGTTTGGAACATGAGGCTTCACGATGATTCGGATGAAACAGATTATTTTATAAACTGCGATGAGTTCGGCACGGGGCTGGCTTCCCAAGTTGACAGTTCAGCTGCTCGATCAAAAGTGCTCGTAAAATAATTAGCGCCTCTGTCGTAGCCTCTGTAGGTTGGCTGCATTGTCATGTATTGGTTCGATAATCACAACTATTCTGATTGCCTAACAAAGAAATACCAACACTACCAACTAAAACTGGGTTTCAGCCTCGCATCGACCACACCCTGGCCAAAGATGACCTATTGTACTACCCTAGCTAACCGCTTGACGTTTTAAGACGAAACACACGGTGCTTCGACGCATTCATATGAGGCGCCACCTCCTTGCGCTCCGACATATACTTTGACAAAACAGTGCGGTTTCGAGGCCGGCCGAGCTGCCTCCTACTAAACACGGGAGGTAAATACGCAACCTGGACGATGTGGTCCGGGTCGCGCCGTGCGCGCCGTGCATGCGTGTCTCGTTTCGCAACCTCCACCGGCGCGGCAGCCGGGCAGAAAGGTCTCGATCATCGTGACGCGAAATGCGTCAGGGATTTTGACGAGTGTGGTAACGATGCTGGGACGGTCGCTTTTCCTTCCATAGCAATGCAGGAGTTAAGACCTTTCTTCTACCAATGGAATTAAATTAAATGTAGATTACTTATAGCTCAGAGTAATGATAAAATTTTAACACAGTTTAAAATGAACGACTGTAAGTCGGAGAAGACGCCCATGGAAGATAAGTTTGAAGTACCTGAAAAAAATGAAATTATAGTATACCTTATAGGACATACGTATACGTCCGGTTTTGGTCTGCGAGCAGTAAAGGCGTGACATCATATTTTTTTGCGGCATTGATGTAGGTAACTAAAGTAGGGCCACACCCCGGACATTGCGTAGAACGGTCGTGAAATGAAATTTCTAAAAACAAATGACGTTCGAGAACCAAACTGTAACCAATCTGTATCAATCTGGGTGACGAGTGGGTGAGGTCGGAATCTAGAGAGCGGCAGTGTCCATACTGTATGTTAGTACCTACTTATATGTATACTTTGGTAGGGCCTAGATAATCCGGATTCCGGACCCGCTATAATCCGGTGATCTCTGTAATCCGGACAGCTCCGCACGGCCGTCAGAGTGCAGCGGGGTGTGGCAGGCGTAGAGTTGCACACGCGCCCGCCCGGGCCATTTTGCGATTAAAAAGAAGCTGAATAATGCGAATGAATGTGCTTACTTACTGTCAGCCAATAGGGATGACGACAGCATCAGAGATAAATTATGAACTCTTGATCACTAAATTGCCCTCCTACTTAAACTTCGGAAAACCTTACTCGTTTTGTTTTCCATCGATTCTTCGATTTTTAAATCAACAAAATCACAAAATGGGTACTTATATGATGCTACTAAAATAAGACGTCACGCCTAGGTATTTCTAACATTTTTAGAACAAAATGTCGTTTTTGACAGAATAAAGAAGTAACTTAGATGATTGATTAGCATTCTTCGTCCCTATTGTTATTGAATCTAAGATTCTGTATTCAATAATGTGTATTTAAGGAACCAAAGTTACATCCGGACAGACGCCTCGATACGATTACGTCCAACGCCTGAATCTGCACGGATCCCTTTACGCGGGAAGCGACTCACTTCATACCTGAGTATGGAGCGAAAACTATCGCTGCGTCTGTCTATCGTCAGAGCCTGTTTTTCCCGTCCGGATTATGGAGGTCCTACTCTCGGAGGATCCCCACGTCCTACTATGATAATTGTGTGAATTTGTCTACTTAATTAAAAATTTAAGACGTGTAGAAACAAAACGATCACTTTAGTTTTTTTTTAAATTTCAGAAATAGGACAATCTAGGAACGAATGTTTCCTAATTTATTTTTGATGCAATCAACTAATTACGTACCATGTTTAATATTACGTAGGTATTTTGTTAGTTCACGAAAAATAATTACCTGTTAGCCGACTTGTATAATATTTTTAAAAACGACTTCAAAAAAAAGGAGGAGGTTTCTCAATTCGACCGAATTTAAATATTTTTTTATGTGTTTTCGCAGATAACTTCATCGTTTATAAACCGATTTTGATGATTCTTTTTTTGGTGGAAAGAAGATATCCCAAGGGTGGTACCATGATAAGGAAACCAGGATTTGATGCTGGCATCCCAGAGAAATCGAGGGGAACCTTAGTTTCCTGTTTGAAGTCGGTTTTTTTTTTGTTCAAAATGATTTTTTATTGAGTTAGAATTTTGAAACTTTACGCTTAATTTTGCGTCATCTTCCAATTCTCAACTTTAACACCCACTACACTACGAAATCAAAGAAAAGGTCAAGGGCAATGAGATTAGGTTATTATTGAGGAAAACCGGCCAAATGAGAGTTTTAGTAATAGGGTCCCATTATATACCCTTTGGGTACGGGACCCTAAAAATACGTTTTTTTGTATTAGACCTCCTTTTTTACTCTTTCTAATTTTTTGTATTTGTTGTTATAGCGGCAACAGAAATACATCATCTGTGAAAATTTCAACTGTCTAGCAGCTATCGCGGTTCATCAAATACAGCCTGGTGACAGACGGACAGACAGACAGACGGAAGGACAGCCAAGCCTTACTAATAGGGTCCCGGTTTTACCCTTCGGGTACGGAACCCTAAAAAAGGTGAACCGATAAAATTAGACATCACATCACAGAACCACGATTGCGTCGGCAGTAGTAAAAATACAATACGCACATGTACAGACAAAAAAAAATCCGAGCGAGACCTACAGTACTCGCATATGATGTGTAACAAATCACTGTTACACATTTCCGTCCCATTTCACGAAATCACTCCCACAAATTGCAGGAAAGCGAGAGCAAAGCTCATTCGTCAGATCGAATAGCGCGCGCTTTCGCGACTTCCTGTTACACATTTCCGTCCCATTTCACGAAATCACTCCCACAAATTGCAGGAAAGCGAGAGCAAAGATGTTACACATCAACAACTTAAAACGCTGAAGCGCAATACAGGGTGTTCTTTAAACACCGTGCAATCCGTTGAGGGTGAGCTCTACTCATGAAACTGAACAACTTTCCCCAAGAAACCCATCATCATATCAGCTCCTACACGTCCTCACCGAGGGGCTCGAGCCTACCCTGAATTAGGGCGATCTAGCCTTAGTCGACCACGCGGGTGACGCGGGCCCAGTGCGGGTTGGTCGACGTCACACACAACCTGCGAATTTCTCCGCAGGCGTGTGCAGGTTTCCTCACGAAGTTTTCCTACACCGTAAGAGCGTCGGATAAACGAATATATGAAATCTAAATTCGTAATCACATTGGTACGTGGCAGGATTCGAACCACGACCTCCCGGACAGGAGGCGGCGGCCCTAGGCGTTACGACACCGACGCTCTACAAGAAACCCATACTAAATTAGATTTTTTTTTCATCGAAATCGATCATTCTGATTAGCCAACTTTGTATGGAGAGTATTTTTTCTTTTTGCGATTCTGGGTTTCAATATACAGGATGTAACAAAATTGGTGTAGGTCCTGTTAACTGGGGGTTCTATTCGTCATACTGAACAACTTTCCCCAAGGAACCCATAATCAATTCTCAAAAAAAAAATTGGACCCTCCATACTAAAATGCACAAAATCGGTAGATCAGCTGATCGATTTGTATGAAGAGTAAAAAAAAAATTCGAGCGAGACCTACAGTACTCGCATATGATGTGTAACATGTGACAAAATACTTTATAAAAGGACGGCAAAGATACGGCAGACTAGGCTGTATGGTCATAGATACCTTTGCCTTTTCCGCGCTTTTACAGCCTGAAAAAAGGTCGGCAAAGATACGGCAGACTAGGCTGTATGGTTATAGATACCTTTGCCTTTTCCGCGCTTTTAAAGCCTGAAAAAACGCGACTTCCTGTTACAATGGGACACATTTCCGTCCCATTTCACGAAATCACTCCCACAAATTGCAGGAAAGCGAGAGCAAAGATGTTACACATTTAATTCAACATAATTAATTAATTAATCAATAGTCAGTATACATAAAAAAATATTATTATTATTTTTATATCTAAATATAAATATTACATAATGTCAACAATAATAATAAAATTAAATTATAACGATTTCAATGTTCATTGCAAATGTCAATCAATTAATTAATTATAAAGTCATACATTTTCAAGCGACTTCCAAAAAGGAGGCGGTTCTCAATTCGACTGTATGTTTTTTTCTATGTGTGTTACCTCAGAACTTTTGACTGGGTGAACCGATTTTGATGATTATTTTTTTATTTGAAAGCTAGTGCTTCCCATGTGGCATATAAATTTTATCAAAATCGGTGTAGTACTTTATTAGAAAACTAGTGGGTGCTCGCGGCTTCGCCTACGCAGTTCCCGTTTTTTGGTGTTCCCGTGGAAATTTCCCGAAATCCTTTCTTAGGGGATGCGTACGTCATAACATCTACCTGCATGCCAAATTTTAGACCGATCCGTCCTGTGGTTTGGGCTGTGCGTTGATAGATCACTATGTCAGTCAGTCAGTCAGTCACCTTTGAGTTATATATATTTAGAAGATTGACAAAAACCTAAAATAATAATGCAAAAATGTACTAAGTTGTTGCGATTGAAGTCGGTTTTTTAACGTGTTTAGCGTTTTTCTAGGCCCGCCTGGCTAGCTATTATACCACCATATTATCTAAGTTTTGCCGCCAAACGCCAATGTTAACAGCATTGATTTCTTCCAGCTTGAAGATAAGATAGCCAGATCCCCTTTGCTTTGGGGAATCTTGGTAAACCCGCTTCCCTCTTCCAGCTTCCAAAATTTAAAATTTTAGATTTTAAGAGAAACAATCACAAAATATTTTATTCTAAAATGAGAAATTTAACATTTGAGACAATCATTGAAAACTAAGGCCCAATCGCCTTAATTCAGGGTAGGCTCGAGCCCCTCGGTAGGGACCTACATGATCTGATATGATGATTGAAAATAGGTTAAACTTGTTAAAAAATTAAACATGGAGTAATATAACTCACAAAAATATCTTGAAAAAATTGAAATTCGCGCCATAACCAAAACGAAGTACCTACCTCTTACCTATTTTTAAGAGGTCAAGAGCCAAGCTATCAGCCCCGGGGCACAGTATATTAGTACTAACGTACCCGGGGCGTTCGCATGCTATTTATCATATAGGAGAGAGATATGGTCCATGTGTCGCAGCTATCTGGTTAAATCTGCCAATTGATTGAAAGGCTAGCCCGTTGATTGAATGGCGAAATTCAATTGAATGACTAAAGGTGGCCAAGTCGTTTAATGTAACGTTCAACGACTTTTCTGAACGTCATTTAGCCAAGTCGTTGAATGGGATATTCAGAATATACTCCGAATAAAAAAACCGATGATTTCTTCTTCAGCGAAGCATTCTGCTACCCATGGGGGAAGCATCGCTTCGCGAGGCTTTTTAACTGTATAATCAATCAAACCTGACCAAACCTAAAATCGCTCGCTTCACTCGCTCATTTATAGTTTTTTTTAGAAAAAACTAATTTTTTACAACTTTCTTTTCGTTGTATGCGATGTTACGCCCGTAATGTTTAAAGGGCTAGCTTGCAATCAGCCAAATAGTTGAAAGTTGAGTGACGCTTGTTCAATCAACGTTCGGCCTAGCTTACAAAAACCCAACTAGCTGAACGTTGAGTGACGCTTGTTCAATCAACAACGTTCGGCCTAGTCATTCTATTGAATGTCGCCATTTAATCTAAAGATGATGTCTGCGATACATGCACAAGCTCAATGTCGCTCAGTATATTAGTACCTACTAACATACAGTATGGACACTCCCTGCCGCTCTCTAGATTGCGACCTCACCCCCTCCCCCCTCGTCAACCAGATTGATACAGATTGGTTACAGTTTGGTGGTCGAACGTAGGTATAGGATTTCGCCGCCATTTTGCTTGTTCCGTCATTCGTTTCTTGAAATGTCATTTCTGGCCCGTTGTATGAAGTATCCAGGGGTGCTTAAGGTTCCTATTTTAATCCGAAACAAGAAGATTTATAGAGAACCTAAGGCACAAAGTATAGACAGATAGAAAGTAAATCAAGTTCGTTTTAATTTTAAGTTACCTGTGCTTACATGATAAACTTTGCTAGCCTTTGTAATAAGTAGGTCACGAATTAATTTGAAATTACAGACCCGACTGTGTGAAAACTTAACCCCTATTTTTGGCCAGTCGGGTAACAATGTAGGTATCCTATTTCACTCACGGGATCAAGACGAATCTATAAACCTCGCACTCCAAATTCCATCAAGTTGTTTAGACTACAGAGCGTGCCAAACAAATAAATCCACATACCTACATAAAAAGAACCCTCCTTCTGGCGTAGTGGGGTAAATCGTTGAGGCACGCTTCGTCCGACCTGCGTGCGCGCTAATCACGTATCCTAAATGTCCAAAAAATGTGGAACGCTTCACGATTTTGCGTGTCATCCTTGCGCAGGGGCCATGCTAATCTTCTCTGTATCGTTCCAATTTTAGTATATGTACTGCCGAAGCAAGTACACTGTCAATGCAAAGTCTGAAGTATATATACTTCCCAGCAAGAAAATCTTAATAGCGCGTTTTATGATTTTCACTAATATATCTATCAAATTTAACCAAAAGCTATTAAAAACTATAAAATTAAATAAATCATTAGATAATCTACTGTCTTCCAATAAAATTAATTATATTGTGTATAAACCAACGTCAAAATTGTAAAAAATATTGCCACTGATACATTTTTCTGCTTTTAGCGCCATCTAGCGAAATTTTGCCGTATCATGTATTATATCGTCCACGCACCGTCACTTCAACAAGTAGCAACATATTTTAAAATAGATGGCGCTTTCTGTTTGGTAATGGGTAAGGAGGCCGCATTGATGGTCACAAAAAGAAATTTCTTTCTTCCTCTTCCTCTTCCATTTAATCAGTATGTCTGTCAAAAATAGCGTTTTGGCCGTCCGTCCCATATTATGCTTGTTTTTTATCGGTTGTGACCTACGCCTAAAACCACACCACAGTATATATATTAGTACCACACTATTAGGGGTCGATGATACTGTATGCAAAGAGAATATAACAAACTAACTGTATCACAGAACTGTATGTACGTCAACTAGGTACGTACGGTACCTATATAACGTAGTGTATTATATTCTCTTTGGTACGGTAGTCTGCTACCTGATGTGATGACGTTCTCACTGACGGCGGGGCCTATTCGTACGGCGCAAAATCAATGTAAACACTCTAACAAAGCGAATGTAAACACTCTTGCAAAAAGAATATAAACACTCTAGAAACATTTGTTTTAATGTTGGTATACTTGTCACTAGAGCTGGAAAAACCGGAACTTTATGGATATTCATCTACGGTTCGCCCGGGTACCTGCGCTTTGTTATGCAAGGGCAAAGGAGCTACCATTGCCGCATTTGCATTCTAAAAAGTAGGATCCTTATAATATTATAAATGTGAAAATGTGTTTGTTTGTTTGTTACCTTTTCACGCTTCAACGCCTTGACCAATCTTTATGAAATTTGGCATGCAGGTAGCCTGTATCACGGGGAAGGACATAGGCAAAATAGAAAAAAAAATAAAAAAATAAATAAATATAGAAATTATAATAATCGGGAAAATAGCATAATCTCATGCAGTTCCTGAGGGAACTAAAAAAATACTCGATTGTTGTGATTTTTTGCACAGAGATGGTGGAGTAGGTGGGAAACGACATAATTTACTAATCACCCTTAAAGACAGTCATAAAAACGATGTCCACGAGGGCGGAGCCGCGGGAAAAAGCTAGTAACATATAATTTTTTAAAAACCAATCACTAAAACTACGTAAACTGCGTTTTCGCAATCCACCCTAAACGAAGGAGTCCCCCAACTCTAGTACTTCCACATCCCCCTCGAATCTAGACAGTATGATTAGATTTTGGTAGGTAAAGAAAATTTCTAATCAAAGATGACCTTATAGTTTAAATTTTGAAAATTCATTTTCTCTAAAAGGGAGGATTCACACTCCCCCCTTCTAGAGATGGATTTATCCCATTCTCCCGGATTCCCCCCCCCCCCCCCTCCCTTACATTTAAGGGCATTAAGTTAATGCCGTACCAGATTTAAAATAAAAAATGTAAATTAATGTTATCTATTATGGGAGCGAGGTAACCTTACCGCACTCCCCCTAAACAATACTTTTGAAAAGTAAATTTGCAAAATCTGGTAACAATATAGAGTATAGGTCATCTTTGGTAGTATATTATACATATAGTATTAAAGATGACCTTACCCACTAACTATTGAAAGATTTATAATACGTATACGTAATGTGTAGCCCCCGCCGGTGGGTTCGGTCAGGTTTGATTGAATATACCCCTCCTGTGGCAGATCTACCAGTTACGAAAGTATAAATTTATAGCTCTCGCTGCTTAGCACGCTTTCACCTCCCTACGATCCCTAGTCTTTTTTTTAAAGCAGTTGGCGCGGAAAGAGGGCAGTCCCCGCCTTCGACGACCAGCCTCAGCTGCTACGATTCGACCGGGTACCTGAGCTTTATTACGCATGGGCGAAGGGGCTGCCATTCCCGCAGCGCCGGAGCAGTCGCATTCCTAAATCGCTAATTGGTTGAAAAGTAGCATCCTTACTGATATTATAAATGTGAAAATGTGGTTGTTTGTTAGTTAGTTTGTTTGTTTGTTACCTTTTCACGCTTCAACGCCTTGGCCAATCTTAATGAAATTTGGCATGCAGGTAGCCTGTGTCACAAGGAAGGACATAGGCTACTTTTTATCCCGTGAAAACAGCAAAGCCCGATAAAATTCCCGAGGGAACTGAAAATATACTCTTTTTTGGTTATTTAACATCACAACGGAATAATGGATTGTGTGATTTTTTGCACCGAGATAGTTGAGGGGGTGGGAATTGACACGATTTACTAATAAGCAAATCCTGACAGTTCCCGAGGGATCTGGAGAAAATCCATGTCCACGCTCGCGAGCCGCTTGCGGCTCGCGCACCGCGCACCCTCTAAGTCAGTCTCAAAAACGATGTCCACGCGGGCGAAGCCGCGGGCAAAAGCTAGTATCCTATATATTTTCAAAAATCAATATCACAAACAGTGTGCAAACTGCGTCAAGGTCATTTCATGGTCAAGGTCAGGGTCAAGGTTAGGTTAGATTCAGATTTCAGTTAGGATTAAATGACTCATTCCGAAGTCGAAGCCCCAGCTAACCGTTTCGATCTCCAACAAACCTTCGGGATCCAAGGGGGATATGGGAGTATTAGGGCGGGGAAAGCTTGAGAGTTCGACTTGAAAGTGGAAAAAAACTTGAGCGTGCGAAGCGAGCGATATTAGATTCGGTCGGATTTGATTGATGATACTATCAAGAGCCTCCCCCCCTCTCCATTGTTGACCTACAAGTCAAAATGTAGGACTCTGGCTGGTTAGGTAGGACAAGTCCACCTCCTTAAGATAGTTTTTTTTTTCAATTGGGGGCGCGGAGGAAGGGCAGCCCACCTTCGGCGACCAGCCTCAGCCGCTACGGTTCGCCTGGGTACCTGCGTTTTATTACGCAAGGGCAAAGGAGCTGCCATTCCCGCAGTACCGGAGCAGTCGCATTCCTAAATCGCTTAAAAGTAGATGAAAAGTAGCATAACCTATAAATTTAGAAAGATCAGTATGTCGAAACCTGCGTAAACTGTGTTTCCGCAATCCATCCTGAGCAAAGGAACCCCCCACATGTTCCCAACTCTAGTACTTCCACGTCCCCCTCGGATCACGAAGGCAAGGCAATTTCGGTAGGTAATAACGAAGTTCTGGTCAAAGATTACCTTATAGTTTAAATTTTGAAAATTCATTTTCTCTAAATGTAGATCATTCACGCTCTCACCCTTCTCCCATTGGATAGGTTTATCCCACTCTCCCGGATCCTACCCCATAAATTTTCCAGGGCATTAATCTATAGCCGTACCAGATTTCTTGTCAAAGATGACCATATAGAATATTTTCAAAATTCAATTTAACTAAGGGAGGGAAATAGCGTACTTCCCCTTCTTAGTTTACATCTGGTTTACTCTCCCCCTAACCCCTCTCAACGTCCTCCCCCCGAAACCCAATACTTTTTTAAAAATATTTTTTCAAAATCTGGAAACAATGTAGTGTATACGTCATCTTTGGTAGTGTATTATATGAGACTAAAGATGACCTAACTCACCAACTTCGTTCCGAAAGATTTTTAATTAAGGGTCCGCTACAGGAAAACGTGGGGGTAAAAAATTGAAATATTGGCAGATAATCTGTCAAGGTAATTTCAATACCAAGATCAGGGTCGAGGTTACGTTCCCCAAAAAACCTTCGGGATCCGAAGGGGATGTAGGAGTATCACGGCGGGAAAAGCATGCAGGTCCGACTTGAGTGCGATATTAGTTTCAGTTAGGTTTGATTGATTATACTGTCAAGAGCCCCGCGAAGTGAGGCTCGCTCCCTTCCCCCCCCCCCCCCCCCTGTTGCGCGTGCACCTCTCTACGTTTCCTAGTGTTTATCCGCACTCCACCCTTAATCGGCGGGCATTAATCTATTGCCCTACCTACTGTTACGTCAGTACTAATATATATACTTTGCTACTGTGTTGTGGTGCATAATACTTCGATGGTTATATGTACCGAGATATTTCGAGTTAAAAATGAGAAAACTTAATAATGATAGAGAAAGTTAAAAGACTCTTTTTCCTTTTTAACTAATTTATTGTGCCAATCGACAAGGAAACGCTTGTCCATTTTAATAACGAGCAGAAAAGAAAAAAGCATAGACATTACAGAATTTAAAAAATTCGGACCGAAGTTAGTGGGTTAGGTCATCTTTAGTTTCATATAATACACACCACCAAAGATAACATACACTAAATTGTTTGTTTTTAAAAAGTATTGAGTTTAGGGGGAGGCTGGGGAGGAGGTCCCTACGAGACCCCTTACTTCCTTTAAATAAAATTATCTGGAAACAATGCAGTGTATGTCATCTTTGGAGTGTATTATATGAGACTAAAGATGACCGAACCCTCCAACTTCGTTCCGAAAGATTTATAATAAGCGTAGCCCCCGCCAACAATTTTGATCAACAATCCTCCGGGATCCGATAGGAATGTGGGAGTATCAAGGCGGGGAAAGCATGCGGGGCTGACTTAAGGGCGGAAAACTTGACATGTCCTTAAAAGTTTAATACTTAGCACTTACTTTTACAATTCCAATAGGAACAAAGGGACAAAAGTAGGTCCGTGTTGAATCACTGACTTCACTTTTTTTTATTCACAATTGGTAAGCCCTTGGCATCATCTCACCTGATGGTAAGTGACGATGATGCCGAAGATGGAAGCAGGCTTACCTAGATTCCCCAACGCAGTACTCTTTATTATACTGGCCCAACGCAATGGAGAACTAATCACTGACTTCACTTGGCATCATCTCACCCAATCTCACCTGATGGTAAGTGACGATGATGCCGAAGATGGAAGCAGGCTTACCTAGATTCCCCAACGCAGTACTCTTTATTATACTGGCCCAACGCAATGCCCAATGGAGAACTGGATATCATTTCTTCAAGCCGGAACACATCAATGTTGTTAACACTGATGTTTGGCGGCAAGACTTAGATAAGATGGTGGTAGCTAGCCAGGCGGGCTTAGAAAATGCCCTACCACCAACCAAACCGAGTTACAAGATGACTCCACCGGGAATCGAACCCGCGACCTCCTGGTTTAAAGCGAATGGACTAACCATTACGCCACGGGGGCGGTTGGTTTAGGTGTTGAAGCGTGAAAAGGTAACAAACAAACACATTTTCGCATTTATCTTCTATATGTTTAACCAATACGCCACGGTGGTGGTTGTGGTAAAATTGTATGCACACAACTTTATACTTACACATAGGTTAATAATTTTCTTCTTCAAGATCAGGGATACAGGGATCAACCTTATACCCTATGCGGCTCACCCACCTCTCTGCTAAAATACTATGCCCATATGCCCTCAATAATTTACTTTGCAAGAGGAGCCGAAATGGGGTGTCAAAATAAGTAATAAACAAATGAAAAAATAAAAATGGGCATTTTTATTCAAATGACAAGCACTCGTAAGTAATCAATTAACAAAAGTAAAACATACAGTACATAAGTGATTCCTTGGCTTCTCAGTGCACAACGGAGATCATTTTCAACATTTGTAGTCCCTTTCTTTGTTTCGTTTTTATTCCCAACAGCATTGTAATACCACTCACAAAGATAGGTAGGTAGTTGATAATGGTAAAAGAATACAAGGAATATATACTTGGAATTCACAAAGATTGTATCAGCCGAAAGATGTCCACTGCTGGACAAAGGCCTCCCCCAAGGATTTCCACAATGACCGGTCCTGCGCTGCCCCCATCCAGAGGCTTCCAGTGGCCTTCACCAGGTCGTCGGTCAACTGAGTGGGAGGCCTGCCTATGCTACATCTCCAAGTAGTATTCACAAAGATGGCTAGTTGATAATGGTAAAAGAATACAAGGATACAATACTTGGATCTACGCCCCTAAAAGAGGAGCATCTCCTTTCATTGGTTGGAAATACATGTTACAGATCTTCATGCAGTTTGAAATTAAGGCACCATCAGTTTGAGCTTTTAAATTTAACAGAAAATGATGGATTTTTAGGTACTGGTTCGGCAAAACCTATTAGGTCCTAGTACTCTGTGGGCAGATGAAGTGGCTCACATTGACTTCCAGTTCCTCGTTTGGTTAGAATTCTGTTCTGAAAATAACAGTTCCACTCTAATGTACAATATTGTTGCTTGTTCTTGTCCACTCACAATCATTTCATTCTGCCGTTACTTACCAACACCAATTCCAGGTCCAACTTGCAGTCACACTATAAATATTATTGTTGTTGGGTGGGACGCCTGCGGGGTACAGGCGAGTGTTCATGTCTAAGTGGAATCATTACATCCTATTCCCATGGTGGTACGATGGTTACTGTGACCCCAGTGGCATCCCACCCTCAAACCTTGAACTCCTTCTACAGTACTCCGTTATGCGACTGATTTCCAGGTTGCATAGTTCCTCTTCCTTAATCCTATCGACAGTATACCTGAAATGGAAGAGAAATTTCATGTAAAATCTTAACTGTTTTCTCAGTTAAGATTTTACATGACAGAGCATTCTAAACTACTAATTTATCAAGCCGTCTGTCATACATGAAGGATGGTTTAGGCTCGAGTTATCACTGGCCCATTAGGACCATGTAGTTGAAACTTAAACACAGACAAATGAGAAAATTGCTGCTTACAGTAAGTACTTTACTGCAAGCAGCAAAGTTTAAGAGAAATTTACTACTTACACTTGCTTGCAGCAATCTGATAATTAATTACCTTAATTTATTAATTTGATGCGCCTAAAGCTGTTTGTTTGCTATTGCCACGACAGCACAGACAGATAGGCGTGTCTGGTAGGTCCGCTAAGTTGTGAAATTATTAGTAATTAGTTGTAGTAAAGTAAAACAGTTGTATTCTGTTTTTATTTTATTATCTTAGCGTCAGGGCGACTAAAGAAACCAAAGAGTATAGAAATCACTAAGTTTAATTAAAACTAATAATATCGAGACACACGGCAGTGTGTCCGCCAAGTTCGAAAAGAACAAGGCGACACCGGCCGTGAGTTTTATTACACGAACCATTTCGGGCAACTTTTGACCTACATACCAGTAACTTAAAATCTGTTTGAATTACACACTTGCGATTTCGCGTGTCTAGTAAGACCCACGCTATCACCTAAAATCCCAATTTTCATAGATACATCTTTTACCATTTTTGAGATAATGACGTCCGAAAATCACTATTTTTATAACTCACTCACTGACTGACTGACGTATCAAAATTATAGACCACTTCCACGAGTTCCACGTAACTTAGAAACTTGAAATTTGGCATCGAGGTAAGTTATTACATTAGGCGTATACAAAAAAAAAATGCGTAATTAGGGTTCCTTCCATTACCGACCACATTATAGACCATTTCCAGGTGACTTAGATACTAGTTTGGCATTTTGA
Source organism: Coleophora flavipennella (assembly GCA_947284805.1). Taxonomy (NCBI): domain Eukaryota; kingdom Metazoa; phylum Arthropoda; class Insecta; order Lepidoptera; family Coleophoridae; genus Coleophora; species Coleophora flavipennella. The sequence goes on from OX369300.1 coordinate 7,977,515, forward strand.
TTTTTTGAATTTTTACTCAATGCGCCCAATTAACCTATTTCAATTCCAAACCTCAAATTAAAAAGTCACCTGGAAGTGGTCTATATCATTATTCCCATGTGTTCTGCACCACCACTGTACGGAAAACTAATTTCGTGATTCCGACTCGCACTTGGCTGGTTTCTCTTTTTTCTTTGTATACGCCTGTTCCAATTGTTCAAAAAACTCTGGGCTTGCGCACCGAGGGATCGGTAATATCTTATATGTATGTGTATTACTTGAATAACGATAGGAAATTTGTATTAATATTTTACAAAAATTAATGATATACCTACCAACAAAATATAAATGTGAAATGGAGCCAAGTTTGATATAAAAAAATACAGCGTTCATAATGACTAGGTACCAAGTTTTATAGTGGCTCCTGAATAATGGCTATGGATATTAATTTTAGACTTCTCCAAATAATAGAGAATGTACAATGTTTTCAGTTGGTTAGAAAAATGTGTTATGTTCTGTGTGTAAAATAAAATTGGATAGTGAAAACTTGCCAAGTTACACCATGTAGTAGCACAGGACACATTTTTTTTAAGCAACTGAAAACCGCTGTACATTCCTTATTATTTGGAGAAGTCTAAAATTATTATTTCTATTTAAAGATGATTTAAGAACCACTATAGAACTTGGTACCTAACCTACCCATTCAGTCGTAATTTGTTGATATCGAACTTGGCTCCCTTTCACCTTTATGTTTTGTGAAGCTTAAAATCAACTCCGTCTGGCTAGCTGGCCGGTGTGATGACGTCACGATACTCTGTCTGGTAACCCATAGCAACCCGTGAGAATAGCCACAACAAACGTCATTAGGGTTGACTTTGGTTTGTTTCTTAGTTGTCTAAAATTGACAAAACAGCCAACATTCAGGAAAAAATATTGTAGAGTTGGAAGTTACCGATTCACAAAGAAACCACCGAAATTGGTGAAAAAATTGATATATTTTGTACCCAGAGCAACAAAAAAATTAAATTTTTATGGGTAAAAATTATCTGTGCCCCGTAGGAATAGCTACTTCGCGTAGGAATAGCTACTTCGCTCACTGACAGTGACAGTTTTGTTGATGTATATTGTAGTTGTGGTTTATAATCAGTGTTGTGTTGTAAATAAATTCAAAAGTGAATTTATTGGTTTCCAGCACAGACTTAGTAGGGTTCGTTTTCAGCATGTTTTGCTGCTTAAAAAGCTGCTTGAATGGATTCTCACTGGCGCCAACTGTTCCGGTCAGGGTCAAAGAAAACCCTATAAAACTGGATACCTTGCACATGGGTAAAAACGTTTTTTCCAATTAAATTTACAGCATCATTTGTTAAAATTATAAACTCGTATATCATTGTACGTATCAAGTATGCATAAGTTTAACATATAAACTTGACTCTAACGGTGTAAAATTCATGCTGGACTTTATGCGTGGGCGGATATCAGCGTCTTTTACCCCTCTTGTCATAGTGCTATTGATGTGTTTTAATTAACTACCGACCGATGAAATTTCTCTTACATAAAGTGATCCATTCATGCTACGAAAAATAAACCAGACTTGATCATTCTCAAATTGTAGACTTTGATATGTAGTGTACCTACCTACTTACCTAGCCTCCATTGATTTGTGATATCAGATTTCCAATACTTTCATCATATCAGCTCATATACGTCCCCATCGAGGGGCTTGAGCCTACCCTGAATTAGGGTGATCTAATACTTTAGCAAGCTATAAAATTATCTTATGTTAGTATAACACTGTTCATTTTTAACTTTATTAGTTTCTGTTACCTATGCCAGGCCCTGGTCACTCGGCAGAGTGGTGTAGATAAGTACCTATACATTTGCCTGCAGGGCTCGCTCGCCAGAGGGTTGTTAACTCGTGTAGAATGCCAATTGATTTTTATGTTTAAACCAGGTCGTGTGTGTCGGTTGTCATTAATTTTGTGTTTTCTGTATAATTTTCAACCCAACCTATAGATTAACTAGTACATAATGGATATCAGGTTTAGTTATTTTTAATCTATCTTCAAATGTGCACCACGTAAATCTTGCATGAAATTTGATAATTTCCTTATTTCCTCATCACATGACACTGCTTTAAAAATTATTTAGCCATTTGTTTATTTTAATAATAATAATAATATAAGCCTTTATTTCTCTGACTCAGATTACATACAGCAGCTTAACAAACTAAAATTAAAAAATAAATTAGTTGACACTGTCAACATACACCTAAGTCAGGCTGTCCTTTGACATAGGCCTCCTCCATACAATTTCACACATCTCTTTCCCGTGCTGATCTCCTCCAGCCTTTGGGTAGATTATCTTCCCATCTCCTTATTTGTCTACCTCTCTCCGTTTTCCATGGCTTGAGTACCATTCGGTTATATTCTTTGTCCATTTTTTGGTTTTGGATCTTATCATATGAACAGTTTATTATATTCCTGTCCAAATACAGAAGAACCTTGTTAAGTCGAACCTCTATAAGTTGAAAACCTCCAGATCTCGAAAAAATGTTTTGTTCCCTTCCCTTCAAACACCAAAACCTCTATTCCTCGAAGTTTCAACCCTCTATTAGTCGAAATAATCAGTGAGTCCCTGCAAGCCATTATGATACATATTTTCCCTCTATAACTCGAAAAATTAAATTGGACCTCTGTATCTCGAACATATCAAATCAAATCAAATCAAATTCAGTTTATTATCAGACAATTACAGTCCATAAAATGTTAGTTACAATGTCACTTAAAAACCTATGTTAGTAAAACATAAATAACAAATAATAAGGAAAGCAGTCGAGACAAAGCCACCATTATTTTGCAGCCCGATTTGAGGGCGTCACATGCTTCCCGGTCCAGTGAGCAAAAAACGGTCCATCGACCCTTCCCGCTACAGTGGCCAGGAGGCTGTTGGGGCTATCGCGCGCCCGCCGCCACAGGGAGGCGATTCGCTTGCGCATCAAAGCTGGGAAGTCATCCACTCGTTCTTCCGCGAACATCCCTGAGGCGCTGCAGAAGCGCGGCAACCCCAACAGCACCCTGAAGGCATTGTTATATTGGACGCGTAGGACGCTGTAAGTTTTTTGAGTAAAGTTGATCCACAGGCTGCAGGTATAGAACGACTGACAGTATGCCCTAAATAATGTAAGTTTGACCTCTTTCGTACATTTGGCAAACCTGCGAATCAACATGTTACTCCTCACCGCCAGCGCCCTACGCTCCCGCTCAATATCTACATAGCAATGTTTTATTTTACCACCTTTACAACTCGATTATTTGGAACTTAATACCTATATAGTTCTAAGAAAAATAAGTTACCGACTTTAAGAATTTGCCGACAATGTACACCATTGTTGCTTAGAAAACAAAGGAGTATACAATAAATAGGATTAAGGTACCTTCGGGTAATAAGACCTGTCCGGTAATAAGGGATTTGAGATCAATAATCACATAGATGAAACAACAATACTGTGATTAATGATCTTAAATAACCAAAGACATTTAAACAATAATGTAACCAATATATTATTTTAATTATGTTGAAGTAGGCCTAATTACCCTACCATAGAAAAATAAGGCCTACTCGTAATGTTTTTTAAAAGGTTATTTTTGTTTATGGTAAAACAAATGAATTTTTTGTTTATTATTTTATAGAAAATGTATTACACTAATGATGAACATTAAAACTTGTTGATTAAACTGAATATTTTCCATTTCATTACAAATATCCATCAGCTAGGTCTTATTACCCGCTGGTTGGTACCACGAATTTATTACTCACGTTAACACGTGTTTGCTTGATTGGTGTCAGGTGTTTAATTTATTATTTTTCATTACATTTGAACTTTGCGAACCAAGTCATTTGTTGTCGACTGAAATATTGTCAGAAGTAGTTTGGTTCTACTGCAATACACATCAATTTGTACAACAGTTTACAAATAAAATTGTTAAGACATGAGTGCTGTGAAACGTAAACTGTTGATTTATAATATGTATATAAAAATATGTGTGTCACCTCTGCAACTTGAATTTTTATTTATTTTACCTCTCTAACTCTAAATTTATACGAATGAATCTCAACCTCTATATGTCAAATCAAAATCCTCCTAAGTCGAAATCCTCCATAAGTCGAAAACTCTATAACTCGAATTTTTTGGCGTCTCCCTTGGTGTTCGACTTATAGAGGTCCTACTGTATTATATCTAGGTATATACTTTTTTTGTAACTAAAACACGACACAGTCGCGCGTGTCATTCCAGCACTGCATTGCCATGAGTGGTGGTTACGCTAAATGTTGTTCATGTTCACAGCTGTGTAAATGAAAAAATCTAGACCTTATTGGTAAAGGTGTTTTGTTTATAAGTTCATTGTCCGTATGTCACACCCTATAGTAATTTCACTTACAGATAAGCACCTAAGAAAATCTTGGTTGGCCCGATCTCCCTTATTCTGGGTAGGCTCGAGCCCCTCGGTGGGGACGTATATGAGCTGATATAATAATAATTTCATATTAAAATATTGCAGGACACGAGGTGGTGGTAGTGAAAGGGGGGCAGCGCGTGTGCGGGTCGGGCTGCGTGCTTGCCAATGCCCCACTGGTCCAAAACAAGTCATACTTCGAGGTGAAGCTGCAGCAAGGAGGAGTGTGGGCCGTTGGTGTTGCTACAAGAGATACTGACCTTAATAAAGTACAAGGTAATCTATTACATACAGGGTGGCTGGTGCATCGTATGGCAAATTGAAATGGCCGATAGGAGAGGCCTTACGGATTTTTATTTCAAATAATTTTTTTGTAAATTATTAAAGAAACTCCAAAATTCTGCATTTAAACTTGAATAAAAAAAACTGTTTAAAAAAATTATAGCCTCAAACTTTAAATTATTTTGAAGGTGCTACTAATCTTAAAATTACTGACAGTTATTATTTAGTTTTTTTTTATTTACTCTCAAAGTTTTCAGAAAGATGATCTTAACAGTAAATTTTACATGAGTACAAAAAAAAGCGATCGGGAGATTCCAACTCCCTCAAAAGTTCTCTAGTCTATTCTTTTTCCAACAACGGTATGCCACATCTTCACTAACATGCAAAATTTGTGCATCGGTCAAAATCAGGCTGATATTCAAAATTCAGGTTGAAACCATTTTTTGCGTACACCAAACACCCTAATAAAACTGTTACATACAATAAAACTGTAACGGGGCCGTGTGCGTTTATGAAATCTTTTTGGAAAATAATAACTGTGGTGGACATTACTAACGATATACGAGTAGAGGCCATTTTGGCCTGCCTGTCTGTATGTTCGCTCACCACGCAAAAACTACCAAGCCGATTTTGATGAAATTTTGTATGGTGATTCATTATAGACGGGGTTAACATATAGGATACTTTGTATCCTGGAAAATTCAAGTTCCCGTGAGAAAATTCAAAACCTCCACGCGGACGAAGTCGCGGGCACAGCTAGTACAATCTAAAACTTTAACATCTTTACAAAAAAAAATCCATACATGCAAAAATAATTGAGGCCTTGGACTTTTTTCATGGTCCTGTCTGTACCCATTTGAGTACACACACATAATACTAAAAAACATATTAAAGTAAGAGACCAGTTGTCCTATTAATTTTTTTCCCGACTACGAAAAAAGAGGGTTATGTTTTTGACAGTATATGTATGTATGTATGTTCATCTGTTCCCTCGTGTTTCCTAAACCACTTAACCAATCTTAACAAATGTGGTGTCTTTGGATTCATGCCATCACTCCGCGTGTCATAGGATATAAACTCATTATACTGAGGTCGCTTTATATGATAATTATGCCACACTCCTTATACAAGAATGTTCGAACCCCTATAATGTTCATTATCAGCAGGGGTTATCGTGTTTCACAAAATGATAACGTCAAAGTGTAAATGTCTTTTTGATTATTCTGCCTAGTAACACTCTCCCTTTGAGTTGCTGGGTATGACAAGTTTTGTGTGATCTTTTTCCATAATCAAAAAGCATTTCTTTTTTAGGTATCTAACGTATGTACGAGGGCAGTTTGACAACTCAATGACTTTAAGGTTAAATAATTATATATATTTTTTTGGCTCATATTTGGAAACTCCCTACGAAGCGCATGCCGTTCTTTTTTCAAATTTGGTGCGAAAACAAGCTTTTTAGAAACAAAAAAGTTAGGCGACTTCTAAGTATTCTTTGAAAATGGAGAAAAGCGAGTTTCAAGTGCTAATTAAACACTTTTTTTTACGTAGTATAACTATTAAGCAGACCGAAGACAAATTGAAAAAGTATTGTGGTGATTCTGCGCCTTCTCATGGGATGGTACATAAGTGGTTCACTGAATTTCGTTGTGGACGTACTACTACTAATGACGCGGAGCGCACAGGACGGCCGATTGAGGTCACTACGGAGGGCATGGTTAATAAAATACATGATATTGTTTTGGCAGACCGTCGAGTGAAGATACGCGAAATAAGTGATGCTGTGCACATCTAGACTGAACGAGTTTTTTTATATTTTGCATGATATTCTGGGCATGAAAAAGCTTTCTGCAAGATGGGTGCCGCGTTTACTAACAGTCGACCTGAAACGAAATCGTGTAACAGCTTCTGAGGAATGCCTAGCCATGTTTAATCGCAATCCGAGTGAGTTTATGCGTCGGTACATAACAGTTGACGAAACGTGGGTCCATCATTATACACCAGAGACTAAGCAACAGTCGAAGCAATGGACTTCTACCGGGGAACGTGCCCCAAAGAAGGCAAAAACTGTTTTCTCGGCTGGTAAAGTGATGGCCACAGTCTTTTGGGACAGCCAAGGGGTTATTTACATCGATTTTTTGGATAAAGGCAAGACAATAACCGGAGCTTACTATGCTGCATTGTAAGATAGATTCAATGAAAAGTTTATCAAGAAACGACCGCATCTAGCAAAGAAAAAAATTATATTTCATCAGGATAATGCACCGGCCCACTCGTCTGCAATCGCGACATCAAAAATTGTCGAATTAGGATACGAATTATTGTCACACCCTCCGTATTCGCCAGATTTAGCCCCCTGTGACTTTTTCCTCTTCCCAAACATGAAGAAATGACTTGGCGGGCAAAGATTTTCGTCAAACGAAGAGGTGGTAGCCGAAACTGAGGCCTATTTTTCAGGGTTTGACAAAAAATATTTTTTTGATGGATGTAGAGGTTGGAACATCGCTGGACTAAGTGCGTAGAGTTGAAAGGAGATTATGTAGAAAAATAAAAATATATGTATGTAAAAAGAGTGTTTCTTCTTTCCAAAGTCCCTCGTATGTACCTGTAGGGACACAGTAGTGTCAGCACTTTTTGTAGCAAGGCGAAGCTCGCCCGTTTTACATACAGAGCCGGCAGTTGCCTCCCGTCCGCGCTCAAGTTAACCGGTGCGGTGACCAGTACTCTAATTTGTAGCTATCTAGTAGAAATAAAACAGACATTTTATTGTGTAACAATACAAGGTAAAACGTTTAAATCTTGTTTCACTGAACACCCTCCTCTGACCTTAAGGAGTGATAGTAATAGTTAGATAGATCAGGACATTGGGTTTACCTCCGTACGACAGTTTATTTTTACCTACGAACAGTGAAGAAATATATAAGGTCTAATAAAATTAGCTGAAACTATTTTAACTGGTGCTTCTACCCATGAAACTGAACAACTTTCCCCATGGAACTCATAGTCAAATCGCAAAAAAAAGGCTTTCCCATACTAACTCGATCAGCTGATCAGGCAACTTAGTATGAGAAGTTCAATTTTTTGTTGAGATTTGATTATGGGTTTCATGTGGAAAGTTGTTCAGTTTCATGGGTAGAACCATCAGTTAAAATAGTTTCAGCTAATTTTGTTAGACCTTATATACCCTACTGACAGTGGTGACGATACCTGCCCCACATACCTATAAGACGACTGTGAACCCACGGTGAAAATCAGACTTTTCGTACAAACGGCGAAGGTGATTTTCACCTCTTAAAAGTTCACCGATTTTGACCAAGTTTTGATAGGTTGTCAGTCAGAACAAAAGCTAGGTTTAAATGTTCGATTTAAAAAAAAAAAGATTAAAGGTAAACAAATAATTGCCGAAATAGGGCATGAACCGCCGAATTTGGTTTTGTTTACAAAACAAGTGTACGTCAATAAAAGTTAAATTTAAAAAACCCCGAAAAAAACCTCAAAAAAAGTAAAAAAATAAAATAAAATGTACCTATTAGCCCTTTAAGTTTAATATAAGTAGTAATATTTTGATCCAAGAGTAGTCGCGTAGGGGGATTTTATAAGATAAAGATAAATACTCTTTATTGTACACACTAGAATAAAAATATAAACAAATTATAAAAACTTAAAAAAAACAACCTAAAAAATATAAAAAAACAAACACAGTATAAAAAAAGGAACTATAGCGGTACAATTTGGGCGGTCTTATCGCTCAAAGCGATTTCTTCTAGATATTTATGATTTGAAAATATTGAAGATAGGAAGAATTTTGATTTTTAAAATGATATTGTCAGATGGATGACAGCGCATGCGTGAAAAAGAAATAGATGAAATGAAAAAAGAACCCATAACAGCGTGCCGCGTTACAACTAAAGCCTTTTCGGAAACTGGATTGTTCGGGAGGCTGGAAGTCGTCAAACGTGCGTGCAAGAGGATTCGTAATGCCTCTCGAAAACAGCTTATAAACATAAAGCTGGTCACACAAAAAAAAAGTAGCACCATCTATGCATCTTTATCTGATGTAAACAACAGTCACTGACCAACAACTACCAACTCCCTCATTAGTTTACCCAAAGATATATATAATATATCTGCTCCAGAAACGGCACTCACACTAGTAGACTGTACAACAAGAGTATATAATTTTGAACAAAAATAACCAATTTCAAACAGGAAACTATGGCCCCCCTCGATTTCTCTGAGATGCCATCATCAGATCCTGGTTTTGCTTATCATGTCACCACCCTTGAGATATCTCCTTTCCAATAAAAAAAGAATCATCAAAATCGGTTAACGACGAAGTTATCCGCGAACACACATAAAAAAGTATTACACGGTCGAATTGAGAAACCTCCTCCTTTTTTTGAAGTCGGTTAAAAAAAAGAGCTATTTTACCCGAGACGTTCATATAGCCACACGAGTCGGTACTGCGAGCGTGGATTGTCACGTCGAGGGCAAAATGGGTTTTACACTACTTTTCACTTCGATTCGTCACTACTCGTAGACAGTTTAATTACTTATTTTCAACCGGAATACAACAAATTTGGCTTGTTTTGACGAATAATTAGTTTCCCGCCACACACTTTTTTTCAACTTGTGACGTTTGACTATGGTCAGATACTTAAGGCCTAGTTATATATATATAGTGTAAACTATATATAGCGACACTCAAGGGACCAGGCGCTTTGTGACGTTATTGAGAGTTTTCGTTATACGAGTACAATGAGAAATTAGCGTCAAAATAAACCAAATGGAGCCAGAAAATTTTGACGTTTCAAAGAGTGAATCGTTATATCGAGTGACGTTTTACAGAGTTTACACTATATTTACGTTATTTGTTTTTTACATAAATTATTGTTATTTGTTTTGTATTTAGATAGTAATACATACGAGTATGTCGTAATTAAATTAAGAGATAACCATCATCACCATATCAGCCAAAGGACGTCCACTGCTGGACATAGGCCTCCCCCAAGGATTTCCACGACGACCGGTTCTGCGCTGCTCGCATCCAGCGGCTTCCCGCGACCTTCACCAGACATAGCTCTCAGAATTGCTAAACTTATGTGGCTGTGGGTGGGGCACACTGCTCCTAGAACAGATGGCCGCTGGGGCAGTAAAGTTCTCTAGTAGCGACCACGCACCGGAAAACGTAGGATAGACAGGCCTCCTTCTCGGTGGACCGAAGGGATAACCTAATTATCATAAAAAAACATATCTATTAAATGAAGGTGTATTGTGTATGTGGCTGTAAGGCCTTATGCACGAGAGCATGAAAAATCATTTTATGCAGCCTTTTAACAACTTTACGAGCACTAAAAGTGAAAATCTTATTTTTTGACAATTACAGGAGGTGTCGATAAAGAATCATGGTGTCTCAATAGCGACGGCACAGTGCGGCATGCGAACATCGAGCTATACCAGCTATCGCTGCCCCCTCGCGACTCTGCTACTGCGGACCTGCTGCTGTCAGGGTCCCTGGAGCGGGCTCCAGAGACCCAGGACAAGCCTGAGGCAGAGGCAGAGACACCCTCAGTCATGCCAGTAGATGGGGATACGATCGGAGTTGCGTATGACCACTGCGAACTGAACTTTTTTCTCAACGGCAAGAATATGGAGATACCTGTTAGAAATATTAAGGGCACTGTTTATCCAGCGTTGTATGGTGAGTGAAAATTTATCATGTAGTATCGTAGTTGTTTTACAAGTACAAAAGTGTGAAAAAATACCGATACCAATACTTAGTAAATTTTACTTTCTGGATAGTTATTTTCGACGCTAAAGCAGTGTCCAATTCACTTGGATGGTGCCTCTTACCTACCTACCTAAAAAAGAGGAGGTTCTCAATTCGACTGTATGTTTTTTTTTGTATGTTTGTTACGCAATATCTTTGCAGATTCTGAACCGATTATCATGATTCTTTTATTATTCTATAGGATATGCTCCCGAGTTGGTCCCGTATAAATTTTATCAAAATCGGTGTAGTACTTTATTAGAAAATTGACAAAAAAAAAATGATGCAAAAATGTACTAAGTTGTTGCGATCGAAGTCGGTTTTTTTTAACGTGTTTAGCGTTTTCAATTATCTACACATTATCATATCAGCTCATATACGTCGCCACCGAGTGGCTCGAGCCTACCCTGAATTAGGGCGATCGGGCCTTAGTCGACCACGCGGGCTCAGTGCGGGTTGGTCAACTTCACACACAACCTGCGAGTTTCTCCGCAGGCGTCTGCAGGTTTCCTCATGATGTTTTCCTTCACCGTAAGAGCGTCGGATAAACGTGCATATGAAATCTAAATTAGAAATCACATTGGTACGTGGCAGGATTCAAACCACGACCTCCCCGGACAGGAGGCAGCGGCCCTAGCCGTTACGCCACCGACGCTCTCACATCTACATATACGGTATGTGAAATGTAAATAAAAGTTTGGTCTAAATAGTCTCTGTTAACTAGACACTTTTATTTCCAGTGGATGACGGTGCGATCCTCGACGTGATTCTCGACAGATTCTTATACCCGCCGCCGCCGGGCCACCAACGAATCATGCTCGAACAGTCGCTATTGTAACCCCTCAGCCTGCCTCGGCGACACCTCGCACACTTGCGGCAAAATGGACTAATACGGGTTGAGGCTCGGATTGCACACGCCTGTATTGAAATCTGATATGCCCTACACGTGAATTCAGGTGATTCTAAGTACAACAGCAGGTGAACGCCATCTTTCCTGGGATAGCAAGGTGCCACACGAATACAGAGAAAGATTATGATTATTTCCAAAGACGTCAAAAAAAAACCCATTAAGTTCAAGAGGAGCATCATCAAAAGTCTTTGATTACTCCAGTACACGTCTTCAGGTGATTCTAAGTACAACAGCAGGTGAACGCCATCTTTTCTGGGATAGCGAGGTTAATAGTGCCACACGATTACAGAGAAAGATTATAATCACTTCCAAAGACGTGAAAAAAATCGCTGAGTTCAAGAGGAGCATCATAAAAAGTCTTTGATTGCTCCAGTACACGTGACTTCAGGTGATTTTAAGTACAACAGCAGGTGAACGCCATCTCTCCTGGGATAACGAGGTTAATAGTGCCACAAGATTACAGAGAAAGATTATGATCTCTTCCAAAGACGTGAAAAAAACCGCTGAGTTCAAAAGGATCATCATTAAAGGTCTTTGATTGCTCCAGTACACGTGACTTCAGGTGATTCTAAGTACAACAGCAGGTGAACGCCATCTTTCTTGGGATAGCAAGGTTAATAGTGCCACAAGATTACAGAGAAATATTATAATCACTTCCAAAGATGTGAAAAAAATTGCTGAGTTCAAGAGGAGCATCATCAAAAGTCTTTGATTGCTCCAGTACATGTGACTTCAGGTGATTCTAATTACAACAGCAGGTGAACGCCATCTTTCCTGGGATAGAAAGGTTAATAGTGCCACACGATTTCAGAGAAAAATCACTTCCAAACACGTGAAAAAAATTGCTGAGTTCAAGAGGAGCATCATCAAAAGTCTTTTATTGCTCCAGTACACGTAACTTCAGGCGATTCTAAGTACAACAGCAGGTGAACGCCATCTTTCTTGGGATAGCAAGGTTAATAGTGCCACAAGATTACAGAGAAAGATTATGATCTCTTCCAAAGACGTGAAAAAAACCGCTGAGTTCAAAAGGATCATCATTAAAGGTCTTTGATTGCTCCAGTACACGTGACTTCAGGTGATTCTAAGTACAACAGCAGGTGAATGCCATCTTTCTTGGGATAGCAAGGTTAATAGTGCCACACGATTACAGAGAAAGATATGATCTCTTCCAAAGACGTGAAAAAAATCGCTGAGTTCAAGAGGAGCATCATCAAAGGTCTTTGATTGCTCCAGTTCGTGTTTATTCGTCACTACCCTACTAAGTTCCTGACGATTCTGTATGAGTACGTAACTTTAGTGCGGGACTAATATACAGGATGTATCAAAATTGGTGTAGGTCTTGTTAAGATAGGATACGATAAATATCCTTTATTGCACACCAAACATACAAAAATGAAAAACATATTTACTAACTAGCAAAATATACAATGACATGCAAAGGCGGACTTATCCCTTTAATCGATTTCTTCCATCCAACCTTTGGTGAATGGAGGAGATGAGAAAGTGAAACGATAGCGGGTGGGTGCATGTGCAATTAAATGTTAACTGGGGCTTCTACTCATCATACTGAACAACTTTTGTTTTACGACTTTGATGAAATCTCAAAAAATATATTTAACTCTTCATACAAATCGATCAGCTAATCGACCAATTTTGAGCATTTTTGTATGGAGCAGCCAAATTTTTTGAGAATTTACTATGGGTTCCGTGGGAAAAGTTGTTCAGTATGATGAGTAGAACGCCCACTTAACGGGTCCTACACTAATTTTTTACACCCTGTATACCTACTTATGTTTTCAGTCAGGATCTAATATAAGTACATACAATGGTGATGTTATAGTGAGTATACGAGTACGAACCAATGAACCGCCTTTTTGGCGAGCGTTGATGTGAGTGTGTGCGCGTGTGTGTATGTGTGTGTGTGTTTATTCATTGTGGATATGGAAAACGAATAACTGACATTCAGTATCAGAGTACATAATATTAAAAATATTTTAATAATAAACTGACAAGAATCGTATCAGAAAAATAAGAATACAATAATATCATAGTAATTAAAGGAGCTTTTTATTGCTGTTATATACGTATACCTATGTACTATCATTGTCTGTATGCCTGTGTATTAGGTACCTTTTAAAAATGCCGAATTATATGAAACTTGTAACTTTATGTATAAAATGTTTATAAGAGACGATTCTTTTCAACCGACTTCCAAAAAGGAGATTGTATTTTTTTATTTTTTTTAATGTTTGTTACCTCAACTTTTGACTGGGTTAACCGATTTTGATGATTCTTTTTTATTTTATGCTTCCCGCAATATAATTTCATCAAAATCGGTGTAGTACTTAATTAGAAAATTAACAAAAACCAAAAATAATAATGAAAAATTGTACTAAGTTGTTGCGATGGAAGACGGTTTTTCAACGTGTTTAACTTGCTTCTCATGCATTATATTTGATTAAAAAGAAAAATTTAATCTACTGTCTTGTAAGTACATGTACACAGATAAAAAATAAGATAACGGGATAGGTGCTACTCCGATTTTTATACAGGGTTTCCACGATTCTGAACAACTGTCTGAGGAATCTCTGATCTATTTGCAAATATTATTTGAGACTTCTCTAACAAATCGCTCAAGGGAAGTGACGAAGCTTTCTGTAAATCGACCGTATTATGTTTCTGGGGGGGGGATAATTGTTCAGATCACGAACTGAAGGTTTTTTTAAAATCTTTTATTTCACTTGCAATGTATGTAAGTATGTTTGTTCGTGTGAGATCTTGCAAGTTAATTTTGACCCACTTCCCGGTTTCCGATTGAGCTGAAATTTTACATGCATATGTATATCGCGTGACAATGCAATATTAAAAGCTTATAACTAAAAGTTTTTAGGTTTTTCGAAAATATTTTAAATATCGCCTGTTATTGAAGTAGCACCTTCAAGAAAAATGTAGTGAGGAAGGCTGATTTCAAATCATTTATTTCAAATCAGTGGATTAACTGATACACAAGTAAAGGAGGACCTCTAAAAGCTAGCGAAAGTGTTTCACAAGTATAGTAATACTATTTTTTAAGTGCCGCTAGGAGGCACGAGTTTTCATACAAAAAAACCGGCCAAGTGCGTGTTGGAGTCGCTTACCGATTGTTCCGTTTCACCACACCTCTTAATAACGAACCCTTTAAGATAGAGCAAAACAAAAACCTTGAAAATACGTATCGTTCATTCGGACCTCTTTTTACTTTTTATACTTTTATTATTGGTTAATCATCATCATCATGTCAGCCGAAGGACGTCCACTGCTGGACATAGGCCTCCCCCAAGGATTTCCACGTCGACCGGTTCTGCCCTGTCTTCATTCTGCAAATATATTGAGAAGACACATAACGTTGTTTGTAATTTGTTTACTTAACGTTAAACAGACCTAAGTAAGGCTTAAATCAGTTTTGATTTTAACTCGCGCTATTTTTTAATCAATCCGACATAACAACACATAAGTATTCTTTAAGAAGATCATTCGGCCAACTAATACGGTTCAATAGATACAGCCCTTTAAAGGTCGGACAGTCTGACAAATAGCGTCGGCTTAGAAATAGGCACGCATTTGCACCCTTTGGGTCTGAAATCTTGAAAAAGACATGGCGCATTAAATTCCGAATTCTGCAAATTGAAACGCAAACTATCGTTTCGAGCCGATCTCTTTTCTTGCGTTTCATAATTAAATTCTCTTTTGATTTTGTTTCTCTATGGAAATTTAATTTGAAAATATTTGTGACTTTTTGACAAGTGTAAAACAAAATTTATTCTGATTGACTGATGGCCAAGCCTATTTTTGCAAGTTTTATTTAATTTGGGTATTTGGGATTGTTGTTTTATTTTTCTACAGTTTAGATCATGATTGTGCTAAAATGGTTATCAAAGTTTATATTAGTGGTTTTTCTGGAAACAAAGCCCTCCTAATTGTTAATCGGAGGTAAGTAATTTATATTCGGAAACCATGGTGCGTTTTTGGTTGGTGCTGGTGCGAGCTTCATGTACTATTATTTTGTAGGGTTTTCCCGTACGCGCGGGTTTGCCGCTCCCGTGCTTCCAAATTCCAACTTCAGGAGATAGCCGCAGAATATTGTTTTGCCTTGGGACACAGCAACCACTCTACCAAATACATGTTGAATTCGCCATACAACGCCAGGCGCAGTACCAGCTGCATAGAGGGAAGTCCTTTATTTTTCTTTACTTTATTGCTGTGCGGAGTTCTCCTCTAAAATGTCTTATCTGTGTTCTTTAGATGTTTTAGTTTTTTTAATTAGCAACTGTTCTGTGTACCCCCGAAATTATAAGGATAATTGATAATTTATAAATTATAATTGATAATTTATTTGGATACTGGGAAAGCGACGATCGTTGTCTGACCGCCATTTAACTAAATTCTTTAACATTTAAATTTTATGTTTTACCTAAGAAACATCAGTTGAATTTACTTAAATTTTATTGCTATTTTTTATTTTGTTAAAAATATATTCTAATTTACCCCATGATATTTTTTTCTTCAAAACTCCGTTTAGGCCTGAACCTCTAAATTTTACGTGTCATATGTGGCAAATTCCCTAGTTACCTTTATTTTTGTCACATATTTATGGCGCCCGAACTAATGTTTTTATCCCCTTTTCTGCCTTTAATCTTTCCCTAACGAACCCGTTTTTTTGTCGTTCGTGGGTGTATCCGTTTTCCGGATAATATGGTTCAAGTTTTAATACCTCAAGAACCTTACTTAATTTAATCGTGCAGTTTGCTTGGAAACGTGTGGTTTTTTTGTTTGTATGCACGGTATTTTTTTGCTTCTCTTAACACGGGTCGTTTTTTTTCCCGGCTTAATGGCATTATACCTCTTTCGGATAATTGCTTACGTGTTGTTGAGTTGTTTTTGCCTGTGTATACCCTTACGATTCCAAGAGAATTTTTAATTTAAGTAGTCGATGGCCAGACTCTAGATTTCTTTCAGTCGAAAGTCAGGACAGACTTACTTTTAGTTCACGATTATTTAACGTTGTTTTAAGGGAAAAGATCTTTAAGGGTTACTGTTTGGAATATTTTTACGCGTTGCTTTGCGAGGTACTCCTTAAATTTTTGGCGTACCCTGTTCACTTTTATGTGACAACGTTTCTGTATTCCGCAGTATTGTTTAGATTTCTTGAGGTCTTATAACAATTTTCCATTTTTTAAATTTCTTTCATTAATCTTGCCCTTGTCTTACCTCAAATGTCCTATTTTTCGGTAGAGTTGTCCCTTTAGACTCTGGCGTATCGCGTTTCAGACTGCCGGTGTTAATTTTATCCGTTAGTCGGATTTTTCACGCATCCGCCTTTACCACTTTTGACCACATTTTCTCTGAGGTAACCGACAATATTTTGCAAGTTTTTTTCAGTTTTTGACAACCCTACTAGTCTTTAATGTTTTACTAGTTGTGTGGTTTTTCCCTCGAAAAGTGTTAAGCTTGACAGCCCTACTTGCCTATTGTGCGAAGTGCTCCGTTTTTTCTTCTTCGTTCTCTCTTTATACTATCTAGTTTTAGTTAGTTGTTTAGTTATGCTCTTTCCTAATTAATTGACTAGTTTTAGGCTGTGCATAGCGATCCCTTAACACTAGTGTGTTATTGGGGTTATTTTTTGTCGTTTGTTTGTGTAGCTTCGTGTATAAATGTCAATTTCTACCAGCTTCAAGTAAACGTTTGTAGTTTACTAGTTACTTAGAGAGTTTTTATTTTTTTCTTCTTCAGGGCTGTCCAACGTCTATAGGGTTGTCCAAATTTCAAAAATTTTTTGGACTTCTCCCCTTTTTTTTGTGAGTTTGTGGGTATTTTGAAACGCAAACTATCGTTTCGAGCCGATCTCTTCTTGCGTTTCATAATTAAATTCTCTTTTGATTTTGTTCCTCTATGGAAATTAAATTTGAAAATATTTGTGACTTTTTGACAAGTGTAAAACAAAATTTATTCTGATTGACTGATGGCCAAGCCTATTTTTGCAAGTTTTATTTAATTTGGGTATTTGGGATTGTTGTTTTATTTTTCTACAGTTTAGATCATGATTTTGCTAAAATGGTTATCAAAGTTTATATTAGTGGTTTTTCTGGAAACAAAGCCCTCCTAATTGTTAATCGGAGGTAAGTAATTTATATTCGGAAACCATGGTGCGTTTTTGGTTGGTGCTGGTGCGAGCTTCATGTACTATTATTTTGTAGGATTTTCCCGTACGCGCGGGTTTGCCGCTCCCGTGCTTCCAAATTCCAACTTCAGGAGATAGCCGCAGAATATTGTTTTGCCTTGGGACACAGCAACCACTCTACCAAATACATGTTGAATTCGCCATACAACGCCAGGCGCAGTACCAGCTGCATAGAGGGAAGTCCTTTATTTTTCTTTACTTTATTGCTGTGCGGAGTTCTCCTCTAAAATGTCTTATCTGTGTTCTTTAGATGTTTTAGTTTTTTTAATTAGCAACTGTTCTGTGTACCCCCGAAATTATAAGGATAATTGATAATTTATAAATTATAATTGATAATTTATTTGGATACTGGGAAAGCGACGATCGTTGTCTGACCGCCATTTAACTAAATTCTTTAACATTTAAATTTTATGTTTTACCTAAGAAACATCAGTTGAATTTACTTAAATTTTATTGCTATTTTTTATTTTGTTAAAAATATATTCTAATTTACCCCATGATATTTTTTTCTTAAAAACTCCGTTTAGGCCTGAACCTCTAAATTTTACGTGTCATATGTGGCAAATTCCCTAGTTACCTTTATTTTTGTCACAAAATATAATGAAAAGACACATAACAATGTTTGTAATTTGTTTACTAAACTTAAACAGAACTAAGTAAGGCTTGAACATAACTAAGTAAGGCTTGAACATAACTAAGTAAGGCTTGAACAGAACTAAGTAAGGCTTGAACAGAACTAAGTAAGGCTTGAACAGAACTAAGTAAAGCTTGAACAGAACTAAGTAAGGCTTGAACAGAACTAAGTAAGGCTTGAACAGAACTAAGTAAGGCTTGAACAGAACTAAGTAAGGCTTGAACAGAACTAAGTAAAGCTTGAACAGAACTAAGTAAGGCTTGAACAGAACTAAGTAAGGCTTGAACAGAACTAAGTAAGGCTTGAACAGAACTAAGTAAGGCTTGAACAGAACTAAGGAAGGCTTGATCAAAACTAAGTAAGGCTTAAACAGTTCTAAGTAAGGTTTGAACAGAACTAAGTAAGGTTTAAACATAACTAAGGCTTGAACAGAACTAAGCAAGGCTTGAACAGAACTAAGCAAGGCTTGAGCAGAACTTAGTAAGGTTTAAACAGAACTAAGTAAGGCTTAAAAAGAA
This sequence comes from Coleophora flavipennella, assembly GCA_947284805.1. Taxonomy (NCBI): domain Eukaryota; kingdom Metazoa; phylum Arthropoda; class Insecta; order Lepidoptera; family Coleophoridae; genus Coleophora; species Coleophora flavipennella. The sequence continues at coordinate 7,996,279 of OX369300.1, forward strand.
CTAAGTAAGGCTTAAGCAGAACTAAGTAAGACTTAAATTAGTTTTTAATTTAACTCGCGTTTATTTTGTTCGGTTTTTTACCAGGGATGCTATAATTATACAAAAACATATGATGAATCATGTCATAGTTGCCGTGTTTGTATGTTAGTCAAATAACGGTAAAGGAAAACATTGTGAGGAAACCTGCACATCTGATTCCAGATGTGTATGAGGATCACATAGCACGCACACGTCCGTAGGTGTAAATCTAAATGCTCTACACGTGACCGCGGGTGATGCTAAGTGCAACACCAGGCAACCGCCGTCAGCTATGCCTTAGATAGCACGTTCCACACGATAAAAGAGAGAGAGAGAGAGTATGTTAGTTTGGGTCAAATCTTGGAAGCTGAATTAGAACCACTTCCTTGTTTCCGATTGAGCTGAAATTTTGCACATTCGTTTAGGTTCGATGACAATGCATGGTTAGCTAAGTGACGTCATTCTAAATCCAATATGGCGGACTCCCACAAAGATGGCGGACCAATTATTTTTTATGCAACCCACATGATATGGGTATCAAATGAAAGGGTTTGCTGAGAACACGAAATAATTAAAATTACTTATTTTTAAATAGAAGCTTGTATCCAAATGTTTACAGGTTTTTCGAAAATTATTTTAGTACATATTAAAGACATAGATATGTGTCTTCTCGATATAATAGGTCTTTACCTATGAATTTGCCGATTCAGTTATTGAAGTTCAATGCCAATTTTTATTGAAAATAAAAAAGTTATTGTTTCTTATTATTGACCTTATGGTGACACTACTTTAGTCTTTTATTCCAAACTAGTGGCATGTCTTTCATGTTTTAATCCTTTGAGCTATGAATGGTAGAAAGGCGTTTTCTTAGTGGTCAGATAGGGCAATTTTTTAGACTAGTTAATTTTCTTGAATTTTCCTTAAAAGTGACGAAATCTTATGCGGGGTATTCCGAAATATGACATTAGTAACGAAGAAACTGCTGCGATAACTCTAGAGCTTTAAAATTAAAAATTTGTATTTTTTGCCTCAATAAAGGCGATTTTTTCAGGTGAAAAAACCCGACTTCATGAGGTTAAAACCACCGTGCTCTTAAAATATCTAAACAGTAGGCATATGTTTACCACTATTTACTTTCTAATAGTCTAATGTTTTTTTTTTAGAATAATTTTATGAAAAATCTATGAACTTTTTTCAAATCCAACTGCGGACCGTAAGTTGGTTGACTGTTACTTTCAAACTAAGAAAGCCTACTTAGCCGTGATAGTTTTCCTTTTAAAATTGATTTTATGTCCTTCTATTTACAATTTATTTCAGATATCCTTAAATAGTGGTTTCGCTGGTGGAGGGACTCTAATAAAAATTAGCACTTTAAAACTTTAAACCAATCCCTAAATCGAAAAATGGTTTTAGCAAACTCTTGGTTTTGGAATACCTTTTCAACGACGACAGGGTGTACGTAACGGAAAAAATTTCACCCTCCTCTTTTCATGTAGGGGAGGTACCTCAAAAAATCTATTTTTTTAAAGATTTTCTTGTACCACGTTGTCGGCGAGATTAATATGTATACCCCAAGTTAGAGCTTTCTAGTACTAATGGCAAAGTATATATATTAGTACTACTATTGACACTCCCTGCCGCTCTCTAGATTCCGACCTCACCCACTCGTCTCCCAGATTGATTCAGATTGGTTACAGTTTTATTGTCGAACATATAGGATTTCGCCGTCATTTTGTTGGTTCCGTCTATCGTTTTTTGAAATGTCATTTCTGGCCCGTTGTATGAAGCGTCCAGGGGTGTGCTAATAGTCTCTTGAGCTAAACAGACATTGCGAAACTGCAAGGGTTCCTTGTTGACGATGAAACCCTATCAAAGTAAGAATGTAGAAATATTGCGGGCTGTACCAAGAACCTTATAATCACCGGTAACAATTAAAAGGGCTTTAAATCAAACTCTGTAATAGGGATAACGAATGCTAGTCATCTGAGTTACTTTTTATCATCTGTCAAAAACGACATTTTGTTCTTAAAATGTTTGAAATACCTAGGCGTAACGTCATAGTTTAGCAGCGTCATAATATATGTACTCATTTTGTGATTTTTGTGAATTAAAAATCGAACACTTGATGGAAAACAAAACGAGTAAAGTTTTCCAACGTTTAAGTAGGAGGGCAATTTAGATATCAAGAGTTCATGATTTATTTCTGATGCTGTCGTCATCCCTATTCATTATAACGTGATTCCAAGTCATCTTTAGGGTTATAAACCCAAAGAATGAAAACGGGACCCTATTACTAAGAGTTCCAAAAACGGGACCCTATTACTAAGACTTCGCTGTCGGTCCGTCTGTCACCAGGCTGTATTTCATGAACCGTGATAGCTAGACAGTTGAAATTTTTACAGATGATGTATTTCTGTTGCCGCTATAACAACAAATACTATAAATTAGAAAAAGTGAAAAATAAGGGAGTCTCCACACAAAAAAAGTGTTTTTTAAACGTGAAGAAACTAGTGCCATCTAGTATGATGGTACGGAACCCTTTGTGTACAGTTCTGACTCGCTTTTGGCCGGTTTTTTCTTGTATTTATTTAGCATCCCTAATAATAAATTAATTTTTACACAATATTTTTTTATTTTGGCTTTAAGAATGTTTACTAAGTAACAAATGTTTATGTGATCGAATATTGTAATCTAACGTTTGAGTTGTCCAGAACGTCGTGAACGTTTTGGTGATATTCTCTTTGTCGTCATTTCGAGTTGTCCAGAACGTCGTGAACGTTTTGGCGATTATCGCGTTGTCGCCATTTCGAGTTGTCCAGAACGCGTTTGAGTGAAATCAGTTATTGAGCCTAATGTACAGTCGCCATAAGATATATCGTAGCCGGCAAGTTCAAATATTTCTCAGCAGTGTTGAATTTCAATTAATTTTGTACAATAGAAATTTCTATTAATATCTGAACATCTAAGTAATTTGTTATTATAAATGTCTGAGCCGCAGATTTTTCAATATGTAGCTTAATAGAAATTAGTACCTTACGTCATTGTGTGTAAAGAACATATTGAAAATTATACTGCTCAGATATCCTTACTAATATTATAAATGTGAAAATGTGTTTGTTTATTTGTTTGTTACCTTTTCACGCTTAAACACCTCAACCAATCTTGACGAAATTTGGCATGTAGGTAGACTGTGTCACGGGAAAGCACATAGGTTACTTTTTATCCCGTAAAACAGAATAGTCGGATGCAATTCCTGAGGGAACTAAAAAATACTTTTTTTTTTGTGATAATTTTTACTTAATTCACTTACCCTCAAAGACGATGTCCACGCGACCGAAGCCGCGGGAAAAAGCTAGTTTAGGATAAATTTGATGTCCAGATTTTAAAAGAAACTTCTAGTGTTCATAATTTATTGAAATGCAACACTGCTCAGAAATGTTTGAACACCTCGCCCGCTACGATATATCTGATGGCGACTTTACATTAGGCTCAATTACTGATTTCACTCAAACGCGTTCTGGACAACTCGAAATGGCGACTGTACCTATCTCATTAATTTATGAATTAATTTATGAATTTCTGATTCCTTTGTTTTGATCATTCCTAAATCACAATCGAATTAACTTTTTACGATGTAATTATACTATTATTTATGTTGTATAATGTATGTGATATAAAAATAATGTTGATCTAGATTGCTTTAACGTCACTTTAATATGTATTTATGTAAGTAAATCAGAATTATTGAAAAAGCGGAAGGCGCAAGGAAACGATATTCGGAAAATATTAAACCAATTATGAAGCAATTAAAAAAATATACCTATTTTATTTGACTGTATCACCGTTAAATACCCAATCAGACATTTACGGGATGAATGGCAATATTACATATTTACCAATCCTAAAATTTCCCCCCTAATAAAAAAATTACCACCCCTCAACAACTCTAATAATATAAAAAAACATTTTTTTTTGCTTTGATTGTATGGTTTTATTTGTGAAAGTTCAGTTTCATGAGAACATCAAAATCCTACTAAATGTGAAAATTTGTATTGTATGGATGCATGTATGGGTGTTTTTTACTCTTTCATGCTTCCAATACTAGACGGATCGGGATGAAACTTGGCACACATATAGGTTAGGTCCTGGAATATGACATTGGCTACTTCTTACCTCGGGAAAACGTCTTAGTCCCACGGGAAAATCGAAAACAACGCGGGCGTAGCCGCGGGCGGACGGATAGTTACAAATATTTCCAATAACCAATTTTACGCTGTGTACAGCAAAGTGTAACAAAATTAGAAGTAACAAGTTCATCTGTGGTACAGTCGCCGCCAGTGTATGCTGTTATAACCGCTAAGTCGAGTGCCTTAATACCCATATTTCCGTGTATTGTCTGACAGTGGGAAGGAGTAGGTAAATAAATGCGTAGGTATTTATGTTTTTTATGGAAGTGCAGTATCTGTTACGAAGTAACTAGTATCTTAACTGTGCTTCCACTAGTCATACATATTGAACAACTTTTGTTCTATGAATGCTGAAATCGCAAAAAAATAATCATATATATACTAATCGATCAATTTTGTTCATTAATGTATGGGTTCAATTTTATTGAAGTAAAACTTCTTTACGCACGCTTGACTTGGGGAGTAAGCTGGTGAGCGCGTTACGTGAACGGTGATTTCTAGCGTTACGGAAATTGTGATCAGGTGAGGCGAAGGGCGCGCTTGACTTGGGGAGTAAGCTGGTGAATGCGTTACGCGAAAGGTGATTATGATTAACTCTTACCCCAGTCGTGTGGTCTAAAGCACACTCGTTTTTTTTTAGAATTGTCTATGGGTTCCTTGAAGAAAGTTGCTCAGTATGACGAGTAGAACCCCCAGTTAACGGGACCTCCACCATTTTTTACACTTTTGAAATGCCATTTCTCGCCCGTTGTATGAGTGTCCGGGAAGTGGTAGAAGTATATCAAAAACCTTTACAGGTTTATTCGTGCATTAGTGAAATCGTTGCTGACACAATCCTCTTAAGCTAAATTAAAGTACGTACCTACCCTCTACGACTACGTTAACAAAAAATGTATTAGTATTACAAAAACCATAATACAACTACTTATATTCATCATCATCATTACAGCTCATATACGTCCCCACCGAGGGGCTCGAGCCTACCCTGAATCAGGGCGATTAAAAATTAAAAATAAACAAAGATATCATCATCATCATCATATCAGCCGAAAAACGTCCACTGCTGGACAAAGGCCTCCTCCAAAGATTTCCACGACGACCGGTCCTGCGCTGCCTGCAGAACGGATGGCCGTTGGAGCAGTAAAGTTCTCGAGTGACGACCACGCACCTGAAAACGTAGCGTAGGCAGGCCTCCCACAAGGTGGACTGACGACCTGGCGAAGGTCGCGGGAAGTCGCTGGTGGATGCGGGCAGCGCAGGACCTGTCGTCGTGCAAATCCTTGGGGGAGGCCTTTGTCCAGCAGTGGACGTCTTCCGGCTGATATGATGATTGCAATTTTATTGGTACTCGCTGATTTCTTTTATATGATTGCCGAGATTTTCCACTTGGTCTACGATAATTTGATAATGATTAATGACCGAAACCAAAGTATATTATACTAGCTGTTTCTCGCGTCTTCACCCGCGTGGACAACTTTCCTATGACGCGGTGGACCGACGACCTGGTGAAGATCGCGGGAAGCCGATGGATGCGGGCAGCGCAGGACCGGTCGTCGTGGACATGAATATATACCTATTTGAAAATATGGGCACTATCATCAACACAATATAGTCATAGATGGGTTTGTCCAAAAGCAACTACAAGCGCAGCGCACGGGTGATCTATCCGCCTATTACAAGTGTTTAAGGCTCAATTAAGGTTTTTTAACCGACTTCTAAAAAAGGAGGAGGTTTCTCAATTCAACCGTATACAGGGTGTCCAGTAAATATAGGTACAAACTGAAACTGGGGATGGGCAAGTCATGACACATCCGAATTTAAAAAATTGTCTTGTAAAACTTTAACTGTTTCCGAGATATGGTGGGTTTTTTGAAATTTCCGTAAACTTTTAGTCAGTTTCAGGGATGCTACAGCTGCAAATGAAGGTATTTTGAAATACATTTTTTTGGCTTTTTGTTACTGAAGAATTACACTATCAAATGCATTGCAATATTTTTTTTAAGAAGCTACCAGTTCCCCGTAATAAAATAAAAATATTTTAATTTTTACCCATTAAAATTGCAATGTCCCAGATTTGGTAGCTTATGCTGTAAAATAAATGCACTACGCTAGTCCGTACCATTGCTTTTAAAAGTTGTACATTTTGTGCAGATTCCGAAATGGTATAATACTTATCATTTTTCCTAAAAAAGAAAAAGATGTAGCGATTTGGTTTCAAAACGAACCCATTTTGTAATAAGTAGTTAGGTTTCAATTTCGATTAGAAACCTTTTTTTAATTGATAATTTACTACTTTTCATGTCATGTTGGCTATTTAAAAGATAGGAAATGAAACAAGTTAAAATTTAGACCATCTTTTATTAATACACGCTTAAATTAAATGTTGAAAATGATCGCCACGAGCCAAGATACACGCTCTGCACCTCTTAATAAAAGATCGCTTTAAGCGACGAGCGAATCTCTAGTTACTAATATGGCGAGCGGCTTCCTCAAAAGTATCAAAAGTAGGTACGAATCAAAATAAGGGCCTTCAATTTTTTTTCAGGTCGGTGCCAGCAAGAAGCCATCGAATCTAATATAAAACATTTGGTAATAGCTGTGTGCTGGTTGGTACCGACCTCGAAAAATGGTAGGCCTTATTTGATTCTATAGGTACCTACTTTTGATTTCGTTATTGTTTGTTAATTTCGTGTATTTACATATAAAAATATTATTACAAACTTATGAGTGAATTTCTTTTTTAAAGTCGATTTTTAGGTTTTTTAGACTTTTTTTCTATTTAGGTATATGTGCTTTGACAGTAACAGGTAGTCCATTAATTAGGCACGGGGTTATATACTTTAGAACCCGTTGACCATAATTATGTGTTCTCAAATCTTGGTGATGCCAATTTAAAGTCACGAACACTTTATGTTTCCTTTACCAATTTTTGCAAAACATTGAGTTTTAATGGGACCCATCGGTCCCGGTATGTTGTTCTTTCCGTTGAGTATTAATGGGACCCATCGGCCCCGGTAACAACACGCGACCTAATGCTCTAAAGTACACAAATATAGTTGAAACTGCCTTGGGTTGATTAATGGACTTACGTTGTTATTAAATTCCGCTTCTAGTGCCATACGCAGTTTAATATAAAATCATAGATAAAATTTTCATAATTTGACAATTTCTTGTTATTTTCCGCCATTTTGGAAAATGGCGGGTCCGCCTGAAGGTAGGGCACGTCAATATTCAAGGTCGGCCTGGACGGTTAAAAAGTTTTAAACCTGTAAAGTACATATAATATTTTCATGAACAGGTAATATAGAACATTGCTCGTAGAACAGATGGCCGTTGGGGTAGTAAAGTTCTCGAGTGGCGACCGCGCACTGGAAGAAGTAGCGTAGGTAGTATACAGACTCGATGGACCAACGACCTGTTGAAGGTCGCGAAAAGCCGCTGGATGTGGGCAGCGCAGGACCGGTCGTCGTGGAAATCCTTTGTCCAGCAGTGGATGTCTCGTCTGATATGATGATGATGATTACATAGGTTCCTTGGGGAAAGTTGTTGGCTTTTGATTAGAAGAGTCCTCCAATCAAAAGCCAATCGTCAAATCTACGAATGTAGGCAGTTATCATGTATTTACAACGTCTAATAAAACTGTCCGCGGCGCTGCCGCGTTCATTGCAATTCGGAACAGAACATGTTTATGTATGTCACAGGCATATAGTATAATTCGTCATTTTACAAATGGTCAGGCAAATTGTAAAACGCCATAAACAGATTTCTGCTACCAAGCTAGGAGGGGGGGAGGGGGGGGGGGAGCCGAGGCTCCGTGACTGTAAAACCAAACAAACCTGACCGAACCTAACATTTATAATCTGCGTACGGCATTTTACAATTTGCCATTTCAGTTTCGCTTGCTCATTTTATAATCTGCGTACGGCATTTTACAATTTACCATTTCAGTTTCGCTTGCTCTTTTTACAATTTGCGTACGGCATTTTAGAATTTGCCATTTCAGTTTCGCTTGCTCATTTTACAATTTGCGTACAGCATTTTAGAATTTGCCATTTCAGTTTCGCTTGCTTATTTCACAATCTGCGTAGGGCATTTTAGAATTTGCCATTTCAGTTTCGCTTGCTCGTTTTACAATTTGCGTACGGCATTTTACAAATTGCCATTTCAGTTTCGCTTGCTCATTTTACAATCTGCGTACGGCATTTTACAATTTGCCATTTCAGTTTCGCTTGCTCATTTTACAATTTGCGTACGGCATTTTAGAATTTGCCATTTCAGTTTAGCTTCCTCATTTTACAATCTGCATACGGCATTTAAGGATTTGCCATTTCAGTTTAGCTTGCTCATTTTACAATCTGCATACGGCATTTAAGGATTTGCCATTTCAGTTTAGCTTGCTCATTTTACAATCTGCGTACGGCATTTTAGAATTTGCCATCTCAGTTTCGCTTGCTCATTTTAAAATTTGCGTACGGCATTTTAGAATTTGCCATCTCAGTTTCGCTTGCTCATTTTACAATCTGTGCACGGCATTGTATAATTTGCCATTTAAGTATCGCTCGCTCATTTTACAATCTGCGTACGGCATTTTAGAAATTGCCATTTCAGTTCCGCTTGCTCATTTCACAATCTGCGTACGGCATTTTAGAATTTGCCATTTCAGTTTAGCTTCCTCATTTTACAATCTGAATTTGGCATTTTAGAATTTGCCATTTCAGTTTCGCTTGCTCATCTTACAATTGGCGTACGGCATTTTACGATTTGCCATCTCAGTTTGGCTTGCTCATTTTACAATCTGCGTACGACATTTTAGAATTTTCCATTTCAGTTTCGCTTGCTAATTTTACAATCTGCGTACGGCATTTTAGAATTTGCCATTTCAGTTTCGCTTGCTAACTTTACAATCTGCGTACGTCATTTTACACTTTGCCATATCAGTTTGCTTGCTCATTTTACAATCTGCGTACGGCATTTTACAAATTGCCATTTCAGTATCGCTTGCTCATTTTACAATCTGCGTACGGCATCTTACAATTTGCCTAACCGTTTATTATACAATTATACAATTTGCCTGACCATTTGTAAAATGACTAATCATACAGTATGCCTGCCACATGTATATGGGGCATTTCGCTGCAAAAACTGCTTATTGGAAATCGAGACCGCAATATCGTTCAGAGGCTGCCGGGTGTCGAGGAAAATTCGCGCGGGTTTTTCATTCGACTAAAAGCTCAACTCCAGCAGAAAACACTGTTTAATGTACGAGTATGTCGCCTGTGTTTTGTAAAAACCGATTACAAACGGCGACACTGTTTACAAAATGCCGAAGGCGATGAAACTGTAGTCTCGTAAAAAGTTTATTGTTACACCAGGCTAGAGGGACGTACCTACAAACCTAACCTACTTACTGAAATAACTATAATTTAACTAAATCTCTGTTACCTTGCTTTGTTGCGCGCTGCCATAAGAAATTTGTATACAGAACTTTTCTGAAATCTCTAATTTTTGGGCAGTATTTTAATTAATTGGGCAGTATTTTAATTAATTGGGCAGTTACTGGGCCTTTTTACTCGACTGCGCCAGAATGAGGGTTATGTTTTTCGAGTGTATGTATGAACATTATGATAAGCAGAACCCTCAGTTAACGGTACCTACACCACTTTTGTTACACCTGTATATACAGATGTATACGGTATATACTTTTGCTACACCTGTATATACTGAACTACTTTTCATATTTAGGCTTTTTCTTGCACTATTCCACAATTAATGTAAATAAAACAAAATTTGTTTATACTGCAACCGGTTTAGTGATCATCTTCAGGCAGTAGTGTTTTATTTACATTAATTGTGGAATAGTGCAAGAAAAAACCTAAATATGTTCATTTCAGTGTTCCACCAAGAACCTACTATATCAAGCATACAATGAACTACTTTTGTTCTACGAATTTGCTGAAATCGCAAAAAAAAAAATTCACACTTCATACAAATCGATCAGCTGAATGAACAATTTATATGCATTTAAGTATGGAGGGACCTAATTTTTTTTTGAGAATTTACTATGGGTTCCGTGGGGAAAGTTGTTCAGTATGATGAGGAGAACCCCCAGATAAGGGGTCCTACACCATTTTTTTACACTATATAATATATGTATGTATGTTTATTTATTTCTTTGGCACGCCCTGTAACCTAAACTGCTTGATGGATTTTGGAGTTCGTGGTGTCGATGTCCTTAGATTCGTCTTAATATGAGTAACATAGGATATATTTTTAACCCGACTGGTAAAAAAATAGCAGTTAAGTCATTATGTAGTCGGGTATTTAATTTTTAATTAATTCGTGTAGTTATTATATAAATTGGAAAGTATTTTATTGAGTTGTGGCAGTTAAAATGTGTGCAGTAAAAATAAAAAAGTTTATTTAGTTGGGCGGTAGAAAAAGTTTTTGGGCTAAACCTGACGGTCGGCGCGGCGGTAAGAATAGTTAGTTATTTAGGGGAATTATATTTTTCGCTCCCAGTTAAATAGATTCATCTCTATTCAATATTTTCGTTCTCAAATTGATAGATCTGTCACCAAATTGATAGATCTGTCATCAAATTGATAGATCTGTCATTAAAAATACGTGTGGCACTCGGGGACTGCCGCGGTAAAGCTATTGCATGGTAACAAATCGAAAACTAGGGGGTAATCGGTCAAAAACAATAAATAAATGAGCGAGCGAAGCGAGCGATGTTAGGTTCGGTCAGGTTTGATTGATTTAACAGTCAAAGAGCCTCGCGAAGCGAGGCTCCCCACCCTGGGTACAAAATTACTTCGCAGCAGAAGAAATCATCGGAAGATGACCCCTAACGGGGGCGTAGCCCCCGCCGCCCGTTTCGAACATCAACAAACTTTCGGGATCCGAAGAGGATGTGGGAGTATCTGTAGGTCACCTTTGTTAGTAATTTTAGGCATTTATTTGGTGACAGATCTACTATTTTGAGTACAAACTATATTATTTATGAAATTTCAATTTTTTTATTTAGTGATCGAAGCTATATAATTGACAATCGTTAAAAGACTTTTCTGGTGATAAATCTTTTCCTTTTGAGTATTGTTTTGGTGTTGTTTGATGACTTTACTTTGGTGACAGATCTACTATTTTGAGTACAAACTATACTATTAAGGGAATTTCATTTTTTTTATTTAGTGATCGAATCTATTTAATTGACAATCGATAAAATCATACCCGTTATTTAGTCAGTTGGCGGGCAGTCTTCTTATCGGTGTCGACGAAAAACAATATTTTATGAGCTCAGAACTGGGGCAGTAAAAATAAGTTATTATTTTGTTAGAATATAGCGGCTTGTGATCGTAATATTAGGAAACGGAACGGATACGTTTACTTCTACAGGGTGTAAAATAATTGGTGTAGGTCCCGTTAACTAGGGGTTCTACTTGTCAAACTGAACAAATTTCCCCAAGGAATAGTCAATTCCTACAAAAAAATGTTGGACCCTCGATACTAAAATGCACAACATTAGTTGATCAGCTGATCGATTTGTATGTAGAGTAAAATATTTTTTTTGCGATTTCAGCAAAGTCGTAGAACAAAAGTTGTTCAGTATGATGAGTAGAAGCCCCAGTTAACGGGACCTACACCAATTTTGTTACACCCTGTATATTATAACTGCCGTAGGAGAACCAAAGAAGTAGGCACCTCTTTGTGATGTTCCAACATTGAGCAGTTAGTAGAACCCCCCCGCCCCCTTCCAATTGGTCTTTTACTTATTTATCTGTTTATGTTGCTAGCTGGCATTGTTAATAAAAGTTATTTAAAAATTAAATATACACTATTTTATGGAACTCATTTAAATAGTTATTTATTTTTTTAATCAATAGATATTTTTTTGGTATTTTAAATGACAAAAAGGGATTAAGTTATATTATGCTCAAACACTATGGAAAGATTACTTATTTATTGTTATAAGCGTCGGTGGCGTAATGGTAAGGGCCTCCACGTCGTGTCCGGGAGGTCGTGGTTCGAATCGTGCCACGTACCAATGTGTTTTCGAATTTCGATTACATATGTAGGTTTATCCGACGCTCTTACGGTGAAGTAAAACATTTTTTGTTTATTTTAGGAAAACTTACAGACAGATAAAAAATTATAAACAAAATTAAATGAATAATACTATGCTATTAAAATTTCCACCAATAAAGTGAAGAAATAGTGAGGAAACCTGCAACACACCTGCGAAGAAACTCGAAGGTTGTGTATGAAGTCGACCAACTCGCACTGAGCCCGCGTGGCCTTCTAAGGTCTGATCGCCCTCATTCAGGCTTAAGCCCCTCGGTGGGGACGTATGAGAGCTGATATGATGATTGTTGTTAGATTACATTTTACACATTAAGTATATAAAATCGAATTACAGTGTTAAACTCTATATAGCGACACTCTAATAGGGACCGGGCTTTTGGTGACGTTATTGAGAGTTTTCGTTATACAGAGAGAAATTAGCGTTAAAGAGCGTCGGTGGCGTAACGGCTAGGGTCACCGCCTCCTGTCGGGGAGGTCCTGGTTCGAATCCTGCCACGTACCAATGTGATATCGAATTTAGATTTCATATGTACGTTTATCCTACGCTCTTACGGTGAAGGAAAACATCGTGAGGAAACCTGCACACGCCTGCGGAGAAACTCGTAGGATGTGTGTGAAGTCGACCAACCCGCACTGGGCCCGCGTGGTCGACTAAGGCCCGATCGCCCTAATTCAGGGTAGGCTCGAGCCCCTCGGTGGGCACGTCTAGAGCTGATATGATGAAGCGTTAAAGTAAACCAACTGGAGCCAGAAAATTTTGACGTTTCAAAGAGCGAATCGTTATGTCGAGCGACGTTATACAGAGTTTACACTGTATCTCCGAATGGTTTTTAAATTTTAATAGATACTTACCTACTGTCTAAGAATTGGAACAACAGATATCTAATTAAGGCCTGTTAGATAAATTATTATCAAAATGATGAGCAACGGTTGAACGACATCATGCCACGCCGAAAACTAAATCAGTCTACATACTCGCAGACTTATTATTAGTACAAGTACAAACGGCGCCACATCAAGCTATACATAACCAGTATACGCGGGCCTCGCGTATGTTGAAACGCAAAGGCGTCGCGCGGTCAGCTTATACTGGTTTAGTATAGCTTGATGTGTCGCTGTCCGTACATAATAAAATTGTAGTTAACTGCCAGCAGCGATGATGAACGGACGTTTGTTTGTTTGTGCGCTAAATGTTTTTGTCGCTATACTTTCAGAAGTGTATGCGCAGACGCAGGATGACGTTGAGTCTCGGCTAGTGAATACTACGAATGGTCCCGTGCGGGGGTACAGGGATCCTAAACGTGACATATTTGCGTTTTACGGTATACCTTACGCGACCGAACCTACAGGAGTTAATAAATTCAAGGTAGGACCTAAATTAAAACTTATTAATCTGAATTTTTTTCGTCTGTGCGTTGCATGTCGCGTGACGGTCGCTTTCGTCTGACGCTATGATCGTTTCGTCCTCTGTACCGTAGCGAGAGCAGCCATGATCGTTTCGTCCTCTGTAAAGTTTCACTTTTACCGTGGTTTCATAAAACCACAGTTACTTTTTTTAAATTAAAAGCTTTTAACTTGCAATGTTTAAATGTATGTATGTATGTTTGTTTATTTCAAATCTTGCGATCGACTTTAGAGCGACTAACAACGGTCCGATTGATCTGAAATTTGGAATGCAGCCGTATTCCCGGTGACAATAGAACCTTTTGTTATTTTGAATTTGATCTGATGATGAAATTTGGAGGTGGAATCGTGATCTCAGAATTCTTTTTTATTTGCAATAGAGTCGTATACCTACGACAGCCTTTTTTTTGAATTTGGAACCGAATATACCGATAGTTTGAGCATTCGGCTTTTGAGTATAAAAACTCTTTTCAACCTGAAAGGTTTTTTTTTATAAATTATTTCTTAATTAAACTGTTTTATTCTAACTACATATTTTTTGAATTAGGAACCGTGTATTTGTATTCATTTGAGTATTCGGCTTTTGAGCATAAAAACGATTTTCAAGTAAAAACTTGTACCTAAAAGGCTCTTTGAAAATTATTCTTTAATTCAACTATTTTATTTTAACTACATAATAAATGTAGCTGTTTTAGTTATTAACAAAATATTAATCAGTCCTAAGTATCAAAACTAAGGACTTTTGCATTACCTATCATTATGATTCTGTGCCATAAAGCTAACATGGGATCCTATTACTAAGCCTAAACCGTTTGTCGAGGCTTATTCGCAAAATGGCCCTTTCTCAAAATATCCCTGCATACAGAAATCTTTTTTTTATCATTATTATTATTATTAATCATTATTTATTCAGACAACTAGTACAGTCCATTTTTGTTAGTAAGGTGCTTATAGACTAATGTTAGTTAAACGCAAAAATAAAAAGAACACACAAAAAACAAGAACTACGATTAAAACCATTTTCATCACTTCACACATTTTTAACGACAGTTAAGTAGGCATGAGGTACCTGCCTAACCAGTACCAGTAGTATGAAGTGTGAAAATATCTGGGAGTCGTATCTCTGCGCTGTAACTTTCAGTTATAACTTTCAGTTCTGTTGGGGCAGACTTTGCGCAAGATTACATGAAAACTGTCAACGCAGGCTTGCGCAAACATGCCGGACACGCTTTTAATAAGAAAATTAAATTAAAAAATATATATATCAGGATTTTATTAAGTCGAAGTTTGATTTGCGACTAGCAAAGTTGTAGAAACAAGATGTTTAGTTTTTATTAGTGGAATCCCACCTCAAAAATGTGTTCATTCATCTTTTTTTTATTAAAAATTTGAGTGCGTTTGGCTGCAAATTCAAGTGATTAAGTGCCGATGCAGCCGAGGATGTAACACGTAAGCTCAAATAAGCACCATCGGGGTGTTAATAAATAAGCCCATTTCAAAAAACCTTAAAACTTTAGGTACAAGCTCCTATTTAAAAATAACTTTAATTATTTAATATATTCTCAGTAAACCCTTACATTTGACACATGGGGTGCATAAAATATAACTAGTCCACCATCTTTGGGTGTCCGCCATATTGGAATTAGAATGACGTCAGTTAGCTAACCATGCATTGTCATCCAAACTATACGTGTATCTATGCAAAATTTCAGCTCAATCAGAATCCGGGAAGTGCGTCAAATTTGACTTGCAAATTTTTAAGCAGACAACTTACATATATTATAGTTTCAAAAACTAAAAAACACGCTTTATAAGCACATCAAACTAAAAAGTGAAAAATAATTCTTAATATAAGCTGAAAACAATAATGAACGAAAAAATACTAGTATTACTGTGAAAAAAGCGTGGGTTACTCGATATAACAAAAATAATGACACAAAGCGATTTACTTTAAAAGCGTGTTTTTTAGTTTTTATGAACTAAGTATATTTATTGTTAAATTTTTAGTTCAGGATAATGAGATAAACTTATGAAATTATTGTATTGTCATCGATTCTTAGTAAATGTACAAAGTTTGAATTAAAGTCTATTTTGTTATATATCAAAATCGAGTGTAAAGGAGTCGGTTACAAACATATTATTATACATACAGACCAACAGGTGAAGCTTATAAAAGCGTGATAATAAAAGCTAGTAAAAAGACAACACAGTCATTTTTGTGGGAACTCATGAGACTGAACAGCTTTTGTTCAAATCGCAAAAAATGGAATTCCCTTTTAGGATAGTATGATAGTTGAGAGCGTCGGTGGCGTAATGGCAAGGACCGCTTCCTCTTGTCCGGGAGGTCGTGGTTCGAATCCTGCCACGTACCAATGTGTTTTCGAATTTCGATTTCATATGTACGTTTATCCGACGCTCTTACGGTGAAGGAAAAACATCGTGAGGAAACCTGCACACGCCTGCGAAGAAACTCGAAGGTTGTGTGTGACGTCGACCAACCCGCACTGAGCCCGCGTGGTCGACTACGGTCCGATCACCCTAACTCAGGGTAGGCTCGAGCCCCTCGGCACAGTATATATATTAGTACTAACGCCCTCGGTGTCAGCAATGCCATCATTTTGAAGTCGGTTTTTAAGTTTTTTAAACTTTTATTTTTATTTTATTTATTTTTAGTGATAATGCTATCTATCTACCAACGTTATACATAATCACCCACTCGCCAATAGGAACCATCAAATCATAAAGCATGTGTTTCATTAAGTTACAGATTCCTGTAGCTTTTATCATCATCCCAACAGCATGAAAGTTAAGGAGTTAAATCTTCCATCATCAGCTCATCTGAATAACCTGAAAGAATACAACTATCAGTCTGTAAGTTTTAGGAAATACATGCAACACGTAATATGTGCCTATAAAAATTTGAGGATTGTTCTCGATTTCCCTGAGATCCCATCATCAGATCCTGACTTGGTGACAATGGGACCCCCTCGGGAGTATACTCTTTCGAATACAAAAAGAATTTTAAAAATCGGTTTAGAATCGGCGGAGATATCGCGTAACAAACATACAAAAAAAAACATACAGTCGAATTGAGAACCTCCTCCTTTTTGACGTCGGTTGAAAACTCATGTAGTGTCATTGTACTACTTTGAACGCTACAGTTGCCATACAATTACGATAGTGGTCGCTAAAGGAGCTATACAAAGCTACTATAACGTCATTGTGCTGCTGTAAGTGCTACAATTAACGTATAGTGTCGATAAGAGTCATTAGAAGACCTACGGAAAACCTTTATAACAACATTGCACAGCTTTGCGTGCTAAAGTGGTCGTATAATAATGATAGTGGTTGCTAAAAAGTTTATAAGAAGCTCTAGTAAAATCATTGTGCGGCTCCAAACCGGTTAACGATTCCAGTAACCCAGTTAGAGATCGATAAAATAGTTTTATAACTTTGTTGAAATCGCAAAATAGCTGGACTTCCCATACTAAGTTGCCTGATCAGCTGATCGAGTTAATATGGGAGAGCCATTTTTTTGCGATTTGACTATGGGTCCCATGGGGAAAGTTGTTCAGTTTCATGGGTAGAAGCACCAGTTAAAATAGTTTCAGCTAATTTTGTTACATATATTTACAAGCTTTGCTGTGTTAGTTAATTTGTCTGCTTGAAAGCTTGAAAGTTAAATTAGAACCACTTCCCGGTTTCCGATTGAGCTGAAATTTTGCATAAACGTTAAGTTTTAAAAACAATGCATGGCTAGCTAAGTGACGTCATTCTAACTAAATCCAATATGGCGGCGGACCAGTTATTTTTATACACCAACATGATGTGGGTATCAAATGAAAGGGTTTGCTGAGAAGAATACGATATAATTTAAATTATTTTTAAATTAAAGTTAATACCTAAAAGTTTTTAGGTTTTTCGAAAATTATTTAAGGCTCCTTTTAAAGGTGTTGTGGTACGGACAACTTGATCCGCGAGTCTGATGCGCACGTGGTATGTTTTTGACGTGATATGATAACGTCTGAACGCCGCCTGCATGCACGAAAAACTGTCACGTTCCGCGTGCAAGCGAGAGCGCCGAACAAACGAGGCAAGATCGGCCGTATTACGCGTTCGGCTTGTGATCAATGTTTTCTCTTATGACCTTATGACGTTATTACGTAAAATAATCGTCCGTAAACCGACTTTACAGACAACCAGTTTATTCTTTCAGATTTCAGCGCAACATATGTCCCAAACATAATAAGAGTAGAAAAAATAATTTCATAATACTAATCTGTGGGCCAGCTACTGGTCACGAGACCGATGACCTTTTAGCGTCCTGTTTTGATAGCCACAGAAACTGTGGTGCGTGCGTCGGTTTATCTGTGTATTAAACTTTTTGCCAGTAGAGTACCTACCTACTCTACACAATACATACCTAACTATATATTAACATGCCTCAGAATCGTGCTTTGAAGCTTTTCTGTATTTACAGCAGATTTGCTATATTGTCGTGTCATCTACTGTAAAAAATTAAAATTTGTGAATTTTCATACTAATACTGTTTTTTTGACACACGAGCGTTTCATCCAAACAGTGTATTTTTTGTATTTTTCTATGGGAAAACTGCAATTTTACAGTTGAGCTACTGAATTTTGCGTTTTTGCATCTGGCAGCACACCTCAGAATGAATGTACAACGTTGTTTTTTTTTAGTCACAATTAGTTAGCCCTTCGGCATATTATCATCTCAATAGTAAATGACGATAATGCCGAAGATGGAAGCGGGCTTACCAATAATAGTCCCCAACGCAATTGAGAACTGGCTATCTTATCTTCAAGCTGGAACATATAAATGTTGTTAGCATTGATGTTTGGCGGCAAGACTTAGATAAGATGGTTGTTACTAACCAGGCGGGCTTAGAAAATGGTCTTCCACTAACCAAATCGAGTCTTACAAAATTATACTCCGCCGGTAATCGAACCCGCGACCTCCTAATGTAAAGCTAATGGACTTAACCATTACGCCACAGCGGTGATGGTTAGGTTAGGACCGTTGTACCTTCTTAAAGAGTTCTTTTGTCTTCCTTTCAACATCGTTAAGGCCTGAAGATGGATCAAATGACAATATTCAATTCAAATTATTGAAAGACCGTGTAAAGCTATCACTATGGAAAAAATATACAATATATTTAAAGTAGTAAAAAATCTATTTAATTGAATACAATTTTAAAATATTACCGCTTTTGATGTAAAAAAATATACCCTGTCTGCACCCTGTTTTTGACATTAATTGCTAATCAAAAACAAATAGTCAATGTTTAATGAAACCAACCCCTAAAAAATCGGTGATTTTAAGAACATTCATTTTAATTGAACACATTTTTTTTAAACTCATTTGAAAGTGAAGAAAAGTAATGAAAACATGTAAAAATCGAGAATTGGGCGTTCGGTTTCAACGTAACAGCCGTGTTGAAGCCCGCATTGATTTGAACTTAAAATGAATAGACTTACGTTCGATATTATTTTAACAAGTACACTTCATCACTTTATTTTATACCTAGAAATAAGTATTTTATATGTAAGAAGCTGTTGATTTCCCTATGGAATAAATAAATAATTAAACACACTCATCGCAACGTGGGCGGCCGGCCGCCCACAGAAATTCAAGTGCAGCAAGCCATTGCTGATTTTTGAATTTATTCGAGCAAGCCATGTGGACAGCCAACGGGTCACAAATTTCGCGCCTAAACTGTTGTAATTTTTATTTTCTATTTTTTTATTCTTAGGGTCACAGCGGACCACGATAAAGTTTACGACGTGTCCCGCTGGCATACCACGTGGCGTGCCACGAAAGTTATCATAAATTGTGCGTTTCGTGCAGCGAAAGAAAATAGACGGGCTGCGCGCCGCCCACAAGGCCAGCTGATTTAGAAAATCGTAATATATACGTGGCGATGAGAGTGTTAAATAAATATAGCATAAAAAAAAAGTATCAACCTGTACAGATTGAGTAACCTTAAAGCCTTAAGAATCTACGTTAGTTTACTGGCCGTGGCCACACTTTACAGACAGGAAAGATAACCTACCTAACTTACGCGTGGCATGGCAACGGCGTGAGCGGGATTGTGGGGTGAATCTTGTGGAACATGCCTCCCTGTCACGGTCGCTTCCTACCGCCATCACGGTCGCTACCTACCGCCATCGTCGTCAAGAACATCATAATATACAATATACAGTATGTTTGTTATCGTCGCGCTGCTGACGACATTATTATAGTGCGGTCGTTCATAGAATGATGATTTGACACTTCAAAGCAGCGATAGAATGTAACATTAGATGAATCTTCGAAATTGTAAACAAATCAATTTTTAGTTAGTTTCTAAGCTTAAAAAACATGAAAAAACTTTTTTTTTTACTATATAATAGTAACGGAAAACATATTAAGTTTAATGTATAGGTACATAATTTGTTTAATGTATAGGTATAAGGACAACGGAATGTGTATTTTGTAATTACATGAAACGTTAGTAAAACGTTTACGTTCTATGGTAATTTCTTCTTATCTAATATATAAAAATAAGTCGGGTTTTCCTTCCTGACGCTATAACTCCAGAACGCACGAACCGATTTGGCTAATTCTTTTTTTGTCGAGTTCGTTATTGTCAGGAGAAGGTTCTTATGTAGGGTAGGGTAGGGTAGGGTAGTGTAGTGCTGTTTAGGGTAGGGTAGTGTAGGGTAGGGTAGGGTAGGTTAGTGTAGTGTAGGGTAGTGTAGTGTATGTAGGGTAGGGTAGGGTAGTGTAGGGTAGGGTAGTGTAGGGTAGTGTAGGGTAGTGTAGAGTAGTGTAGGGTAGTGTAGTGTAGGGTAGAGTAGTGTAGGGTAGGGTAGTGTAGTGTAGGGTAGGGTAGTGTAGTGTAGGGTAGGATAGTGTAGGGTAGGGTAGTGTAATGTAAGGCGGTACGTAGTCCGCCGGGACAGCTAGTTCTTAATAATAGTGATGTTACCACATGTAACCATTGATAACGTATACTTGTAACCAATAGATTAGTTAAAAATATTATGAAAAATTCATTACCACATAAACAATTATTTCTTGTTGCGTCAATCAACCAACCATAAAAGTTTCAGGCATAAAAGTGATATGTTTAAGTAATAACAATAGTAGTTTGTACAACAAGAGAATAAAACTTGTCATTTTACCCGAGACGTTCATTTCGCCACCCGGCCAGTATGGCGAGGGTGGATAGTCACGTCGAGGATAAAATGGGTTTCATGCTCGAGTTTTACACTCTGCTTTTCACTTCGATTATTAGGGAAATAATAAATATTCAACCGTAATACAACAAATTTGGCTAATTTTGACGAATAATTAGTTTCCCGCCACACAATTTTTCTTATTTTCCACCCGCTTCACCCATTACCACCCCTAAAATCGACGGTCCACAAAGTACACTTTAGCCTTGGGTTTGGCCACACTATTTTTGAAATGGCTATTTTATTTCGTTATATGTTACATCTAAATGATAACTATGGATGTCTATGGGCACATCACTAGTTACGTCAAACTAGCATATGTCAAATCAGCATTCTCTGGACGGCAAACCACACTAACTGGCCCGAAAGAAGGATTCCTGTTTTATGGGAACCAGAGTTTTAAAATACTTTTAAACATTTTACAAGCTTTATATTAGCTTGCCGTGTCAGTTAGTTTGTTTGGAACAAACTTTGGAAGCTATAGTAACAACATCGGCAATATTGTCACTTACCACCACTAGGTGAGATGTTGTCAAGGGTTTGCCAATTGTGGATGAAAAAAAAATAAAAAAAATCTAACCCATTCCCGGTTTCCGATTGAGCTGAAATTTTGTCACGTTAATACACGTTCAGTTTGAAGAACAATGCGTGGTAGCTAAGTGACGTCATTCCTAATCTAATATAGCGGACTCCCAAAGATGGAGCATCTGTTATTAAAGTGAAACTTTTATTACATCGTCTCAAACTTTTTCGTCTGTGTGTTGCATGTCGCGTGACGGTAGGCCGCGGAGTAGGGACAAAGTGAAAGGCGCTTGTCAGAGCAGCCATGATCGTTTCGTCCTCTGTAGGTAACGTAGCTCCAAGACGAGAGCAGTCATGATCGTTTCGTCCTCTGTAAATGTCTATAATGTGAAAAAAAGTTTCACTTTTACCGTGGTTTCATAAAACCACACAATCCTTTTTTTTATGCACTCCGAGAATATGGGATTCAAATGAAAGGGTATGCTGAGAAGAATACGAAATAATTAAAATTAAAAGCTTGTACCAGCCTAAAAATTTTTTGGTTTTTCGAAAATCACGTATACAAATCACACATGGTCATCTGGCCCCAAAGTAGGATTCCCTGTGTTGTGGGTTACCAGAGACTGATATATATATTAAACATCCAGACATGGAGCAAACAAATCTGTTCGTTTCAAGAATGTTTGCCCTGGGTGGGAATCGAACCCACAACCCGCGGCTCATGAGGTAGGAGCGCTGACCAATGGACCACCGGGTCAGTTAATAACGAGCATATATCGGTTAGATCTCTTGGAATTTACTTGGTCAAATACATCAACTAGGTACTTATCTCATCATCATCATCATATCAGGTAAAGGACGTCCACTGCTGGACATAGGCCACCCCCAAGGATTTCCACAGCGACCGGTTATGCGCTACCCGCATCCAGCGGCTTCCCGCGACCTTCACCAGATCAACGGTCCACCGAGTGGGAGGACTGCCTACGGAACATTTTCCGGTGCGCTGTCGCCACCCGAGAACTTTACTGCCTTAACGGCCATCCGTTCTACGAGCTATGTAACCCGCCTACTGCCACTTAAATTTAGCAATTCTGAGAGCTATGTCGGTTACTTTATTTCTCCTACGGATCTCCTCGTTTCTGATTCGATCACGTAGAGAAACTCCGAGCATAGCACGCTCCATTGCCTTTTGGGTGACCTTTGAGCCTTCTTATGAGGCCCATAGTAAGCGACCATGTCTCAGTTCCATGTGTCACTTAATAGGTATCTACTTATTTATCCAAAAACATATCTTTTATAGGAACAGTAACTAAAACGACGAACTAAATGTGTATGTTTTAAATTCCAGCCACCTATGCCTGCACCGGTTTGGATTCAACCGTTAGAAGCCTTTGATAGAGGAATAATATGCCCGCAAGTCAGTCTGATGGACATTGACGAGAAAAGCATGATCCAGGACTGTCTTATTGCAAACGTTTACGTCCCGGACACCGCTGATGCCGGAACCCGACTGCCAGTCATCGTCTACGTTCACGGAGGAGGCTACCAAGCAGGCTATGGTGATCTGATCACACCAAAAAGAATTGTACACACCAAAAAGATAATAGCCGTCACGTTTAATTACAGGCTTGGAATCCAAGGATTTCTTTGCTTAGGAACAAAAGACATACCTGGAAATGCCGGTATGAAGGATCAGGTGGCTCTGCTACGTTGGGTGAATAAGAACATAGCAAACTTCGGTGGAAATCCCGATGAGGTCACCATCGCCGGTTACAACACAGGCGGCTCCTCGGTCGATTTGCTAATGCTGTCAAAAATGGCAACGGGCCTGTTCAATAAGGTAATTCCAGAAAGCGGCTCCAGTCTTGCCGTATGGTCCATTCAGGTAGATCCTATTGAAAATGCTAAAGCTTATGCGAGAACACTGAATTTTACAGATGTGGATGAAATCTACTCACTTGAACAATTTTATAAGACTGCGTCATTGAAGCTGTTGACCAAAGAATCATTTGTGTACAGACCTGATTCCACTTTCGTATTTACACCTTGTATTGAGCAAGATACAGGAACCGAAATGTTTCTAGATGACTCTCCGGCGAATATATTAAAAGCAGGCAAATATAACAAAATTCCGATGCTCTATGGATTTACAAGTATGGAAGGTATATTCCGTGTTCAAATGGGGTATGAGGAATTTCGGTACGATATGAATAACAAATTCTCGGACTTTTTGCCCGCTGATTTGCAATTTGATAGTAAGGAGGATAAAGAAGAGATTGCAAGACAGGTGAAAGAATTTTATTTTGACGACGAAGCTATAGGCGATCATACTATTACAGCATACATTGACTATTTTACAGATGTCATGTTCGCCTACCCTGTACTCAGAGCTGTCAAATTACACGTGGAAGCAGGACATAATGAGACTTACCTGTACGAATATTCTTTCGTGGATGATGAACATGTTCAATCTACTGATGGTGTATTGGGTAAAGTACGAGGTGCCAACCACATTGCGCAAACCATAGCGGTTCTTGATGAGAAAACCGTGCAGGGAAACGAAGAAGAGTATCTGACCGAGTCTTATAAAAAGATGAAAGCCATTACGAGGGAAATATGGCTTAACTTCATAACGAGCGGGTGAGTTAATAAGTTACATCTATAAGTAAAATAAGTAGGTAAGGTACACGGTACATTTAAAGTTATAACTTACGTATAACCTAACCAATATAATGATAAAAAAATAAAAACCGGCCAAGTGCGAGTTGAACTCGCGTGGAGAGAATTCCGTACAATGCCAAAGTCAAATACAAAATATCACATTTGAAATCCTCACAGTAAGATGCGACTTTTTAATTTTTAATTATTAAATTTGAGTGTGTTTGGCTGCACCTCACCTGATGGTAAGTGCCGATGCAGCCGAGGATGTAACACGCAAGCTCAAAAAGTGCCTATTCACTCTCGTCTTGAAGATTCCTAAATTTTACGAATCGGGGAATACAGACGCCGGAAGGCAATTCCACCCCTTGGCCGTTCGCATGATGAACGAAGAAGCAAAACGCTTCGTGTGTAAAGGTGGAACATCATCATCATATCAGCCGAAAATCTTCCACTGCTGGACAAAGCCCTCCCCGAGGATTGCCACGACGACCGGTCCTGCGCTGCCGGCATCCATCGGCTTCCAGCGATCTTCACCAGGTCGTCGGTCCACCGCGTGGGAGGCCTGCCTACGTTACGTTTTCCGGTGCGCGGTCGCCACTCGAGAACTTTACTGCCCCATCGGCCATCTGTACTACGAGCTATGTGCCCTGCCCACTGCCACTTCAGTATAGCGATTCTGTGAGCTATGTCGGTTACTTTAATTTTCCTGCGGATCTCCTCGTTTCTGATTCGATCACGCAAAGAAACTCCGAGCATAGCACGCTCCATTGCCCTTTGGGTGACCTTGAGCCTTCTTATGAGGCCCATAGTAAGCGACCATATCTCAGTTCCGTAAGTCATCACTGGCAACACACACTGGTCAAAGACCTTAGTCTTGAGACACTGCGGTATTTAGGACGTGAAAATATTTCGAAGCTTCCCGAACGCTGCCCAGCCGAGTTGGATTCTTCGATTGATCTCTTTCTTGAAGTTGGACCTACCTAGCAGGACTTTTTGTCCCAGGTATACATATTCGTCAACAACTTCCAGTGTAGAGTCTCCAACCTTTAAAGGGGTGGGTGCGACACGGACATTTAACATTACTTTCGTCTTGCCCATGCTCATTTTTAGACCCACTTGTTGAGAGACGTTACTGAGGCCATCGAGCATTGTGCTTAGGTCTTCCATAGTCTCAGCCATGACCACGATATCGTCAGCGAATCGGATGTGGGTTATGTACTCGCCGTTGATAATGATGCCAAGTCCACCCCAGTCCAGAAGGTAGAATTCTTATAGGTTTTCCTGTAATCTACAAGGCATGAAGTATATTTTGTACTAGCTTTTGCCCGCGGCTTCGCCCGCGTGGACATCGTTTTTGTGACTGAATTAGAGGGTGCGTGGACATGGATTTTCTCCAGATCCCTCGGGAACTATGTCAGGATATGCTTATTAGTAAATCGTGTCATTTCCTACCCCCTCAACCATCTCGGTGCAAAAAACACACAATCCATTGTTCGGTTGCGATGTTAATTAACCAAAAAAGAGTATATTTTAAGTTCCCTTGGGAATTGCATCGGGCTGTGCTATTTTCACGGGATAAAAAGTAGCCTATGTCCTTCCTTGTGACACAGGCTACCTGCATGCCAAATTTCATTAAGATTGGTCAAGGCGTTGAAGCGTGAAAAGGTAACAAACAAACACATTTTCACATTTATAATATTAGTAAGGATTTTTTCAAAATTTCAGATTTAGTAGTTTCGGAAAACAGGGGGGGGGGGGGGGAAAGTTCAATTTTCGTCTTCTTTCATGAATAAAATCAAAACTATTTATTTTACATTTTAAACAAAAATATATTTAACATCCTGATAACGAGCCCTTTCATTTGGTATGTGACAAAATAAGGTTTCCAGAACTTTTTTTTTTAAATTTCCTAATTTGTCCCCCGAAAATAACTCTCATTTAAAAAAATATGTATTTACTTTGCACACCTCTGATTAGGTCATAGGATTACACTATCCTACCAAATTTCACCTGATTTGGTCCAGTAGATTCGGAGCAAATGGGCTGGGACAGACTCACGAGTGATCCTATAGGTTCCGTTTTGTTTTTTTTGTACGGAACCTAAAAATACCCGTCTGCTCAAAATTTACTATGTCCGTCAGGGGATCAGGACGGTTCTAACTCGCACTCCATAATCTATCAAGTCGTTTATGCTACATGCTCAGCCAAAGAAACATTTATACGTAAATACATAATAAACTCCTAAAACTTTATCCGTCTTATTGAGCACACGGATAAAAATGTTTTTCTATCATCATGTCAGCCGAAAAACGTCCACTGCTGGACAAAGACCTCCCCCAAGGATTTCCACGACGACCGGTCCTGCACTGCCCACATCCAGCGGCTTCCTGCGATCTTCACCAGGTCTTTTTCTATACTTAGGTTTAAAACTTTAATTGTAAAAGCTGGCAAAAAGTCTGACCGGACACTAAGGGCATCATTGGATACCATCATCATGATTAATGATGATTCATCATCTCATTAGTAAATTATCATCCTTCTTGAAGACTTACAGAATAGCAGCTCTTTGGAAAAATCTCGGATAAAAAGTCTACACAAAACAAAAAATTTGTTGACACAGCAAATTGAAAAGTTACTTTCACACAAAACTGCCTTTACTATTGAAATTTTCAATGTCAACAGATTCTTGTGATCGAAAATACTATTTTCATAGGAAAACTTTACAAACTTTAGATAAGTCTGTTACATTTTTGTCTTTTCCTTAGCGCACCTGTACCAGCGGAGTCAGCGCTGCCCGCGTGGCCGCCAACGGGCGCGGATGGCGACCCGCACATGTCACTGGGGAGCTCGCTGACCCTGCGCGGGCCACTACTGCAACGTCGCGCGAGCTTCTGGCACGCCATCTATGAGAAGCACTACCGCACGCCCATGCCACCACCCGTACATCCACCTAGACCACGCTATGATCTTTAATTACACTTAACGGAGTCAGCGCTGCCCGCGTGGCCGACTACGGGGGCTGAGGGGGACCGCACATGTCGCTGAGCAGTTTGCTGCGCTTGGTGGGCCGCTACTGCAGCGTCGCGTTCGCTTCTGGCACGCCATTTCTGAGAAGCACTACCGCACGCCCATACCACCTAGACACGCTATTACGTAACTTTAATTAAACTTAGAGGAGACGGCGCTGCCCGTGTGCTATGACCATCCCAGACACGCAGCATGACGCAGCCAAGTAACAACGCATCTCATTCCTGTGAATCAAATGTTTCCTAGCTAATTCCAAAGTTAGAATTAAGGCCTTACGATGGGTCAAATGACAATATTCAATTCAAATTATTAAAAGACTGTGTAAAGCTATCACTGTGGAAAAAAATGTAATACACTTTAAGTAATAAAAAATAGATTTAATTGAATACAATTTTAAAAATATTACCACTTTCGATGTAAAAAAATATACTGTAGACCCTGTTTTTGGCATTAACTGCAAAATTTCTAGAAAACAAATAGTTAATGTTGAATGAAATCAACAGGCAAAAATCGGTGATTTTCACCTTCCATTTTAATTGAAAACATTTTTTAAAAACATTTTTGAAAGTAAAGAAATAGTAGTTACGCAACTGCTATGTAATGACAGGTCTTAAAACATGAGTTTGTTTAAAACATGTAATCACACGAGTGTTTTAAGACCTGATTGCAACAGTTGCTTATATTATTTTTCAATACAGTTGCTCGAAAAGTGGTCCTTTATATGCCAGGCAAGTGTGCGCAAAATTGATTTTACTGCTTTTACTTTACCACTTTTTCTAAATTTCTAGCTCGGAGGAACAAGACATTTCTAGCAAATAAAAAATATAATAACCAAAGATACAGAATCTTTTTAAGATTTTTTAAAGGAGAATTTTAAAAGAGATGGTAGTTCCTCCGTGAGGTTAGTATGTACATAACGCAAGCTGTTTAGATTCTCTTTGGGTTATATCTTTGTGAAGAAATGAGAAAAAATATGAATAAAGTGGAACCGGTTACACCGAGGAATAGGTCATCTTTTCCAAAGAGGTTAAGTATACCGCCTTATTGTAGTCTATTATGATAATAAAAAAAAAACTTACGCATGAGTACGTGTGCTAGCTAAAATATGGCGCAATTTTCGTAAAACTAAATTGAGATGTTTTAGTTGTGAAAACTAATAAAATTAAGAATAGTTAA
Organism: Coleophora flavipennella; assembly: GCA_947284805.1. Taxonomy (NCBI): domain Eukaryota; kingdom Metazoa; phylum Arthropoda; class Insecta; order Lepidoptera; family Coleophoridae; genus Coleophora; species Coleophora flavipennella. The sequence continues at coordinate 8,024,597 of OX369300.1, forward strand.
TACAAATGTAATAAAAAATGTACTTGTGTGTATGTATAAGAAAAAACAAAGTGAGATTACTCCCCGGACATTTAAAATAAGCCACAAGTCGCGTAAAATGAACTTTGATTGCTGAAACCTTGATAGGTATGTACCTACCCATGTATTTTGTTTTTCTGTCACGGTCTATTTTCTCACAACTGTATTGAAAAACTTCGTATGATACATGGGTGTAAAAGGAAATAACAAACTCGTGACGATGGTAAACCCTCGCCTGCGGCTCGGGCTCACAAATGTCACTCGTTTGTTATTGACCTTTTTACAACCCTTATATCATAAATACCTATTATTATTATATCAGCTCATATACGTCCCCACCGAGGGGCTCGAGCCTACCCTGAATCAGGGCGATTAGGCTTTAGTCGATCACGCGGGCCCAGTGCGGGTTGGTCGACTTCACACACAACCTTCGAGTTTCTTCGCAGGCCTGTGCAGGTTTCCTCACGATGTTTTCCTTCACCGTTAAAGCAATCGGTAATGATATGTACGTAAGTTTTTGAAAAACTCATTGGTACATTGGCCGTCCAGATTTGAACCCGGTATCTCTGGTTAGATGGACCGAGTCGTTACCGGTTGAGCCACCGACGCTTTATAGGTACTAAAAACATTTTTTGTCGAAAACTTATTATATTTATCACTAGCATAACACAGTTATAACATAGTTTCTATGACTGTCTTCGAGGGTGCGCAGTGCGCGAGCCGTAAGCGGCTCGCGAGCGTGAAAACAGGAGCCTGTATGTTAATCCATGTCCTAATCTCTGTCTACCTACCAAACTTTATCCAGATCCGTTCATCTGTTGTGGCGTTAAAGAGTAACAAACATCCATACATACAATGACTTATATATTACTCTGTGCATACATACAAACTTTCGCGTTTATAATATTAGTAAGGAATATTCAAGAATACTAAGTGCTACACAAATATATGATTTCTAACTATTATAAATAAATAAATCATGCCCTGCTTTTAATTAAAAGCAAATCTGGATACCATTAGAGAAGTATATTTTGTTGGCGTACCCCAAGGGTACAGTTTGGGACAAACTTTATTCATTACAAAATCACTGGTATATATAATGTCTTACCTTAATAATTTCTCATAACATCTATTTCTAATTATGAACCTTCTAGTCCCTTATAAAGTACATTTTGATTTATATAATGAATGTATTACAATACTGTCGCCTTATTATCATTTATTATCGTTTCCATTACCAAAAGAAGGAAAACTCCCTTAACTTATAGTACTTGGGGGCCGTTAAATGTCTGTGTCGCACCCACCCCTCAAAAGGTTGGAGACTCTACACTGGAAGTTGTTGACGAATATGTATACCTGGGACAAACAGTCTAGCTAGGTAGGTTCAACCTCAAGAAAGAGATCAATCGACGAATCCAACTCGGCTGGGCAGCGTTCGGGAAGCTTCGCAATATCTTCACGTCCTTAATACCGCAGTGTCCTAAATACTGCAAACAAGAATAAGGTCTTTGACCAGTGTGTGTTGCCAGTGATGACTTACGGAACTGAGACATGGTCGCTTACTATGGGCCTCATAAGAAGGCTTAACGTCACCCAAAGGGCAATGGAACGTTCTTTGCTCGAAGTTTCTCTCCGTGATTGAATCAGAAACGAGGAGATCCGCAGGAGAACCAAAGTAACCGACATAGCTCACATAATTGCTAAGTGGGCAGGTCACATATCTCGAAGAACAGATGACCGTTGGGGCAGTAAAGTTCTCGAGTGGCGACTGCCCACCGAAAAACGTAGCGTAGGCAGGCCTCCCACGCGGTGGACCGACGACGTGGTAAGGATCGCGGGAAGCCGATGGATGCGGGCAGCGCAGGAACGGTCATCGTGGAAATCCTTGGGAGAGGCAGTGAACGTTATTCGGATGATATGTTGATGATGAATTCCAATTATTTTCAAATAAAAACTTTTAGATTGATCCACCGCCGTTCCACCGAATGAGACGGTCCAATAAACAAAAGGTTAATGAAACCCAACGCCACATAAATCCCTGTTGAGTCCACTAACATCGGGAACGTATACCTAACTTGTGTTTTGCCAAAGAACTAATTACTAACAATAAAACCAACAAGCGTGTTAATGGATATATTGGGGAAAGTTAGTGTGTGGAATGGTACTACTTACGACAAGTTTTACTTTTGAAACAAGTAGGCAGGGGCAGGTACTCGTATATAAGCACGATCCTAAAAGTTCTAACTATTGTTGCTTGCAGAACTTAAGCTAGTAAAGTACCTTTAATTAGAATTTTCCAACAATGTATACAATAACCAGACCGATTCCAGAACGTCCTAAGATGCTCGGCGCGGCGGCTCTCCATAAGGTGCTGGTGTCCAAGATCATCAGCAGAAAAACCAAGATCAGAATCTACAAGACCGTAATACGGCCAATCTTGATGTACGGATGTGAGTCTTAGACACTAACACTGAAGGAGGAGAGCAAGGTAGTCACACCAAACCTGTCACTGTATAAAATTAACTAAAGTACAGTCAATAAGGTACCTAGGTATAACATCAAGACTTAGAAAATTAATCTTTGTGTTCAAAAAATTAAGGTCTAGTGCAGACTTTGCTACATTAAAAACAGTATATTGTGCTCTTGCCCACTCAATCATCTCCTACTGTGTTATTGTATGGGGTGGTTCATGTAAGACTCATTTCCTACGCGTAGAAAGAGCGCAAAAAAAAATTGAAAAAAATTGTTCATACATGTCAATAAAGATATATAACCGATTGCCAAGTGACATAAGACACTCTCCATCTAAACTTTTTAGAAGCAAACTTTATAAATGGCTTTTAGAAAAATGCTTCTACTCAATTATTTTTTGACCATAATGCTTAATTTTAAGACAAAATGTATTTTAATTTAATTAAAGGTATATAATAGCACAGTATATATATTAGTACTAAATAATAGTAACAAACATGATAAAATATGATGACATCGATATATTAATATGACATTTTTTATATTATTATTAGTATTTTAACTTTTGTGTAAATTTTTGCATGCTTTGACAAAAGCGAATCATGTGATACTTTATTGTTATATCTTTATTCCCACTCAATTTAATACCATGTATTCGAGCAAATAATTATTATTCATTCATTCAAAGAGCTATACTAAAAGTAATGTCTTCTAGGCCTATTCGTTTTCCTACTAAAGAACTATACAATTTTTAACCTTTGTCTTAAACGTTTCACTACGTAAACACCGTTCTCTACCCTATGATGTAAACTTATTTAAAGATAAACGCAGAACTGTACAGTTTCCCCATTGCGTTGGGGAATCTTGGTAAGCCCGCTTCCATCTTCGGCAACATTGTCACTTACCACCAGGTGAGATGTTGTCAAGGGTTTACCAATTGTGAATAAAAAAAAAAAAAAAAAAAGTGTCTGTAAGATGGAACCGCGAAGATTGTCCTTGGCCAGTCGACACTTTAACTTCCACAGTCCAATCCTATATAACAACCTCAACTAAATTCTAAATATCTACCCCCTATCAATTTCGGAAATTAAGAACAAATTGACAAATTATTTACTAACCCTTACTTTCAAAGAGACTGAAGACTTGTTAAATATATAAATTAGAATAGGTAAATGTTTATAAATACTAGCTGTCCCGGCGAACTACGTACCGCCTTACATTACATTACACTGCCCTACCCTACCCTACCCTACACTACACTACACTACACTACCCTACCCTACACTACCCTAACCTACACTACCCTACCCTACATACACTACACTACACTACCCTATCCTACACTACCCTACACTACACTACCCTACCCTACCCTACCCTACACTACCCTACCCTACACTACCCTACCCTACCCTACATATACACTACACTACACTACCCTACACTACCCTACACTACACTACACTACACTACCCTACCCTACCCTACACTACTCTACCCTAAAATAAAATAGATGTCGGCCGATTCTCAGACCTACTCAATATGCTCACAAAATTTCAGGAGAATCGGTTAAGCCGTTTCGGAGGAGTACGGGAACGAACATTGTGACACGAGAATTTTATATATAAGACTAGCTGTCCCGGCGAACTACGTACCGCCTTACATTACATTACACTGCCCTACCCTAACCTACCCTACCCTACCCTACACTACACTACCCTACCCAAACCTACACTACCCTACCCTACATACACTACACTACACTACCCTACCCTACACTACCCTACACTACACTACCCTACACTACACTACCCTACCCTACCCTACACTACCCTACACTACACTACCCTACACTACACTACCCTACCCTACCCTAAAATAAAATAGATGTTGGCCGATTCTCAGACCTACTCAAATGCTCACAAAATTTCATGAGAATCGGTCAAGCCGTTTCGGAGGAGTACGGGAACGAACATTGTGACACGAGAATTTTATATATATATATATATATACTAGCTGTCCCGGCGAACTACGTACCGCCTTACATTACATTACACTGCCCTACCCTACCCTACCCTACATACACTACACTACACTACCCTACCCTACCCTACCCTACACTACACTACCCTACCCTACACTACCCTAACCTACACTACCCTACCCTACATACACTACACTACCCTACCCTACACTACCCTACACTACACTACCCTACACTACACTACCCTACACTACACTACCCTACCCTACCCTACACTACCTACCCTACTATAATTTGAGATTTAAACTATCCTATCTCTCAAGTTGTATCGAACTGCACATGGTTGCGAATTTTATTATAATCTGTTAAGTGGTTTAGGAGTCCATTGAGGACAAACATTGTGACACGAGATTTATATATATTAAGATAAGATAATGCTCGCTAATACACACACACTGACACATGTACACACACACACACACACACTGACACATGCACAGACTAACACACACACACGCACACACTTCTGAGATTCTACATTAATTGTACTTTTAGTTATCTTGGTAAATTTTTGTACTTTTCTACTTTACTTCGTATACTTTTCAGGGCATATAATTTTGAACAAAAAATACAGACTTCAAACAGGAAGCTAAGGTTCCCCTCGATTTCTCTGGGATGCCATTATCAGATCCGGGTTTTCTTATCATGGTACCACCATTGGGATATCTCCTTTCCAACAAAAAAAGAATCATCAAAATCGGTTCATAAACGACGAAGTTATCCGCGAATGTCGGTTACTTTGGTTCTCCTGCGGATCTCCTCGTAACGCTAACATACTACAGATATAAATACGCTTAAACGCCAATGCAAAAACTTACCATAAATGTCAGGAATTATACACACTAAATGATAATTAAATACTTATTAATTACATAATAGAGCGTCGGTGGCGTAACGGCTAGGGCCGCCGCCTCCTGTTCAGGAGGTCGTGGTTTGAATCCCGCCACGTACAAATGTGATTTCAAATTTATATAATAAGTACTCGTACGTTTATGCTGAATTACATACTAAAATAACTGCAGACGCTACGTGAGCTTGAGTTTTGTTTGCAAGAGTTCTTTTTATGTCGTAAAACTGTTCTCCTAGAAACCACTCCTAAAAAGGGCTGTAGAGTAGATCGCCTTAAATAAGTGATTTCCGCTGATCGAATTTATGGACACGACACGAGGCAAATGCATTTAATTTGTAGGTTAGTATCGTTTCGTTTAAAAAGCAGCTGGTCTATGTAGCATCTGGTCTAAAAAGCAGGTGGTCTAAAAACCAAATCGTCTAAATAGCAGCTCGTCTATGTAGCATCTGGTCTATGTAACTAAATAAATGAGCGAGCGAATCGAGCGATGCTAAGTTCGACTGATTTAACAGTCAAAGAGCCTCGCGAAGCGAGGCTCCCTACCCTGGGTACCAAAATACTTCACAGCAGAAGAAATCATCGGAAGATTAGACCAGTTGCTATTTAGGCGAAAAGCGTTTTAGACCAGGTGTCAAGTGCGTTTTAGACGATCTGGTTTTTAGACCACCTGCTTTTTAGACCAGATGCTACATAGACCAGCTGCTTTTTAGACGAAATGATACTAACCCTAATTCGTTACCACGTCTCACGCCTGATTACGATCCCATATTTCAAGAGAGATGTCCATTTGGTGAGTGAAATTGATGGGGTAACTGAACTCACGAACTTTATGCTCTTGGAATCAAAGAACTCGAAGACGAGATCCTATCCTATCGGATTCTGATGTGAAAAAATAAAAATTGTAAAAAAATCCGGCCAAGTGTGAGTTGGACTAGCTCTCAAAGGGTTCCTTCTACCCACCACACCTCTCCAAACAACTACATAGTATAATGAAAATGATACCTATTCACATTGCAAATAAATGACATCAACGCGAGCTACAAAAATATGCTTTTTTGTCACTCAGTTCGGACTCCTCTCGACGACTTACACTTTGTCAATTTTTATTATTTGTTCTTTTATTATAGTTTAAGTACTATAATAAAACCAAGTTTCACGCTTGTATGTATTACTGTTTTTATGATAGATCTAAATTAAAAATACTTCTAAAGACCTACAAAAAACACGTTTTCTGTATGGAGACTACCCTTATTTATTAACTTTTTCTATTTTTTAGTTTATTTAGTTATAGCGGCAACAGAAATACATATTATGTGAAAATTTCAACTGTCTACCTATTACGCTTCATGAAATACAGCCCGCTGACAGACGGACAGACAGCGGACGCTTAGTATAATAGGGTCCCGTTGGTTGTACGGAATCCTAAAAAGCTCAGTCAATCTGATTGAGACTATAGACATGATTAAGTAAATGGGTCAATCAAATTCATGAGGTAATTGAGCTCATGAACTTAATAATCTCGGAATCAATGAGCTCGTGGACCGTTTGCAATTCACGATTCAATTTGTACGAGTCCAACTTGCACATGGCAGGTTTTTTTTTTCAAAGTACTGGCACCTACATAATTACTTAACCTACAACATGACGTCTGTGTAGGTACTGCATGGTACTACACCGCAAGCGCAAGTCACAGGTTGATATCTGTTGATAAGCCGACGAGGTGTTCGACCTGTGCGAGTAGTCAAAGTCAGACCTTATAGTCAGACCACTTGGAAGGCTTCGTAACTGGATTAACGGCTATTCTCCAAGCCGACAATACACCTTATGCGTTGAGCGCAATTTGTGCTCATTAAGCGATATTTACCTTCGTTTAAATGGCATTTTGAATTGTAAGGAATGCTAGAGGCAGATGAAGATCAAAAAAGCGGTTATGTGTTAGGATTAATAAGTATATATGTAGTGATGAATCCAACTCGGCTGGGCAGCGGTCGGGAAGCTTAGCAATATCTTCACGTCCCAAATACCGCAGTGTCTTAAGACCAAGGTGTTCGACCAGTGTGTGTTGCCTGTGATGACTTAAGGAACTGAGACATGGTCGCTTACTATGGGCCTCATAAGAAGGCTCAAAGGTCACCCAAAGGGCAATGGAGCGAACCCTGCTCGGAGTTTCTCTGCGTGATCGAATCAGAAACGAGGAGATCCGTACGAGAACCAAGGTTACCGATACATGAGTAGCTCTCAGAATTGCTAAACTTTGTGGGCGGGGAACATAGTTCGTAGAACAGATGGCCGATGGGGTAGTAAACTTCTCGAGTGGCTAACGCACCTGCCAGTCCCTCCTTGGTGGACCGACTGTATTTCATGAACCGTGATAGCTAGAAAGTTGAAATTTTCACAGATGATGTATGTCTGTTGCCGCTATAACAGACATTACTAAACATTTTAAAAAGTGATAAAATAAGGGGGTCTCCAAACAAAAAAACGTGTTTTTTTAAACGTGTAGAAACTAGCGCCATCTAGTATGATGGTACTGAACTCTTTGTACCAGCGCCATGCGTGCGGTTCTGACTCGCACTTGACCGGTTTTTTTTATTTTCGATCTGTTTCGTATTACATTATGTTTCTTTCACAATTTATTTATATTTACCGCTGTCTTTATCTTACTGTCACTTACTTTTTCTGTCGTCCGTTTCATATATATCATAACTAGCATTTTTTCATATTTTTTTTAATTTATAATTTATTTATTGATGTGTAACATCTTTGCTCTTGCTTTCCTGCAATTTGTGGGAGTGATTTCGTGAAATGGGAAGGAAATGTGTAACAGGAAATGCGAACGTTTTTTAATTCTCGAAAACTAAGGTTGTCATAGCCATTCCGCCTAGTGTGATGGCAAAGGCAAAGATGACATACTACTATTCGAAGGGTCGGCCCGTGAATGTACGACCCGATAATTAATTAATTTCATAAGTATTTTGTCACATGTTACACATCATATGCGAGTACTGTAGGTCTCGTTTTTTTATTTTATTTTATTCAATATGGAAAACATACAGGATCGTCATTTTTAATTAAAACTAGTAGCTACTGGTGGTCACACATTTTCTTTTATTAATTGGACCCTGACCCTCTCCGTCCATCTTTGTGCGAAAAATTACAACTATCCATTGTTCCATGCCAATCGAAAAAAAAAGTATTTTTTCCGTTCCCTCAGGAACTGCATCGGACTATGCTATTTTCACGGGATAAAAAGTAGTCTATGTGACACAGGCTATGCCAAATTTCATCAAGATTGGTCAAGGCGTTGAAGCGTGAAAAGGTAACAAACAAATAAACAAACAAACACATTTTAAATTTATAATATTTGTTGATCGTGGCCTAATTCTGGTGTAGGTACGTGTACGTGTAGTAGGAAGTAATATTTGCTTGTTTTACCGCAAATAACTACATCTCAGGCATGGCTGTCGGTTATTTTGACCATTGCATTGCCACTGGTGCGGTGATGGCGGTGGTGCAGGCACGCGGAACATCGCACGTAAACTTTACGACCCGTTCATCGTTCTGGCCAAGCTCGAGTTGTACTTAACATGCATCGAACGGTAATAAGATGCATGTTTAGTACAGTATAACTCAAGAAAGTAGGTGTACTTTCGTTTGCCTGCTTAAATAATGCAAACCCCGAAATTGAGAGTTGGAAAAAGTCATTTTTCTGCGGTTGAAACTGCAAGACTTTTTTTTTTAATATAAATTTATTACAATATGTCTGCTACAAAGTGTATTAGGCCAAAACACGATTTAATAAAATTTTCTCTGTTTTTTTGCTGTTTTATCCCACAAAAACCAGTTTTACTTCACTACAGCAACTGTAAAAAAATAAGGTGCTATGTCTAACTGTAGTACAGTTAGACATAGCACCTTTTTTTTCTCTCTTATTCCTCAATAAAATCCTGATATATTGTCGGACTCACTTTTTTTGCAAAAATACCTATATCTAAGTTAAAAATTTGGTTGTCTGTAAAGTCGGTTTACTGCACAGATTTGAACAAAAGGATCCGCCCGTCTCCATATTTTAGTCAGATTTTCTTCATACATGCAAAAAGTAGCGCCATCTGACATAACTCGTACGAACTAGCGTGGGCGAGAGTTGACTGACGTGCCGAGTTAAAAGAACCTTGATAGAATTGTCGCTTTAAAAATTCGTTTTTTTAATTTGTTTACAAGAAAAAATACAATGTTAGGTTACTTATCGATGATACGACATCCCATGTTTCTTTTTAGCCTTTCTTTTATGATATTTACGGCCTCTTACAACACAATAAGGCATTTTTATATGGAATATTTTTCCACCGCACTGAACAATGTCCCGCAGACGACTGAGTCGCGAGTGTGCGAAACTTTCGAATTTCGCACCAATTCGCTGGGCCCATTAGTCGCGCGCGTTGGCCGGGTCCTTACGCCAGTAATATTTAAGTAATATATAAGTCATTGGTTTACTGACGATAGTTTACCGTGAGGACGTCATAACAAAACATTGATGAAAAGATTGCATACGTTTATGAATAAAATTTAATCATGCGTAACGGGACAATGAGTCAACCTTTTTCGTGCGTGCAGCCGGCGTCCATCGATTTATTAGACGTTATCACGTCAAAAAATAAAACATTGAAAAAGTGCATAAAAGTGTGGTTATTTTCTTTACTCTTTACACGTAAAGAAAAAAACAGACAACTGTTCTGAAGAATACCTTGCCCTAAGGCTTATACGGCCGCCAACGACCAACTTTGTAATCACTTTTTACTTCAATTATGGATTTTATTATAATAAAAAAAAATGTTTTGTAATTCACAGGATATGATGAGTGATTTTGATTTCCTTGAATTCTATTTTAAAAGAATACAATGATCGTGAAATGACATTTCTAAAAACAAACGACGAAGCAAACAAAATTACGGTGAAATCTTATACGTTCGAGAACCAAACTACAACCAATCTGTATCAATCTGGGTGACGAGGGGGTGAGGTCGGAATCTAGTGAGCGGCAGGGAGTGTCCATACTGTATGTTAGTACTAATATATATACTTTGACTAAACCGAGCCCAACGGCAGCATAACATACTACTTCCAGAAGCAATTAACCTAGTGTTTCAGCTTTTTACCGCATTGCACGTCCATAAAGAGTCCATAAATAATTAATTAAGTACATATATACCGAAGTACTTCATTTTATTGGTACTAGGTAAATTCAAATTACGACCTGCACGGCAAAGAATAAAGACTATTTACTACGTAAAAGAAGGTTAACTCCGAAAAATCATTTAAATAAATTTTGACTCTTGCTACGACGCAATAAAGTGCAAATTCAGGTCGCACAGCGCTTATCACCTACAGTTATATTCAAGTTACAAGTTGTCTCTTTTTCTATCGCGTAACTCTTATCTCTTCTGACTACTGAATTGCCCCATTCAGGGGGCCGAGCAGCGTAGAGCGCGGGGTAGATACATTTTCATGCCTATTGTACTTGGTGAATTCAAATTAGGCTATACGACCTGCACGAAGGCAAAGAATAAAGACTATTTACTACGTAAAAGAAGGTTAACTCCGATCAGCATTTAAATAAATTGCGACTCTTCCTACGACACAATAAAGTGCAAATTCAGGTCGCACAGGGCTTATCACCTACAAGTTGTCTCCTTTTCTATCGCGTAACTCGTATCTCCTCTGACTACTGAATTGCCCCATGCAGGGGGCCGCGCAGCGTAGAGCGCGGCGTAGATACATTTTCATGCCTACAGCGCGGAGTGCGACAGGCCTGACGAAGGTACGAAAGTACCTAAGGTAGGTAAGGTAATAGAGGTAAAAAGAGCAACTCAGTAAAACACACATGCAGCAAGCAGCACATCATATCAGCCGACGGACGTCCAGTGCTGGACATAGGCCTCCCTCAAGGATTTCCATGACGACCGGTTCTGCGCTGCCCGCATCCAGCGGCTTCCCGCGACCTTCACCAGGTCATCGGTCCACCGAGTGGGAGGCCTACCTACGCTACGTTTTCCGGTGCGCGGTCGCCACTCGAGAACTTTACTGCCCCAACGACCATCTGTTCTACGAGCTAGCAAGCAGATATATATATAAATATATTAAAATAATTTGTGAAATCTAATTCTAGTTTGTCCAGCCGTTCTTTTCAACCGATTTGCTTTTTAAATGAAAGGTATTGATGCTCAGATTTGTCATCAAGCATTGGAAATCACTCCCATAAGCCGCTAGCGGCTCGCGCACCGTGCTCCGGAGAATTTACTACGAGTCCGTTCGGCCGTTGTATTGAACCGATTTACTTTTTTTTCAATGTAAATTTTATAAGGGAGGATCAAAATCGTAATTGGAAGTGGTTTGCGTCATCCTGCTTCCTGCTAATATTAAAAATGTATAAATGGATGTATGTATGGATGTTTGTTACTCTTTCACGCTTCAACCACTGGATGGATCGGAATGAAACTCGGCATACATATAGAATAGGTCTTGGAATAGGATATAGGCTACTTTTTGCCCCGGGAAAACGTCTTATTCCCACGGGAAAATCGAAAACAACGCGGGCGTAGCAGTAGGCTGACGACGGCTATTTCAGTTATAAAATAATGTTCTCAAAAAAGGCCTCAATTTTTTTTTGTTAAATCAAATGAAACGTCGTGACTGGATGCGTTAAAATGAGTTTATAATTCCAAATCAAGATGATTTTATTCATTATGTACTGTAAACGATTTAAAAAAAATCCGCGATACTGGTACAATAACAATACATTTCAACACACTAGTTTTTAATAAAAGAAGGAAAAAAGAAAAAAAAGAACCTGAAAAAAAGAAATTTTCGAGATAAGTACCAGATCTTGTAATGATATTATGTATTTTGTGATTGTTGCTAATAATATGGGTATCAAAAGTCGCATAATTTTACAAGCTTTCAAATGAATCCATTTTTAACCCCAGACGCAAAAAGAGGGGTCATACGTTTGACGCCAATGTGTGTGTGTGTGTGTGTCTCCGTCTGTCTGTCTGTGGCATCGTAGCTATCGAACGGATGGACCAATTGTAATGCGGTGATTTACGTGAAATCAAGTTTCCTTGCGGTCGTTCTTAGCTATAATTGATGAAGATCTGTTTCTGTTTCTGTCTAGCTCATGAAGGGATTTGGCAATTTATACAGGTCTGATCGATTCAAACTTTGGTGCCCTGTTACTTTAATAATATTGGAAAACCTTGACCTGATGCTGCAGCATCTCCTGGAATCTGCAAAATACCCAACTCCTCGCCAACTTACAGCAAATGTATTGTGTTTGGGCTCACTGGAATAGTCTCATTGAATAGAACATGGTAACCTTGAGCTTGACCTAATGCTGCAGCATAACCTGCAATCGGCAGAGGCTCTTTGGAATCGTCTTAATTAATAGGTTTTAGATAGAATATAGTAACCTTGGCCTGATGCTGCAGCATCTCCTGTAATCGGCAGGATACCCAACTTCTCAACAACTTACAGTTGAAGTATCGTGTTTGGGCTTATTAGAATATCTCAATGAATAGGTGTTAGATATAATATGGTAAACTTGATCTGATGCTGCAGCATCTCCTGGAATCTGCTGAAGCTGAGGTAAAAAAGTGAAAAACTTCTACAGGTCCAATTGATTTGAAGTTTACAGTTATAACACATTTAATTGCAGCTTATAACAATCAACTTCCACAGGTTTGATCAATTTAAAATAGGCTAGATTTCATGTCGCAATGTCTTCGTTTCGTCCCGGAAACTGTTTGTGTGAATGTGCAGATAGAGTTTCGATAGTATGTAAAGTTTAAAAAGCACGAAATAAAAGAAAAATTAAAAATTTTAAAAACCCTTGACAAAACCTCTTAAAAGTTAAAAATAATTGGCCCTTTGAGTTTAATATAAGTAGTAATATCTTAATCCAAGAGTCGTCGCGTAGGGCGACCGCTATTCACTCTCGACTTAAAGATTTCTAAATTATACGAATCGGGGAATACAAACGCTGTTGTCCGTTCGCATAATGAACGAAGAAGGAAAACGCTTCTGGCGTAAAGGTGGAATATTAACGGCAAAGGGGTGGAATCGCCCTCTGCGCCTGGTCGTCCGATGATGAAATGGAGAGGGGGGAATGAGGTCGTGAAGCTCCAGGGCATACTCTCCGAAATGAATCTTATAGAACACCAATGGACTGGCGACTTCGCGGCGATGCTCGAGTCTTTGGAGCCTGTTTGATACAAGTTCATCGTCATATTTGTTTAAATAACGATACACTACTAGTAACAGATAGTTATCCATAAACCTTTGCTACTTTTGAAATACTCGTACTTATAGGTAGGAGTACACGTCGTAAATATCTTCCTATTTAAAAAAAAATTGTTTTACGTGGTGTGTCAAGTCTCATCTTTAGTGGCATAATCTATATCCAAATGGAAACTCAAGCATTTGAAAATTCTCTTTTAGGTATTACCATAGCGTGGACATAGTTTTTAGGGTTCCGTAGTACAACAAGGACAACCCTTATAGTTTCGTCATGTCTGTCTGTCCGTCTGTCTGTCCGCGGCCTAGCTCCTAGACTATTAACTACTGTTAAGAGCTGAAATTTGGCAAAGATATATATGTTCTAATAATAACGCGGAGACAACTGTAAAAAAAAAAAATATTACTTTTTTAGGAACGGTGCGTTCCTACTCGACGAGAGAAAATGGAGATATCTCCGCCAGGCGAGGTGGTTTGCCTGGGGTCCGGCCGTGGACCAATCGTTGATGATCGGTATCTGTATATATACTCAGCGCTGAAGAAATTCTAATAGCGCGTTCTAGATGTTGTATTTCTTTTGTTCTCTCGTCGCTTGTGTTAATGTTCAGTGGCGGGTTACTGCAGTTGCCGCCACACTTTCTTTGAGGTTGAGTGGTGCGCGAGCCGCAGAGTGTGGACATGAGTTTCTCCAGATCCCTCAGGAACTATATCGGGCTATTCTGATTAGCAGTCTGTGTCACTTCCCACCCCCTCAACCAAAAAAAATCACTTCAATGCAGTGCGCCTGCGTGGAAATGAGTTTTCCCCAGAAATCTAGGAAACTGCTAGCATAATTAGCATATTAATTAGTAAATTATGTCATATCCCACCCCCTCAGCCATCTCTGTGCAAAAAATCACAACAATCAATTGTTCAGTAGCGATGTTAAAGAAATTAACCATTGAAAGAGTATTTTTTCAGTTCCCATCAGGAACTGCATCGGACTATGCTATTTTCACGGGATAAAAGTAGCCTATGCCCTTCGCTGTGACACAGCCTACCTGCATGCCAAATTTTATCAGGATTGGTCAAGGTGTTGAAGCGTCAAAATGTAACAAACAAACACATTTCCACATTTATAATATTAGTAAGGATTATTAGTAAGGATAGCGGTAACTAGTACTATACATAGACAGTATCTTCGTAAGTAGCTACCTACTTACTCAACTCGCTGATTGTCTATTTCCTTCCTTTGATTTTCGTCCTACTTCTATTGCTTAGTTGATAATGATAGTATATAAATGTTTATTTGGCTAGAAGCGTCGGTAGCTCAACCGGTAACGACTTGGTCCTCCTAACCAGAGGTGCCGGGTTCAAATCCGGACGGCCAATGTTCCAATGAGTTTTTAGAAACTCACGTACATATATGTACTCACTGATTGCTTTAACGGTGAAGGAAAACATCGTGCGGAAACCTGCACACACCTGCGAAGAAACTCGCAGGTTCTGTGTGAAGTCGACCAACCCGCACTGGGCCCGCGTGGTCGACTAAGGCCCGATCGCCCTAATTCAGAGTAGGCTCAAGCCCCTCGGTGGGAACGTATATGAGCTGGTATGATAATAAGTTTGTAATAAACGTATCTGTCGACCAACCCCTACTGGGCCCGCGTGGTAGACTAAGGCCCGATCGCCGTAATTCAGGATAAGCTCCCCTCAGTGGAGACGTATATGAGCTGATATTATGATGTGTTTGCAATAAACGTATATGTGCGTTGCACGTTTGCGACCTCTAGTCATCGCATAACGCATTCATAATCTCAACAAGCTGACGGGGCCGCTCATAAACCACGGAACAATGTGACAGGAGTCAGGAGTCGGGACAAATGATGCGTCCGGTTGGGGATACTACGAGTAGGTACGCGCTACGAGTAGGATGCGCCAGCTAGGCGAGTTGAGGGACGCTATTGGCGAGTCGGCGCGCGGTTTTGCATAGCTCATTTGCACTTTTTGTATTTGCATTTTATTTTAAGGCGCTAAGATCACTCAGTTCGAGCAGGATGATATACGTGTTTCAATAATATCGAACGTAAGTCTATTCATTTTAAGTTCATATCAATGCGGGCTTCAATGCGGCTGTTACGTTTAAACTGAACGCCCAATTCTCGATTTTTACATGTATTTATTACTTTTCATCACTTTTAAATAAATTTGAAAAAATGTGTTCAATTAAAATTAAAGGTCTTAAAGTCGCCGATTTTTGTGTGTTGATTTCATTCAATATTAATTATTTGTTTTCGAGAAATTTTGCAATTAATG
Organism: Coleophora flavipennella; assembly: GCA_947284805.1. Taxonomy (NCBI): domain Eukaryota; kingdom Metazoa; phylum Arthropoda; class Insecta; order Lepidoptera; family Coleophoridae; genus Coleophora; species Coleophora flavipennella. The sequence continues at coordinate 8,040,565 of OX369300.1, forward strand.
TCAAAAACAGGGTCTACAGTATATATTTTTTTTACATCAAAAGTGGTAATATTTTTAAAATTGTATTCAATTAAATCGATTTTTTATTACTATAATTATATTGTATATTTTTCCATGGTGATAGCTTTACACAGTCTTTGAATAATTTGAATTGAATATTGTCATTTGACCCATCTTAAGGCCTTAACCGTGGGAAGGACAAACGCTGCATGTTTTGTGTTCAACGCGTACAAATGCCCTTTTTATTCTGGAACTAGCTGTGCCCGCGACTTTGTCCGTGTGGAGGTTTTGTATTTTCCCACGGGAATTCTTGAATTTTGCGGGATAGAAAGTGTCCTAAAAGTTAACCCGGGTTATAAGAAAGCACCATACGAAATTTCATCAAAATTAGCGTGGTAGTTTTTGCGTGATGCACGAACATACAGATAGACCAACATTCTAAAAGTTGTTGTTTTGGCCTCTATATCGTTATTAAAGTCCACTCCAGTTATTATTTTCCACAAATATTGATTTTACCGCACCCGTGCTTTTACTTTACCACTTTTTTTAATTTCTAGCTCAGAGGAACAAGCCACTTCTATCAAATAAAAATATAATAACCAAAGATACATAATATTCTTGAAGACTTGAAAGGAGAGTTAAAAAAAAAGATAGGTTGTTCCTCCGTGAGGTTAGTACATAATGCTAGCTGATTAGATTCTCTTTTTGGTTATATCTTTGTGAAAAAAAAAGAAAAAATATGAATGAAGCGGAACCGGTTACACCAAGGAATAGGTCATCTTTTTCGAAAAGGTTTTAATGCTTCTAAAAAAACTTACGCATGCTAAAGCTAAATAGTGGCGCAATTTTCGTAAAACTAAATTGAGATGTTTTAGTAATGAAAACTACTAAAATTGTGGTAAGTTAATATATGTGTAATAAAAAATATACTTATGTGTATGTATAATAAAAAACAAAGTGAGATTACTCCCCGGACATTTAAAATAAACCACAAGTCGCGTAAAATAAACTTTGGTTGCTGAAACCTTGATAGGTATGTATCTATCCATGTTTTTTGTTTTTCTGTCATGGTAGTTTTTTTTATTTTATCTGTTTTCTCACAACTGTATTGAAAAACCTCGTATGATACATGGGTGTAAAAGGAAATAACAAACTCGTGACGATGGTAAACCCTCGCCTGCGACTCGGGCTCACAGAATTATATCACTCGTTTGTTATTGACCTTTTTACTACCCTTGTATCATAAATAACTATTATAAGCATTGTATTTGGCATTTGGCAAAAAAAATATAATGGGCCATATTATACTCTGTTAGGTTTTTATTATCGTGTGGCACAATTAACTGTGCTATCTAAGGGGTAGACGGCGGTTGCCTAGTGTTGCACTTAGCATCACCCGCGGTCACGTGCAGGGCATTTAGATTTACACATAGGGACATGTTCAACGCGACCTTCATACACATCTGAAATCAGATGTGCAGGTTTCCTCACGATGTTTTCCTTCACCGTTAAAGCAATTGGTAAGTATATTATGTACGTAAGTTTCGAAAAACTTATTGATACATTGGCTGTCCGGATTAGAACCCGGGACCTCTGTTTAGGAGGACCGAGTCGTTACTGGTTGAGCCACCGACGCTTTTAAAAATTTTTTTTTTTTTTGAGTTTTTTTCCAAAACTCCTTGTTTAAAAAACGAGCGTGTTGACATGTTCTTTTATTATTATTTCTAGATGTGCGTTAATATCCCCATTATCATCATATCAGTCGAAAATCGTCCACTGCTGGACAAAGGTCTCCCCCAAGGATTTCCTTGACGACCGGTCCTGCGCCGCCCGCATCCATCAGCTTCCCGCGATTTTCACCAGGTCGTCGGTCTACCGCGTGGGAGGCCTTCCTACGCTACCTTTTCCGGTGCACGGTCGCCACTCTAGAACTTTACTGCCCCAAAGGTCATCTGTTCTACGAGCTATGTGCTCTGCCCACTGCCACTTCTGTTTAGCGATTCTGTGAGCTATGTTGGTTTCTTTGGTTCTCCTGTTGGTCTCGGATGGTATCCTAATCATTATTAATTGTACTCCTTAAAATTAGAAATCAAATAACCTACTTAAGTATCTGAAGTAAGAAATAAAATAATAATATTAAAAAAACCTAGAACGCTTTAATTTTAAAATAATTTTAATTATTATGTATTCTTCTGAGCAAACCCTCTCATTTGATACCCATATCATGGGGTTGCATAAAAAATAACTGGTCCGCCATCTTTGTGAGTCCGCCAGTCATACTGGATTTACAGTGACGTCACTTAGCTAACCATGCAATGTTCTCCAATCTTAACGTGTATGCCAAATTTCAACTCAATCGGAAACCGGGAAGTGTTTCTAGTTTAGCTTCCAAGATGAGTGGTATAGTTTCAAATGGTTCTAATTTAGCTTCCAAGATGAGTGGTATAGTTTCAAATGGTTCTAATTTATCTTCCAAGATGAGAGGTATAGTTTCAAATGGTTCTAATTTATTTTCCAAGATGAGTGGTATAGTTTCAAATGGTTCTAATTTAGCTTCCAAGATGAGTGGTATAGTTTCAAATGGTTCTAATTTAGCTTCCAAGATGAGTGGTATAGTTTCAAATGGTTCTAATTTATCTTCCAAGATGAGTGGTATAGTTTCAAATGGTTCTAATTTATTTTCCAAGATGAGTGGTATAGTTTCAAATGGTTCTAATTTAGCTTCCAAGATGAGTGGTATAGTTTCAAATGGTTCTAATTTAGCTTCCAAGATGAGTGGTATAGTTTCAAATGGTTCTAATTTATCTTCCAAGATGAGAGGTATAGTTTCAAATGGTTCTAATTTATTTTCCAAGATGAGTGGTATAGTTTCAAATGGTTCTAATTTAGCTTCCAAGATGAGTGGTATAGTTTCAAATGGTTCTAATTTATCTTCCAAGATGAGTGGTATAGTTTCAAATGGTTCTAATTTATTTTCCAAGATGAGTGGTATAGTTTCAAATGGTTCTAATTTAGCTTCCAAGATGAGTGGTATAGTTTCAAATGGTTCTAATTTAGCTTCCAAGATGAGTGGTATAGTTTCAAATGGTTCTAATTTAGCTTCCAAGATGAGTGGTATAGTTTCAAATGGTTCTAATTTAGCTTCCAAGATAAGGGGTATAGTCTCAAATGGTTCTAATTTTTCTTCCAAGATGAGTTCAAATACCGCGAAGTTCAATATTGCCGTTTTGTTTCTCTAGAAACTCTATTTTTTCCGCATTTTTTACTCAAATCAAACCGTAACAAATCTAGTTTAGTTCCATAGTAAATCAAATTCAAAATTGCATGATAGGAGCAAAATCAGCAAAGTCCCCAGTAGTTCGTTTCAAAAGCAAATGACATGCCGCCATTTTAATATGGCGGAAACTTGCATTCATTACAAAAACAGCCATGTCCATCAAAATCAGCTGTGTCCACGATTTCTGTTTCAAATACATCTAAATCCGTGACTTTTCATCTTTTTGTTTTATTTTAGAACTAATTCATAGTTATAACTGTAATATTACAAGAGGTATAAACAGTTTTATTTCTGTTGAAAATTGAATGCAACTGGACTTACAAGAGTTTTTTGAAACTATACCCCTCAATTTGTCCTAAACCAAGACTATTTACTACGTAAAAGAAGGTTAACTCCGCAAAATCAATTGAATGAATGGCGACTCTTGCTACCACACAATAAAGTGCAAATTCAGGTCGCACAGCGCTAATTACCTACAGTTGTCTCTCTTTCTCTCGCGTAACTCTTATCTCTTCTGACTACTGAATTTGCACCTCGCAAGAGGCCGCGCGGCTTGGCGCGGCGTAGGTACATTTTTGACATTTTCATACCTACAGCGCAGAATGCGACAGGCCTGTCTTTATTCTTTGCCCAAACTAACAGACAGAGACCACAGATTACTAAATAGTTACTTCGTACAGAGACTAACTATACTAACTAAGACAACAAGCTTAAAGCTTGTAACAATGAAGTTCCACACACGCTAACGACAAGTCTAGTCACAAATTTTATCGAGAGAATTAAGAGAACGATAAAAACATTAGCCCCTGCTTGTTGTTTTTAGGGTTCCGTACCCAAAGGATAAAAATGGAACCCTATTACTAAGACTTCGCTGTCCGTCTGTCTGTCTGTCCGTCTGCCACCAGGCTGTATTTCATGAACCGTGATAGCTAGACAGTTGAAATTTTTACAGATGATGTATTTCTGTTGCCGCAATTACAACAAATTCTAAAAACTAGAAAAGGTGAAAAAATAAGGCGGGTCTCCATACAAAAAACCTGTTTTTTAACATGAAAAAAAATAGTGCCATCTAGTATGATGGTACGGAACCCTTTGTATGCGCTTCTGACTCGCACTTGTTCGGTTTTTTTTGATCGGCATATTCGGAAGAGGGTTGGATCTCTCATTATCACGAGCGATATACGACCGGCCATAATTGTTGTTTAGTACTCACTATAGGCAATTAAAACACGCATTAAACCGCTATAAATATTGTAATTGATGGCCTTAGAAGCCGACACTCCAATTACCTTGGCCATAAAGGGACGAAGGACGTGACGAGCCTGTGTCACGCAGCGCAGACGCCATTTTATCCTAACTTTATTATTCAGGTTCTAAGTCTAAGTACAGGATGGCTTTCATTTACCTATCCAACTTTATTTTTAAGAACAGAAGATGGATTTTATATATCCTAACTTTATTTTACAGGTTTTTTAAGTACTGGGTGATTTTCATTTATTCTAACTTTATTTTACAGGTTTTTTAAGTACTGGGTGGTTTTCATTTATCCTAACTATAATGTACAGGTTTTTTAAGTACAGGTGGTTTTCATTTATGCTAACTTTATTGTAGTTTTTTTTTAAGTACAGGTTGGTTTTCATTTATCCTAACTTTGTTCTACAGGTTTTTTAAGTACAGGTTGATTTCATTTATTCTAACTTTATTGTACAGTTTTTTTAAGTACAGGTTGGTTTTCATTTATCCTTACTTTATTATACAGGTTTTTGACATACAGGATGGTTTTCATTTACACTAACTTCATTTTGTCTTTTAAGTACAGAATGGTTTTCATTTATCCTTATTTTATTAAACATTTTCTAAGAAGGTAGGTACAAGGTGGTTTTCTTGTTGCTTTGATCAGTCACACACACACATAACTGCTGCAAAACTTGCAGACGAGTTCTGCACCAGGCCACGAGCAGTTCCAGTTCCAGTGCAGTACAGGTACCTCAAGTTAGTACTAATAATAATATATACTTTGCCTCAAGTTAAGATGGCAGAGGACAAGTGAAGCGTGCTTTCATTTTTACTTTCCAGCGACAACGCGACTGAGGCGATTTTTATGTTTGGTTACATGTATGGAATGTCTTTGGATAGATTTTTATGTTTGGTTACATGTATGGAATGTCTTTGGATAGATTTTTATGTTTGGTTACATGTATGGAATGTCTTTAGATAGATTTTTATGTTTGGTTACATGTATGGAATGTCTTTGGATAGATAGTGAAAACCTTTTTTCGATTCAGGGATCCGTTTGTGTGTGTGTGTGTGTGTGTGTGTGTGTGTATGTCCCTCCCTCCCCCCGCACCAGGGAATAAGTATATAAAGGGTTTTTCAATAAGGGCGGGTAGATTTTGAAACGAAATTAAACAAGCTGCGTATGAGGTATCAACAAATTTTTTTATTTATTTAAAAGGCCCATATATGCCATTAAGTATGGAAGATGACATCATTCAAATGCCCGCCTCGGCTTCTCACAGTGGCACGGATCCGAGTGGTCCAATTTTCAATGACTCTTCCGCATAGATCCGCCTGAATTTGAGCGATGGCATGTGTTATGTTCGCCTTCAGGGCATCGGTGGATTGTGGTTTATTTGCATAGACCTGCGACTTCAAAAAACCCCACAAGAAAAAGTCTAGCGGGGTTAAATCGCATGACCTTGGTGGCCAATTCACATCACCCCTGCGAGAGATAACCTTAGTCTCAAATCGCTCATGCAGAATGTCAATCGTGGCGTTCGCTGTGTGGCACGTAGTGCCATCCTGCTGGAACCACATGTTGTCTAGGTCCATATGGTTCAATGTGAGCCATAAAAAATTGGTTATCATCGTTCTGTAGCGCTCGCCGTTGACAGTGACCGCCTCACCAACGTCGTTTTCGAAAAAATACGGACCAATGACGCCGCCGGCCCAAAATCCACACCAAACCGTAACTTTTTGAGGATGCATTACCACCTGGTGAACCTCGTGTGGGTTTGTGTCGTCCCATATACGGCAATTTTGTTTGTTAACAAAGCCATTCATCCAAAAATGCGCCTCGTCGCTAAAGATGATTTTTCGCCCGAAATTGGGATCCTCTTCCAAACGATTCGATGCCCAGGCAGCGAACAAACGACGTTGTCTATGGTCATGAACTTTGAGCTCCTGGGTCAGTTGAATCTTATACGGGTGTAACCCTAAGTCCCGTCGCAAAATTCGCCAAGTTGAAGTTTGCGAAAGGTCGAGTTCTTGTGCACGGCGAGGAATCGACTGCCTCGGGTTCTGCTGTACACTTTGACGGACCGCCGCGATATTCTCGGCTGATCTTGCGTTTCTTGAACGTACAGGTGTGGGTTGATTGATTAACGAACCGGTTGTTTCAAATTTTTCCACCAAACGCTGAAGAGTCGACTGTGAAGGGCCACCACGTCTACCGTAAAATGGGCGCAATGCACGCAACGTTTGCACTAACGAACACTCATTTTGATAATAAAGTTTTATCATTTGTACGCGCTGTTCAATTGTGTAACCTGCCATGATGATTTGGCATAAGCAAATGAATAATAAGCAAAAGATTTGACAATTGTCACCAAAACAAAATGGCCGCCACGGGCCGCCAAAATCTACCCGCGCCAATTGAAAAACCCTTTATAATCAATTTAAAAGGAAATCTATCACGGCTAGTAGTCTTTGTTAGTTTAGGAGTGGTTGGTACGAAAAACTCCATATGAGTTACCAATAGTGGATAAAAAAACAATATTTGAGTTGAATTTGCAAAATATTTATAGATTTTTCCCATAAAAAACTAACAAAACATAATATTTGAGTTGAATTTGCAAAATATTTATAGATTTGGAAAGGGTTATTAAATTATTATTTATTTATTATTTATTCGGTATTAAACAAACAATACAAATATACCATACAACATAAAGGTTACGCAAATTTATGTCCGTTCAATTCATGTCCTAAATTAAATCTAAAATAGCATAAAATGTAAAATAAAGTAAGTATAAGGAAAAATAAAAAATGACAATGTATAAAAGTCAGTAAAAAAATGCACAAGAGCCAGAGATATGCTATAGGTATATAAGGGGAGGTAGATAGGTTACATGCATCCTAAAAGTGAAGCAAAAAAAAGATGCCAATTGGCATCTCTTTTCATAGTAGCATTCGGTAGGTACCTATTATATTGTGTGTGTAAATGGATTCGATTTTCAAATGTGGTTTGTTAGTGCATAACCCATCTATGGTAACAAATCTCTGACAAGAGCAGCTTTTTTCAACACGACGAGGCTACTACAGCTACTACAGTGAGTAGTTCAAAAATCTGAATAAGGTACCCTTCCTTACAAATCCTAATTACTTGTAATATTTTCGTCAAGACGCCTGATGTACTTACTCACTCACTTCCCTTATTCTTTGCTAGCGTAATATTTATTGTTGACTAGCTGTCCCGGCGAACTTCGTTCCACCTTACACTACACTACACTACCCTAACCTACACTGCATTACCCTACCCTACCCTACACTACCCTACTCTACACTACCCTACCCTACACTACCCTACACTACACTACCCTACCCTACACTACCCTACACTACACTACCCTACCCTACACTACCCCACCCTACCCTACACTACCCTACCCTACCCTACATACACTAGCCTATCCTAGACTACCCTACACTACACTACATTACCCTACCCTACCCTAACCTACACTACACTACCCAACCCTACCCTACCTTACCCTACCCTACACTACCCTACACCTACACTACACTACCCTACCCTAAAACCAATTATTTTTTGACTGATTTTATTATTTTTTTATTTAATTCCGAGCATTTTTATATTTATTCACCTTTTAAACCTTCTCTGGACTTCCACAAATACCAAATATCAATACCAAAATTAGCCAAATCCAGGGTTACCAGATGTTAAATTGAAAAGTCCTGACAAAAACCCTGATTTTTATCAAAAAGTCCTGACATTTTACAGAAACGGGCGCGGTTTGACGACGCACAGTAGTCATAGTAATAAAACACCACTTATAATATTCCTTTTGAAAGCCAACCGCTCACTATCCGACTCACAATCTGCCATTGAGCCTACTCTAACTCTCCACACAATGAAAAATTCACAAATTTAGTCCATGGGCTGCTTGATAAAAGACCTATAAACACGTAAATAATCAAAAAAATCCTGACATTGTCAAAGTCCGGCCGGAATCCTGACTGGTGTCGAAATATCCTGTCACGTCAGGACAAATCCTGACGTCTGGCAAGCCTAGTCTAATGTAGGTTTGACGGACTGAGTTTTTTGGCGGGATTTGTGGTGGACGCATTCGTAGTTTTATTTTGTTATTTTTTCATTGTTTTCTGCTGGGATTTTGTTCAAGAAGTGGTGCATTTTGGAGAAAATCGTCTAGTGCACGTGAGCAATGTGGAGAACAAGAAAATAAAACGAAGGAGGACGTGAGAACCCAAATTGCTCTGGGTGCAGTTTTATAGACGCCCAACAGCAACTGGGTGTTCCACCTCAGAATGCAGATGCTGCAAATGCTGTCAAGAACTTCAGAGAAGATTTGTAATGCACCGGCACTAGCATTACAAATCCAAAAACAAATGAAGAAAGTGAAAATTATTTACGAATCCGGCTGAAGGACTAGTTTCCATGGCCAAGAAAAATTCACAACAAACAAAAACAAGTATTAAGTTTCACGTATTCCGTCTCTGGAAGCCAGCGACCTTATACCGCCCGCCACACGTCGCGCCGCTGCCGTGTTCCCAAAGCGCTCATGAGTAAGTAGGTAGTCATAAAATTTTTACAAACATGTAAAAACTTCCTGCACTTAAGGTGCAGTTGGCACCGATGACATGGATAATCGCTGATGGTAGAACATGAAATACATATGTTATTATTACATTTAGGTAAAAATATACAGGGGGTGTAGGTCCCGTTAACTGAGGGTACTATTCGTCATACGGAACAATTTTCTCCAAGGAACCCATAGTCAATTTAAAAACAAAATTTGGACCTTCCATACTAAAATGCACAAAATCGGTCGATTAGCTGATTGATTTGTATGAAGAGTAAAAATAATTTTACATTTTTAGCAAAATCGTAGAACAAAAGCTGTTCAGTATGATAAGTAGAAGTCGTTAACGGGACCTACACCAATTTTGTTACACCCTGTATACAGGTACGCAAGTCATTAAAAGGTAAGTACTTCGTATTGTTTTACATCTCACTCCTCGTAAGAACATTGTACCTATTCCTGATAAGGAAGAAAAGCTGTATAGAATACTATATATAGCAGGGTTCGAGGATATATATAAATATCATGATATATATCCGATACATATCAACAGAGATATGCTTTATATGTATAAGGGGAGGTAGATAGGTTACATGCGTCCTAAAAGTGAAGCAAAAAAAAGATGCCAATTGGCATCTCTTTTCATAGTAGCATTCGGTAGGTACCTATTATAATGTGTGTGTAAATGGGTTTGATTTTCAAATGTGGTTTGTTAGTGCATAACCCATCTAATGGGCATTTTTAGTGATATATATCAAAACAAATTTTCGTCTTACTAAACTTATGTTTATTGGATACTGTGGATATATGTATAATTATACTGATGTACTCTTTGAATTTCTGTGAGACTGATTATTACTGGTAATAATTAATAATTGAAAGAATTATTACTAGGCTGATTTAATTTCTTTAAAGCTACTAGTGTGCCTACTTGTTAATTAATAGTTTATGATTATTATAGATTTTAAAAATACTGAGATACGAGTGTATCCTGTAGGCAAACTCTATACGAAAACCTAATAAAAAGAAAAAAATGCAACCTTGTTTTTTTTCAATAGCAATGTAATAAAAGTAACATAAAATAGATTAAAAACTGTAAAAAAGAAAAAAATATATATATATCCGAAATATATCAAATTTTGATATATATATCGGATATATATCCTAAATATCCGATATTTTAATATTTATTATAAATATCGGATATTTTCGAACCCTGAATATAGTACCATATTGAAAATATACAGGTATATTAGTACCAACATACAGTATTGACACTCCTTGCCGCTCTCCAGATTCCGACCTCACCCCCTCGTCACCCAGATTGATGCAGATTGTATTGTATAGTTTGGTTCTCGAACGTATGGGATTTTGTTTGCTCCGTCATTTGTTTTTAGAAATGTCATTTCACGACCGTGTCCGGGGTGTCTTTAGGTGCCTATTGATACAGATTTTTTTTCACCAATTGATAAACTGGGATTTTTGTCCATATACTTTCTCCAAGACACTATACAATATTATAAATGTTAAAATGTGTTTGTTAGTTACCTTTTCACGCTTTAAAACCTTTACCAATCTCGATGAAATTTAGCACGCAGGTAGCCGCTGTGTCACGGGAGAGGACATAGGCTACATCCCGTGAAAATAGCATAGTACGATACAGTTTCTGAAAGAACTGAAAAAATACTCTTTTTTACCCGACTGCGCCAGTAGGAGAGTTACGTTTTTTGGTTAACGAAAGGATTTCCACGACGACCGGTCCTGCGCTGCCCGCATCCATCGGCTTCCCCAACGTGCCCCAGTAACTATTTAGTAATCTGTGCCCCAACGGCCATCTGTTCTACGAGCTATGTGCCCTGCCCACTGCCACTTCAGTTTAGCGATTCTGTGAGCTATGTCGGTTACTTTTTTTTCTCCTGCGGATCTCCTCGTTTCTGATTCGATCACGCAGAGAAACTCCGAGCATAGCACGCTCCATTGCCCTTTGGGTGACCTTGTAATTTTTCAACCGACTTCAAAAAAGAAGGAGGTTTTAAAGTCAACCCGTACATTTTATTTTATGTATGACCAGGCTTATTACAGCGTAGGATATCCGATTTTTAAATTAAAAAAACAATAAAATCTAGCGCAACTTTAGTTGCAGCGATTGCAGTCGGTCGTGTTCAGCGTGGTCAGATACTGATAATAACAATAAGGGATCGGACTGCTAGTCATTTGAGTTACTTTTTATGATCTGTCAAAAACGAAATTTTGTTACAAAAATATTTGAAATACCCACAAGTGACGTCATAGATTTTTAGCGTCATTGGCGAACTTATTTTGTTAATTTGATCAATTAAAAATTGAAGACGTGACGGAAAAACAAAACAAGTAAGATTTTTTGAAACTTCAAGAGGAGAGCAATTTAGGAAATCATATTTCAGAATTTATTTTTGATGCAGTCCGATCCCCTATTGAAAATATTGGTTAAAAGTTTTTATTTAACTTGCAATGTTAGGCCCTTGTTAGGCCCTTGTTAGGCCAAATCTTGCAAACGGTTTTAGAGCGACTTTCAGAAATCCGATTGAGCTGAAATTTGGTATGAAGTCGTATTCCCGGTGACAATAGATCCATTTGTTATTTTGAAGTTGATCTAATGATGAACTTTAGAGTCGGAATCAAGGTACCAGAATCGTCTTTTAATTTCAATAGAATTGTAAGAAATACCTACTGTGCTCGCCTTTATCACGCATTTATTAGCTCCACCTGTATGTATGTATGTTTGTAACCGACTCCTTTGCACTTGATTTTGATCCACTTTAAACGGACAGATTTAATTCAAACTTTTTACATTTATCATGAATCAGTGACAATACAATAATTTCATAAGTTTATCTCATTATCCTGAACTAAAAATTGAAAAATAAATATAGTAAAAAAACTAAAAACACGCTTTTAAAGCACATCAAACTAAAAAGTGAAAAATAATTCTTAATATAAGCTGAAAACAGTAAAGAACGAAAAATACTAGTTTATTGTGAAATAAAACCGGCCAAGTGCGAGTTGAACTCGCGTGGAGAGGGTTCCGTACAATGCCAAAGTCAAATAAAAAATATCACATTTGAAATCCTCACAGTAAGATGCGAGTTATTTTTTTTATTATTAATAATTTGAGTGTGTTTGGCTGCACCTCATCTGACGGTAAGTGCCGATGCAGCCGAGGATGTAACACGCAAGCTCAAAAAGTGCCTATTCATTCTCGTCTTGAAGATTCCTAAATTTTACGAATCGGGGAACACAGACGCCTGAAGGGAATTCCACCCCTTGGCCGTTCGCATGATGAACGAAGAAGCAAAACGCTTCTTGTGGAAAGGTGGAACATTGACGTTGACGACAAAGGGGTGGAACCGCCCTCCACACCTGGTCGTCCGATGATGAAATGGACAGGGGGAATGAGGTCGTGAAGGTCCAGGACACACTCTTCGAAATGACTCCTGTAGAACACCGATAGACAGGCGACTTTGTGGAGATGCTCGAGGCTTTGGAGCCTGTTTGATACAAGTTCCTTGTCGCCTATGAGTCCCTAGCGTGTCGGTCGTTAGAATCCAAGGCATATAGCTGGTAACGAGCCGATCCGTCCCACAAGTAAGAGAAGTACTCCATATACTACTTGCGCAATCTAGAGGTGTTTTAGTAAACTTCTTTTTTTTTAATAAAAAATTCAGTGCGTTTGGCTGTACCTCACCTGATGGTAAGTGCCGATGCAGTCGAGTATGTAACACGCAAGCTCAAAGTGCCTATTCACTCTCATCTTCAAGATTCCTAAATTATACGAATTGGGGAATATAGACGCCGGCAGGGAATTCCACTCCTTGGCCGTTCGCATAATGAACGAAGAAGCAAAACGCTTCGTGCGTAAAGGTGGAACATCAATGACAAAGGGGTCGAATCGCCTTCCGCACCTGGTCGTTCGATGATGAAATGAAGAGGGGGAATGAGGTCGAAAAGCTCCAGGACAACTTTCCGAAATGAATCCTGTAGAACACCGATAGGCTATTTTCTATTATGACTAGAACTATTTTCCGTAAAACTATTTCCCATAGGTTTTCCTGTAATCTACAAGCAATGAACTATATTTTGTATTTTTTTTTTAATTTTGGGCTCAGTAGTATATGACGCAATAAGGTTTCCAAAACTTTTTTTTAATTTCCTAATTTGTTCCCCGAAAATAACCCTTATTTAAAAAAAATATTTATTTTCTTTGCACATCTGTGTTTGGGTCATAGGATCACACTATCCTACCAAATTTCACCTGATTTAGTCCGGTAAATTCGGAGCAAATTGACTTAGACAGACGGACGGACAGACAGACGCACGAGTGATCCTATAAAGTTCCGTTTTTTTTGTATGGAACCTAAAAAGCGTGGGGCGCTTTGTTCCATATTTTTCGTATATCGAGCAACCCAATGTCTCTATAGTTTGCCTTAGAATTACTATTTAAAAATTAAAGGACGAGTACTTTATCGCCAAACTGTTTTAAAAATAATGTACAATTTTATAAACGAACTAGCTGTCCCGGCGAACTTCGTACCGCCTTACATTACATTACATTACACTGCCCTGCCCTACCCTACACTACCCTACACTACACTACACTACCCTACCCTACACTACCCTACCCTACCCTACATACACTACACTACACTACCCTACCCTACACTACTCTACACTACCCTACACTACACTACCCTACCCTACCCTACACTACCCTACCCTACCCTATCCTATCTCTCAAGTTGGATCGAACTGCACATGGTGTGCGAATTTTATTATAATCGGTTAAGTGGTTTAGGAGTCCATTGAGGACAAACATTGTGACACGAGATTTATATATATTACTAGCTGTCCCGGCGAACTTCGTACCGCCTAACATTACATTACACTGCCCTACCCTACACTACACTACCCTACCCTACTACATACACTACACTACACTACCCTACACTACACTACCCTACCCTACCCTACACTACCCTACCCTACACTACCCTACCCTACACTAAACTACCCTACACTACCCTACACTACACTACCCTACCCTACACTACCCTACCCTACCCTACACTACCCTACCCTACCCTACACTACCCTACCTACATAAGAACCTTCTCCTGACAATAACGAACTCGACAAAAAAAGAATTAGCGAAATAAAATCTTTTTGTACCTATCTCTATAAATACAAACAGCTGTGTCTTAAATAAAAATGTTTTTGCATTTTATAAATAAAAAATAATCAAATCTTTTTTGTCATCTGGAGGTATATACAGTTTATGAAAAGAGTTTTATTATTCTCCGAAAATGATCAAATCTTCTTATATGTTTGTTTTGACAGCCGATATTGTTGCCATGGCAACCCAGCGTGAAGTTTTTTTCTTCGTTACGGAATTTCTTGATTCTTAATTAAAATTGCTACTATAATTTGAGATTTAAACTATCCTATCTATCAAGTTGGATCGAACTGCACATGGTGTGCGAATTTTATTATAATCGGTTAAGTGGTTTAGGAGTCCATTGGGGACAAACATTGTGACACGAGATTTATATATATAAGATTAAGAAGATATATGGTTTAGCTATGGGAAGCCCACTATCAACACTGTGTGTAGAAAATTTTATGGACAACTTAGAAGCACAGATACTTGGAAGGTCATTCAAAAATAGCTTATTATATTGGCATATATATATGGATGAAAAGCGTCGGTGGCTCAACCGGTAACGACTCGGTTCTTCTAACCAGAGGTACCGGGTTCAAATCTGGACGGCCAATGTACCAATGAGTTTTTCAAAACTTACGTACATACTTACCGAGGAAAACATCGTGAGGAAACCTGCACACGCCTGCGATGAAACTCGAAGGTTGTGTGTGAAGTTGACCAACCCGCTCTGGGCCTGCGTGGCCTGATCGCCCTAGTTGAGGGTAGGCTCGAGCCCCTAGGTGGGGACGTATATGAGCTGATATGATATGATGATATGGATGATGTACTTTGTCTGTGGATCAGCACTGAAGCACACCCTGGACACCTCATACAAAGGGCCAGAAATGACATTTCAAAAAACGAATGACGGAACAAACAAAATGGCGGCGAAATCCTATACGTTCGACTACCAAACTGTAACCAATCTATATCAATCTGGGTGACGAAGGGGTGAGGTCGCAATCTAGAGAGCGGCAGGGAGTGTCCATCAATACTGTATGTTAGTATTAATATATACTTTGACTGAAGACACATTACAGGTATTTCTTAAAAACATCAACTCATTAAATGACAAGATAAAGTTCACGATAGAAGTAAGAGGACAGAGTATAAATTTCTTGGACCTGACCATATCCTTATCAGAAAACGACCACGAGTTCAAAATCAACAGAAAACCGACATATAGTGATAATATTATTCATGCAACATCCTGCCACCCAGATTTACTGAAACACGCTGCTCTGCACGCCTTCCTACACAAATTCATTAATAATAATACCAATGACGAAAAGAGACTTCCACAACGAATTACACATAATTAAGAAAATAGCTTTTTCTACTCTCCTATCGTAAAGTTAGAATTATAATCTTCAAAACGAATTTATATTGTCATCCTTACTAATATTATAAATGTGAAAATGTGTTTGTTTGTTACCTTTTCACGCTTCAACACCTTTTTATCCCGTGAAAATAGCATAGTCCGATGCAGTTCCTGAGGGAACTGAAAATATACTATTTTTTTGGTTAGTTTCTTTAACATTGCAACGGAACAATGGATTGCTGTGCACAGAGATTGCTGAGGGGGTGGAAAATGACATCATTTACTAATTAGCATATCCTGACTTGGTTTCCGAGGGATCTGGGGAAAACTCATTTCCGCGCTCGCGCACGTCAGCGTCGCAACGGAGCTACGGACTGAAGTAGTTTTTTGTATAGAATTGGTTGAGGGGGTGGGAAGTGACAAAGACTTCTAATCAGAATAGCCCGATATCGTTCCTGAGGAATCTGAGGAAAACTCATGTCTGCGCTCGCGAGCCACTTGCGGCTCGCGCACCACTCACCCTAAAACACAGTCATAAAAACGATGTCCACACGGGCGAAGCTGCGGGCAAAAGCTAGTACTTTATAAACACAATACCGAAATTAAAAAAAACTCTTTAACAAAATAAAGTTTTTTTTTTATACTAGTTAATCCAAAAAGTTATATCACCAACGAAGTTCCATATCAATTTTTTTTATTGGAACGCACATGCGGTTCGCGCCATTTTGACAGCATTACAAAAAGTTTTCATTCCAATTTTTACTTGTCTGTGACAGCGCCCGCTTTATCGCATGCGCGGTGATGTGCTAGGTTTTGGCGCCATTCATTGAATACGTTTTGTTGTAGTTACTGAAATTCGTGAATAATTTTCATTCTTGCTTAAAAATGTCTGAGATCAGTGAAAGCATTGTTTTTACCTGTCTGTGACACCGTCCGCTTCAGCGCAAGCGCGGTGATGTTCGGGGATTAGGCGCTATGACACGTTTTGTTGTAGGTACTGAATTTCGTGGGTTTTTTTTTACTCTTTTAACTTTGATCTTTGTTGTTTAGTTGATTCAATCCCAATGTATAAGATTAGATAAAATAGTGTATGAAACTGCACATAACAAGGTATTATGCAGTGACTTATATATTACCCCCCACCCCCCCCACCCAAAATCACATATATTTTTAGTAGGTATATACCTCCAAAGAATCTTGAAATTTTTATACAGTTATAAAGTATAATCTAATTTTACGGGGACTCCGTTGCCTCGTTTACGAAAAATTAACACACGTGATATCTTACTACATCCCCCTCCCACCTTGTGATATTTCGTGATTTTATATCAAAATGTGTCATATAATGTTCCACCAAGTACGTACAATCAAAAGTATCACCTATATAAAAGCTTGTACAGAGACAAAGTATACAGGGTGTAAAAAAAATGTTGTAGGACCCGTTAACTGGGGGTTCTACTCATCATACTGAACAACTTTCCCCAAGGAACCCATAGTCAATTCTAAAAAAAAATTTGACCCTCCCTCCATACTAAAATGCACAAAATTGGTCGATCAGCTGATCGATTTACATGAAGAAAAAAAAGTATTTTTTTGCTATTTCAGCAAAGCCGTAGAACAAAAGTTGTTCAGTATGATGAGTAGAAGCCCCAGTTAACGGGACCTACACCAATTTTGTTACACCCTGTTTATATTAGTAGGTACTATCATACAGTATGGATGGACACTCCCTGCAGCTCTCTAGATTGCGATCTCAGCCCCTCGTCACCCAGATTGATACAGATTGGTTACAGTTTGGTTGTCGAACGTATAGGATTTCGCCGCCATTTTGTTTGTTCCGTCATTCCTTTTATGAAATGTCGTTTTTGGCCCGTTGTATGAAGTGTCCATGACAGAGGCCAGCACATCAAGCTAGACACTCGTAATGCGATTCTGATCCATAAGCATACGGCATAAAAACGGTACAAAGTCCAAAGTGTGCTGGCCTCTGTACCTAGAAGTTTTTAGAAAATTATTTATCAACAGTTACCGAGAACGCGCAACACGTTATCATAAGTAACGACTCGCGCGATGAACTTTCCACCTCCATTCCCGTTTAGGAAGCAAAAGTGTTGTTATCCGAGTTCCCATTAAAAACACCTGCTCAAATTTATTGTCGATTGCCCCACGCACCAATGATAATAAATAAACACAAATATTGGGCTAGCATGACACAAGGTGCTTCCCGCTTATCGATTTAAGAAAAAAAAACGGCCAAGTGCGAGTCGTACTAGCACCCCGAGAGTTCCGTACCCGATGGTGGCGCATCGGGAGCCGGGTCGTTCCTTTCCCTCTAATATGGTTGAGAGGAGCGATGTCTGACTCTCGCGTTATACTCGTGACCGGGTGCTGTCCGTGTGAACTGGCCTACACTTGTCAAAGGAATTCCTGACATTCAATGATTTTAATGTATAACTTCTTGTGTCATATTGTTTTCATGTTTAATTACATAATTTGTTTTTTTATATCAAGGATTGGATTTTGACGTTATTATTGTTTGTTTCTTGATTTTTTACAACATGAAATTATGTAATCACTATTTTATGACTATCAGAAACAGTGTAATTTGCACCTATGTATTTTGAATGAATATCTTGAATCTTGTACCAAACCTCTCCACACAACTACATAGTATAATGAAAATGATACCTGTTCACATTACAAGAAAAAGACAAAAATAGTTTTTTGAAGTGAAAACTTCTTTAGCGGCGTTGTGCACTTTTTTTGTAATGGGTAAAAAATGTTAAACTCGCGTCAGGACACGTGACCTGATCGAAAATTCGTAAGACGGATGAAGAGTAAAAACTTCTTTAGCGGCGTTGTGCACTTTTTTTGTAATGGGTAAAAAATGTTAAACTCGCGTCAGGACACGTGACCTGATCGAAATTTCGTAAGACGGATGGAGAGTAGACAGCCTCTCTTTCTACGGCGCGGCGAAAATGTATGCCTGCGCCTGCTGTTTCGTTTAGGCGGCGCAGGACGCTTGCGCGAATGTTCGTATCAAAGCAATTCGTGCAAAATTATTCCAAATATCAAAAATGCACAACGTTAATATTTTTGAAGTGAAAACTTCTTTAGCGGCGTTGTGCACTTTTTTTTGTAATGGGTAAAAAATGTTAAACTCGCGTCAGGACACGTGACCTGATCGAAAAATTCGTAAGACGGATAGAGTAGTGAAAACTTCTTTAGCGGCGTTGTGCACTCGTTTTGTAATGGGTAAAAATGTTAAACTCGCGTCAGGACACGTGACCTGATCGAAAATTCGTAAGACGGATGGAGTTGATTTTTTGTTGATTTTTCTGAGATATAAACTTTTTAATGTAATATAAATTGTCATGTTTGTGTACGATAGCGCAATAAATTAATATTGTATTCTACCACATAAATGATAGTACTTTTATACTGATAATCAAAGCAATTCGTGCAAAATTATTCCCTAACCATTCCAAAATATCAAAAATGCACAACGTCAATATTCAAGTTTTCACTTCTGCCGGCACTCCCGGAGTGCAACCCGTCGTTTTTGTTTTGTCATTCGGTTCGGTCGGACTCATTAGCGCGAGTACGACTTACACTTGACCAATTCTTATTATATTTTGTTTACTATAATCACACTAAGTTTCACACCTGTACCGTTTAAACGATAGAGCTAAATCAAATATACTTATAAACAAACAAAAAAACACGTTTTTGTATGGAACCCCCCCCCCCCCCCCCCCCCCGCCTTATATTTTGACTTTTTTAAAGTTTTAGTATTTATTTTTATAGCGGCAATAGAAATAAATTTCAACTGTCTACCTATTACGGTTCATGAAATACAGCCCGCTGACAGAAGAACGGACAGACGAACAGACAGCGAAGGCTTAGCAACAGGGTCCCGTTGGTCACTCGTTGGGTGAACGGAACCATAAAAACGCTTATGTTATGCTTTTGGGATATTACCTTACCTCACGAGACAGGCAGTGCTTTGTTTTATAGGATGGTCAACAAAATGGTCAAATTAAGGCCTTAAGATGGGTCAAATGACAATATTTAATTCAAATTATTGAATGACTGTGTAAAGATAACACCATGGAAAAAATATATAGTATACTTAATGTAATAAAATCGATTTAATTAAATACAATTTAGAAAATATTACCACTTTTGATGTACAAAAATTAACTGTAGACCCTTTTTTTGGCATTAATTGCAAAATTTCTCGAAAACAAATAATTAATATTGAATGAAACCAACACACAAAAATCGGTGACTTTAAGACCTTTCATTTTAATTGAACTCATTTTTTTAAACTTATTTGAAAGTGATGAAAAGTAATAAAAACATGTAAAAATTGAGAATTGGGCGTTCGGTTTCAACGTAACAGCCGCGTTGAAGCCCGCTTTGATTTGAACTTAAAATGAAAAGACTTACGTTCGATATTATTGAAACATGTATCAACCTGCTCGGATTGAGTGATCTTAGCACTATTATCTTATCTTATCTTTAGCGTAATATTTTTTCCATGGTGTATTGCTTTACAGTCTTTCAATATTTTGAATTGAATATTGTCATTTGACCCATCTTAAGACCTTAAGAACAATAGTTAACAAAATTTATTCTCAAAATAGCATTAGACTATTAGAAATTAAATGGTGGTAAACATATGCCTATTCTTTAGATATTTTGAGAACACGCTGGCTTTAACCCCATGAAGTCGGATTTTTTCACCTGAAAAGTCGCCTTTATTTAGGCAAAAAATACACATTTTTAATTTTAAAGCTCTAGACTTATCGCAGCAGTTTCTTCGTTACTAATGTCATATTTGGGAATGCCCCGCATAAGATTTCGTCACTTTCAGGAAAACTCAAAAAATTAATTAGTCTATAAAATTGCCACATCTGACCACTAAGAAAACGCCTTTGTTCCATTCAATGATGTTCCATGCTCAGGGGATTGGAACAGGAAAGACATGCCACTAGTTACTAATAAAAGACCATAAGTAGTGTCACCCGAAGGTCAATAATAAAAAACAATAACTTTTTATTTTGAATAAAAACTGGCATTGAAAAAACTGAATAGGCAATTTCATAGGTAACGACCTATTATTATAAATTGTATAAGTAGGCGTCGGTGGCGTAACGGCTAGGACCGCTCGCTAGCTCCTGTACGGGAGGTCGTGGTTCGAATCCTGCCACGTACCTAACAATATGTTTTCGAATTTAGATTTAAAGTACGTTTTTCCGACGCTCTTACGGTGTAGGAAACATCGTGAGGACACCTGCGAAGAAACTCGAAGGTTGTGTGTGAAGTCGACCAACCTGCAACTGGGCAGTATGGTCGATTGAGATCTGATCGCCATAATTCAGAGTTGCCTCGAGCCCCTCGGTGGGGACGTATTTGAGCTGATATGATGAGGTACCTATACTGTTGAAATGCAATAGCTGAGGAGAACGCATGTATGTGTATACGACCGTAATATTTGATATTTAAATCTTTATTCAATCGGTGAGAATGTATACAACGTACGATTAGCGGGTAAGTAATAAATAATGAATAGCCCTGCTGAGAGTGATACCGACGAAGGCCATATTGTTAGACTAGCTGTGCCCGCGACTTTGTCCGCGTGGAGGTTTTGAATTTTCCCACGGGAACTCTTGAATTTCCCTGGATAAAAAGTCTATTTTCTCAAACATGCTTGGAAATTTGAGCATTATCTTAACAACCTTCTTCGAGATAAATCGAAATTGCTGTACTGGCCAAATACATGCGAGCAGCGGCCGGAAAAAGTTTTATGAAAATCCATATCTGTCGTGTCTAGCGGCCAAATAAATTACTATGTAAACTCATACCTGTCGTGTATTATTTAAATGGAACTATATTTTTCTCCGAAACAGGGCAACCAAGGAGTTAACTTATCAAAGGTTTTATTTCAATTTCGAACTGACTTGCAAATAGAACGCTGTTTATTGAAAAAAAAATTAGTTGCCTGTAAAGTCGGTTTACGGACGATAGTTTAACGTGACAACGTTATAAGAAAATAGTGATGGAATGGTTTCATAATATCGAAAGAATCATTACATTTATCGCCGCAATTATCGTAGCTATAAACAATTGACACCACATTCACTTTTCACTGCACTTCATACTTGACGAAAACATGTAAATGTATTAATGTATAGCAGCTGTCCACGCGGACGCATCGCTCACTCAAGTAGGAGAGAGACAGATGTCGAACGCTGCCGAACGCAGAGGCTGATTGTGCCTCTTTGTCGCTCATTGCGCGCTCTCGCTTGCACTTCAAGCCTTAAATGGAACGCCTCAAAGCGAGGTAACGCCGCATGCGTCATGTTTTTTCGTGCGTGCAGCCGGCTCCATCGAATTATAAGACGTTATCACGTCAAAAACCAATTGAACACTTTGGCGCGTGAAAAATTATTGTTCAAAAGTAATTATTAAAGTTTTAATTTCCGCGCATTATTTGAGAAAAGTATACACAAGCCTTGGCCACAACTAGGCATTGATGGACATACGTATGTGTGCCTCCGCTTGCCTCGGCCCTCGATGTACACGTTCGTCCATCAATGCCTCTTTTGCTGGCCGCTGCAGTAATGTACTAATGTTAACCCGGGCTATAAGGAACCACCATACAAAATTTCATCAAAATCGGCCTGGTAATTTTGCGGATATACGCGAACATACATGGCAGACAGATAAAAATTCCAGAAGTTGTTGTTTTGCCTTCTATATCGTTAGTAATGTCCACGACCGTGTCCATAACCGCCTCCGTGGTGTAATGGTTAGTCCATTCGCTTCACACCAGCAGGTCGCGGGTTCGATTCTCGTCGGGGTCAACTTATAAGACTCGGTTTGGTTGATGGTAGGGCATTTTCTAATAGTTGGGTATTTAGTGTCACCAACCTTGCAAATTGTCAACAAAGGAAGCCACTTGGCACAGGCATACCTAGTGGTCATCTGAGCTGATTTAGCCCTGTACCCACGTGGTACCACCCTGCAGGTAGGTGGGGGAGGGGGGGGGGAAAATTCCATCTGCCGCGCTGCACTCTTTCGTCCATATCTCCGTAAGTTTAGCAAACAAGTCGTGTTTGGTATCGTTTTTGTATAATTTAAGGACGACAAATTCATTTCTGGAACAATATTTTCACTTGTTCATAGAAGAAAAAAAGATTAGGCGCAAAAATAGAAAAAATAGAAATAAAAATTCTTACAAAATCTATGCCTACAATTAAACCAGGAGACTATGTTTTATAAAAAAAATATGATTTTGTAGCCCTGTTTATCTAGAATATATAAACATAAACTTTCTTAATAGATTGAACTAGTAAATGTGTCAAAAAAAAAATATTGCCTCGTGCGGTGGAGCTGCGACGGGAGAAGTAAATATTTTTGGATAGGATTTGACACTAAATTGTAAACAATTATTAAAATAATGAGCAATGAAAATAATTAATATAGATGTATCTATATCTAGAGATAACATTCTTGAAGAAATATCTAGAGTAAATATTGTTAAAAAATAATATTAGAGTTCATAACATTAAAATAAATGTTTTATAATCACTGAGATAACCCTAAATTTCAGCTTATTTTAATCATGTTAGTTGTAATAGGGATTCCTATTTTAATTCTAATAATGGAATAAAGAATAAAAGGTCTATTTTAGTAAATAAGACAATTTATTGACCGTTTCCGGGTGTAAGTGGTCCAATAAACATCTTTAGAATCTAAGCCGACCTCACCTGCTCGTGGTGCACCCTGCTAGGCTACAAACGAGGCTCTGGCGAAACTGGTTACCTTCGGGGGTTTGGGAGTCAGACGGCAGTCGCTCCTTATAATACCTGAAACCTGTCATTTATTGTGAAAATGTCGGACAAAGATCATGGCACAAGTCGGGACAAAGCTAGGTAGAAGAAGAAGATTCACAGTTTCCGCTGCAGCCACACAGTTCGGTGCACCTTATCTCTCTTTTTAAACAATTGCACCTTCCTGCGCATTTTTTCTTGCATTTACATCGTATTAACTCCATGCAAGCAGCGGCTGCTGGCGGTAGGGTGGTCCAAACAGGCTCCCATTTGCCATTATTTTTTGCCCAACCCCAGTCAGCAGGACATGGCAGGTTTTGTGTAGGTTGCAAAATTTGACCCCATATATGTCCTCCCTGATAAATTGCTCGCAAAATATGGTTGCGCAGGGCATCTATAGTTGGTGGAAGATTCTCCAGCTGCCTGTGCTTTTTCGTAAATAGTAGTTTTCTACACTGATTGATATCAGTGCACGCGCCAGATCTAAAATGAAACAAATTGTACACAACATGCATTCCAATAATTACTTAAATCATTTCAAATCACAAAAGCCAACCACCACTTAAATTACTTGTCATTTATAGAATTGACAAATTTTTCTAGTATTGGTAAAGCTTGTTCCACATTTCCTTCTTTAGCGCTTGTGAACCCCTCCGTCGCAGGTAGATAAGCGCCCCAAGCTTCGAAAGCACTCTTTTTCCCTTTACCAGCAAAAGACGAAACGGTATCACACCCGGAAAAGGCGTGGAACATTGGCAATACTTCTGCCTTTTCTGGTCCTAAAAGAAAATAAACTAGTATATAGCTGAATAACTTTCAGATTTTAAAGTGTAAATATATTATATTTATTTAGGTTACCTAATGAAGCTGCAATAGCATGGCATGGCAAGAACTGATTTTTTCCCGTGCCAATATGAACCCACAGTTCCTCAAGCTGTGGCAATTGTGACACACATGAAACCGCAAGGACAACAACATTGGTATCCACTGTACGCACCATGACTTCATCATCAGGCCCAGTTGAGACTACCATAATATTGTTTCGTTACTAGCACCCCACGTATGCAAAGGTTCATAAGAATCGATTCAGTACAACTGAAAAAGCTTTCACAAGATTTGAAACAAAGAAAGGCATAAATATACGGGGTTAAGTCAAATAAAATCGTTTAAAAACATAGTAAATCTAAATAAAATCGTTTAAAAACATAGTAAATCTAAATAAATACTTACAATTCTCATATCCTATGAAAAAAATATACTAGTTTGATAGTTTATCCTCCTGAAAACACTTCAAAAGTTCAAAATACGTGCTTGCGTTATGTAGTGATCACTGAGTAAGATGCGAACCGACTGAACTGAGAACACGCGTGTATGGTCACTGAGCGCTCCGCGCAGCGGTCGAGTTGAACGAGCCGCTAAAACGCAGCTCCGCCGTGCGACGCTAATGATTTTTTTTGACACATTTACTAGTTCAATCTATTAAGAAAGTTTATGTTTATATATTCTATATAAACAGGGCTACATAATCATATTTTTTTTATAAAACATAATCTCCTGGTTTAATTGCAGGCAAAGATTTTGTAAGAATTTTTATTTCTATTTTTTCTATTTTTGCGCCTAATCTTTTTTTCTTCTATGAACAAGTGAAAATATTGTTTCAGAAATGAATTTGTCGTCCTTAAATTATACGAAAACGATACCAAACACGACTTGTTTGCTAAACTTACGGAGATAGGGACGAAAGAGTGCAGCGCGGCAGATGTAATTTTCCCCCCCCTCCCCCACCTACCTGCAGGGTGGTACCACGTGGGTACAGGGCTAAATCAGCTCAGATGACCACTAGGTATGCCTGTGCCAAGTGGCTTCCTTTGTTGAAGATTTGCAAGGTTCCCATACAAATCAACACACTAAATACCCGACTATAAGCCCGTCTGGCTAGCTACCACCATCTTATCCAGGGTTTGCCGCCAAACATCAGTGTTAACAACATTGATGTGTTCCGGCTTGAAGATAAGATACCTAGTTTCCCCATTGCGTTGGGGAATCTTGGTAAGCCCGCTTCCATTAGCGGATGTCGGGCAGCATCCTAATTAGCTATAAAAGCGCATTATTATTATTATTTTAGTGTTTAAGTTAACCCGTGTGTGTAGTGTGACTCATCAGGCGCACACAATCTTAATACTAGATTTAGCGTTCTGATGTTTTTTTTATATGCACAAAAAAACAGATTTAATAAAAAAAAAATATCTTCGGCATCATAGTCACTTACCATCAGGTGAGATGATGCCATGGGGCTTATCTATTGTGAATAAAAAAAAGAGGAAAAAAAACAGTTATTATTTTCCAAAAATATTTTATGTACAGACACAGCCCCGTTACAGTTTTATTATTTATATGTATAAATATAGATTTTAATCATTCTTCAATCGGTGAGAATGTACAGAGGCCAGCACATTTAGCTATACACTCGTAGTGCGATTCTGATCCATACTCATTCGGCATAAGAACGGTACAAAGTCCATAGTGTGTAGCTTGATGTGATGGCCTGTGTACATTGTACAACGCACGGTTGGCGGGAAAGTATTAATGAATGAATAGCCCTGCTGAGGGAGATACCGACGGCTATATAGGGTGACCTTAAATTAGTTCTTGATAGCAAAGGATATGAATGTACTCGTGATTACAAACAACTTTCCCAAAGAAACTATATGTCGAATCAGAAAAAAATTTTAGGTCCTCGGTACATAACAAGTTATCAAATCGACAAATATGTATGAAGGACCAAATTTTTTTTTCATATTTGACATATAGTTTCTTTGGGAAAGTTGTTTGTAATCACGAGTACTTTCATATCCTTTGCTATCAAGAACTAATTAAAAGTCATCCTATATATGGCCATATTGTTAGATGGAAGCTGCGATAACGACAGCTTATAATTTATTTTCAAAATTCAGCTTATAAATTGTTTTATTAATTTGTTTCCAATGATTGGTCTGGTCATCATCGACATAAAGAAAGCGTTAATTCCTATTTTTTCTAGGTAGAGCATTGATTCATTCAGCATCAGCAAAAATAATTATATATCTATACATCTATATATATATAAAAGAAAGTCGTTTTAGTTACACCATTTATAACTCAGGAACGGCTGGACCAATTTTTATGATTTTTGTGTTTTTGCATTTTTCTTCGTCCGGAATAGGATAATAAGTATTAAAATATGATACTCATCAATAAAAAAATACATCAGTCAAAAGATAATTGGTTTTAGGGTAGGGTAGTGTAAATAGGGTAGTGTAGGGTAGGGTAGGGTAATGTAGTGTAGGGTAGTGTAGTTTAGTGTAGAGAAGGGTAGGGTAGGGTAGTGTAGTGTAGTGTATGTATGGCAGGGTAGGGTAGGGTAAGGTTGGGTATTGTAGGGTAGTGTAGGGTAGGTTAGGGTAATGTAGTGTCGTGTATGGTGGAACGAAGTTCGCCGGGACAGCTAGTAAGATAATAAAACTGTAAAGGCATAGTATTTATTTTTACCATGGTAACGGGGCCGTCTGTACATGAAATATTTTAGGAAAATAATAACTGTAGTGGACATTACTAACGATATAGAGGCCAAAACAACTTTTGGAATTTTTATCTGTCTGACTATGTTAGCGCATTACGCAAAAAATACCAGGTCGATTTTGGTGAAATTTTGTATTGTATTTCCGGGTATTATAGCCCGGATAAACTAAACATATAGGATACGTTTTATCCCGGAAAATTCAAGAGTTCCCGTGGGAAAATTCAAAAACCTCCACGCGGTCTCGGGCACAGCTAGTACTTAATAAGTGGGTAACTCCAATAAAGTCTAATAATAATTGATTTTGCTGAATATGATAGATTTAAATCTTTGTATAAGTTTGTTTTTAGTTTTGATTAAAGTACAATTATTGTAGACCGACGACCTGGTGAAGGTCGCGGGAAGCCGCTGGATACGGGCAGTGCAGAACCGGTCGTCCTGGAAATCCTTGGGGGAGGCCTATGCCCAGCAGTGAACGTCCATCGGCTGATATGATGATGAAATATAATTGTACATAACTTTCATCATCATCATCATTATCTTAACAGCCGAAAGACGTCCAGACCATATACTAGACAAAGGCATAAATCCCAAGGATTTTCACGACAACCAGTCCTGCGCTGCCCGCATCCATCAGCGACTTCGCGCGAACTTCACCAGGTCGTCGGTCCACCGCGAGGAAGGCCTGCCTACGCCACGTATTCTGGTGCACGGTCGCCACTCAAGAACTTTACTACTCCAACGGCCATCTGTTCTTCATCTTTTAACCGCCTCCGTGGCATAATGGTTAGTCCATTCGCTTTTCACGGAACACCTGGGGGTCGCGAGTTTGTAAGTCTCGGTTTGGTTGGTGGTAGGGCATTTCCAAAGCCCACCTGGCTAGCTACCACCATCTTATCTAAGTCTTGCTGCCAAGCATAAGTGTCAACAGCATTGATGTGTTCCGGCTTGAAGATAAGATAGCCAGTTCTCCATTGCGTTGGGGAATCTTGGTAAGCCCGCTTCCATCTTCGGCATCATCGTCACTTACCATCAGGTGAGATGATGCTTAGCAATTGTGAATAAAAAAAAAGAGCTACGTGCCCTGCCACTGCCACTTCAGTTTAGCGATTCTGTGAGCTATGTCGGTTACTTTGGTTCTCCTACGGATCTCCTCATTTCTGATTGATTAGATCGCGTAGAGAAATTCTGAGCATTGCTCGCTTCATTGCCCCTTGGGTGACCTTGAGCCTTCTTATGAGGTCTATAGTAAGCGACCATATCTTAGTTAATTGCAATAAGGTAATTAGGTACGTGGGCGACCGATCGGGGCATAGTACCCAGAGCCGTTAAAACATTTAAAAATACGCTATCTATAGTACACATTGCGCGGCATATTTCGTTTCACGCCCGACTCCAGTGCGAAAATCTCGGAAAATAACGTTTTCCCAGAGTTTTCCAAGTTATATATATTAACCTGAATCTCGGAAACGGCTGTAACGATTTGCTTGAAAATTAGTATACGAGGATTTTTGGGGCCAAAAATCGATTTAGATAGTTCTCATCTCTGGGAAAACACATATATACACTAGCTGTGTCCCGCGACTTCGTCCGCGTGGATGTTTTGAATTTTCCACCAGGAACTCTTGAATTTTCCGGGATAAAAGTATCCTATATGTTCCCAGGCTATAAGTAACCACCATACAAAATTTCATCAAAATCGGCCCGTTAGTTTTATTGCGTGATGCGCGAACATACAGACATATTTAAACGAGAATTGCTCGTTCAAAGGTATAAGATTAGATAATATAGGAAATAACTGTCTAAACTTTGAGAAGCATAAACCAAACCAAGCTAAAATTCTTCCTACGGTTACAAACTTTCTACGGAAAAGTTTTGTTCAAGTTCGTCTAGCAGTTTTCGAGAAAAAAGGTTTAGTAGGTATAAGTGTGGCTGCCTACAACACTTCCACCAAGCCAGTACCCGAGAGGCCTTCTTCTTTTCTCGTTATTAATTACTGGACAAGTATAAATTTGGACCCTCCATACTAAAATGCACAAAATCGGTTGATCAGCTGATCGATTTGTAAATATTTTTTTTACGTTTTCAGCAAAGTCGTAGAACAAAAGTTGTTCAGTATGATGAGTAGAAGCCCCAGTTAACGGGACCTACACCAATTTTGTCACATCCTGTATAAAAGATATGTCCTTGTAGTTTTTTCTATCTCTTTTTTCTCGCCTGATGGTAAGTGACGATGATGCCGAAGATGGAAGCGAGCTTACCATGATTCCCCAACGCAACGGGGAACTGGCTATCTTATCTTCAAACGGAATACATCAAAGCTGTTAACATTGTTGCTTGGCGGTAATACTTAAGATGGTGGTAGCTAGCCAGGCGGGCTTAGATAATGGTGTCGATTCGAACAAAACACTCGACTTAATTAAACTAAACTAAAATTCCACTAAAATAAGTTTAGTCGTTTTCATGTGTTATTCGGTTTTATGCACGAACTAAATTTGGTTACCTAGTTTGACAGGACTAAACACGATTAAATTGAATTCACAGATTCTAATAAAGGATGAACGAAAGAATGAACAATATGATCGACGTAACCTGTTTACCGTAAGTGAAAGAGAAAACAAGATATAATTTTCTATAGCGCTGTCTCTGTTTTTAATGTAATTTATGCTACGAATATAATCTATAAAACCTTCAATAAAAGCAGCTGATTTTGTTTGTTTTTTTATTTTTTGGCTTGGCATCAAGGATTTTTGAGTGAAGTATTTAGAAGTTTAAAATTGCCTAAAAGTGCGTCGGGGAGTTGTGTGTGAATTGTCAGAACATGGAGAAATTGAAGGTCTGATGATGACCAGGTTGGCAATCGATGGCTTCCTAAGACTGCCGAAGCCGAAAGTTGGAAAGGCATAAGACCAGACATCTTCCAACCTGGTTTATTGACCTGGTCTTCATTATCAGAGTCTAACCCTCAGATCAGAATTCTTCAGGTCATAGTCGCGCAGTGTGCTGATGTATCTTGGTCGAAACGCCAAACTTCTAGCTTTGACTGTTTTATAGAGCTGTCGACCACAAACCTGGTCATCATGAGACCCTCAGGTCACAGGTGCAGTGTCCTGAAATACTTATCAGGGTTTATAACATCACTTTACTCAGGTATTCATCACAAAATTTGCACTTTTGTGGTTTTCCAAGACCAATTAAAGTTTAGTGGTCACCAAAATAGGTCGCGATTAAAATTGGTTCAATTTTAGTTTGACACGTCTAAAATATGGTCGTTCCGAATAGCAAAATGGCGTTCTAAACTTAATTTAGTTCGATTATATTTTAGATCTGTCAGATAAGTTAAGTCGAGTTTTTCCGAATAGCAAATGTAGTTTTGACACATCTTAACCTAATTTTAGTTTAGTTTAGTTGATTTGTGCAAAACCGAATCGACACCAATGCCCTTCTACCAACCAAACCAAGTCATACAAAGTTAGACTCCGTCGGGATCGAACCCGCGACCTCCACATGTGAAGCTAATGGACTAACCCATTACGCGACGGAGGCGGTTATAGTCTTCTATAATATAATAGGGTTGACGAATGCTAGTTATCTGATTTACTTTTTATCATCTGTCAAAAACGACATTTTGTTCTAAAAATGTTTGAAATACCTAGGCGTGAATATTCCCTAGAAGCGTCGGTGGCTCAACCGGTAACGACTCGGTCCATCTAACCAGAGATACCGGGTTCAAATCTGGATGGCCAATGTACCAATGAGTTTTTCAAAAAACTTACGTACATACGTACCGATTGCTTTAACGGTGAAGGAAAACATCGTGAGGAAACCTGCACACGCCTGCGAAGAAACTCGAAGGTTGTGTGTGAAGTCGACCAAACCGCACTGGGCCCGCGTGGTCGACTAAGGCCTAATCGCCCTGATTCAGGGTAGGCTCGAGCCCCTCGGTGGGGACGTATATGAGCTGTAATGATGACCTAGGCGTGACGTCATAGTTTTGCAGCGTCATTTATGTAAGTACTCATTTTGTGATTTTGATGAATTAAAAATCGAAGACTTGATAGAAAACAACACGAGTACGTTAGTACTAATATATATACTGTGACACGAGTAAGGTTTTCCGAAGTTTAAGTACGAGGGCAATTTAATGATCAAGAGTTCATAATTTATTTCTGATGCTGTCGTCACCCCTATGGTTTATAGTCTTCTATATGGCTGGTCTTCCAGGTTTAAGTACAATTTACTTAGTACGATTTAAAACAACTAAGTACTAAACTTTTAATGACTAGCATAACTACACTACGTACTTGACAGCATCAAAAATAAATTATGAAATAATATTCACGAAATAGCCCTTCTGCAATAAAAAAAAATCATGTTTTTCCAAAAACATTTTCTAGGTATTTTTTGTTTATCAAAAAACACATAAATTAGTAAGTCAACGGCAATGAAAAAATACGACGTCGTAGTTCAATATTTGAAACATTTTTGTGTAACAAAATCTCGTTTTCGACAGTTCCTAAAAAGTAAGTCAGATGACTAGTAGGCAAGTACCGAATTCATTAGCACAAATAGGCAAGTACTGATTTTGGAATCGAAGGTTCTGATGTGCTCGTGCTCCCCCAAGCAACGATTTGGTTCGCAAAAAACAATTGCACTTCTGAAACAAATCGATTGACAGGCAACTTTGCGTGGGGGGGGGGGTCCAATTATTGCGAATATGGTTCAGTCTTTATGTTAATTAAGGGGCCAAATCAATAGTCATGAACTCATAAAAGATTCTACTTGCCTCATTCAGTTGGCTTGTCCTTTTCTGTTGCGCAACTTGCGCATACTCCGAATTCAAAAGGCATTAGCATCAATATGTATGGCATACAAATATCAACACATTTGTACAGTCGGTAAACTGTCCCTTTCAACGAGTTTGCAGCGCGTATCCGGCGGATAGATGCAAAGTGATTCGATCCCGGCGCTTTACAAAGCGAAACGAAGACCCCTCATTTGAATAACCTACACGTAGAGTGTAGGATAGGATAGAAGAAGTACTTACCTACAAGCGCTTGTGAAAGATACGTGTTTAGGAACGGTGCGTTCCTACTCGAAAAGAGCAAAGGGAGATATCTTCGCCAGGCGAGGTGGTATTGCCTGGGGTTTGGCCGTGGACCAATCGTTGTTTTTTTAATTTTCTTTATTATTATTATTTTTTTCCTCGGACTGCGGAGGAGGGAAGGGGGAAAATGCGTTTATGCATACCAGTACAGCCGGCTGTACTGGTTATGTGGGACTCACAGCCTTGCGCCTATATGCATACATACCCATTATATACATAAGGATAAATATACACAGAGGCCCAAGACCACACTACCCACTAACAACCCCCTGTAGCCTCGGCAGCTAAGCTGCCTTAAAAGCTAATCGCAGCGACGCCCCCCTAGGGAGGGGGAGGGGGTGAAAAATACACGCTAAGGGTGCTAAGGGGACAGCTCGGGAAGCTCCTGATGGGAGCGGCCGCTTGGTGTTTCACATTAGGTGTAAGAAGTGACACTATCGGTTCTTCCCTGAGCTGCCAGGAGGCAGTTCAGGTCGCTGAAATTTGATCGGGAAATCGTTGATGATTGGTATCTGTATAGTGTATATATACTCAGCGCTAAAGAAATTCTAATAGCGCGTTCTAGATGTAGTATTCTTTTGTTCTCTCTTCGTTTGTGTTAGGATTCAGTGGCGGGTTACTGCAGTTGCCGCCACACGTGTTTCACGCCCTATTGAACGGCTATGCTCGCTATTGCCACATGCTAGGGCGCGGGAAATTTGATCGGGAAATCGTTGATTATTGGTATCTGTATAGTGTATATATACTCAGCGCTAAAGAAATTCTAATAGCGCGTTCTAGATGTAGTATTTCTTTTGTTCTCTCTTCGCTTGTGTTAAGTTTCAGTGGCGGGTTACTGCAGTTGCCGCCACACGTGTTTCACGCCCTATTGAACGGCTATGCTCGCTATTGGCACATGCTAGGGCATGAACCGCGCCTTAACAATACCCTTTTGTTTCCCGCTCTGCAGACCGTTGCATGTTAGATTAATGGCTGACCCGTTCGGAAGCGACCGTAAATTATATTTTAAAAAACACCATTTTTTTTCATAATTTACAGCGACATAAAAACAGCTGGGCATGTACGAGATATTAAGGGGATTGTTTAAAGCTACTTGAAAACATCGCGAGGAAACCCTGCACACGCCTGCGAAGAAAGTCGAAGGTTGTGTGTGAAGTCGACGAACCCGCACTGGGCCCGCGTGGTCGACTAAGGCCCGATCGTCCTAATTCAGGGTAGGCTCGAGCCTCTCGGTGGGGACGTATATGAGCTGATGCGATGTGATGAATCTGCGACTTTTCGTACAAACAGCGATACGATTTTCACCTCTTAAATGTCAAACGATTTGGACTTATTGTTGATAGTTTGTCAGTCAGAACAAAAGCTAGGCTTATAAGTTTTCGTTTTTTCGATAAAGTTAATCAGTTTAATTTTATTGTCCTTCACGTGTTTTCATACAAAACTAATTTCGACCATTTTTTAAAATCTATAATCAGTGATTTAAAAAACGAAACGTATGAGCCTAGCTTTTGTTTTGACTGACAACCTATCAAAAATTGGTCCAAATCGATTAACATTTAAGGGTCCCCAGGAGGCTCGAGTTTCCATACAAACGTAGTTTCGCTTTAATACAAAACCTATATGCCGGATTGAATCTAAACTTTGCGAACATATTGAGTAGACACATATTGATGTTTGTATCAGTTTTCATCGTGGTAAATTGAAACTTAACTAAACGAAGTCTTAAATTACTTTTGTACTTAAAGTATGAAACTTTTCAAATTTTTTTTTCGTTATATATTAGTACATCGAAAACTAATTACAAACATCGATACAGTGTCTACTCAATATATTCGCAAAGTTTGCATTCAATCCGGCATGTAGTTTTTATATTAAAGAGGAACTACATTTGTATGGAAACTCGAGCCTCCTGGGGACCCTTGAGACTTAAGAGGTAAAAATCGTTATCGCCGTTTGTATGAAAAGTCGAACTTTCGCCGTTGCTTAACAGTCCTCTTAAAGCCTGTAGAAGGGTTAACAAACTAAAGTAACATAAAGGGAATGGGAGGTTCCTGTCTGTTATCAGTAAAACAATGGACTGTTGTGCTTCAGACCCGCATAATAACTATAAATTGGACTCGAAGATAAGTGGCACTGAAGATAACAGCACAAAGCGATTACAAGACGCGCGCGGAACGAGAAGACAAAGCGCGGCGGGTTCTCAATCGCTACTTGGGTGTAAGAATAGGGTTACCAGATGTTAAATTGAAAACTCCTGACAAAAGCCCGATTTTTATCAATTTTACTGAAACAGGCGCGCATGCGGTTTGACGACGCACAGTCAATGTAATAAAATACCATTTATGATATTCCTTTTGATAGAGGCTACTCTTACTCTCCACACAGTGAAAAATCACCAATATATTGATGAGGACCAAAAAAACATCTAAACAATGCAAATCCTGACATTTTCAAAATCCGGCCGGAAGCTTAAAAATCCTGACATGTCAGGACAAATCCTGACGTCTGGTAAAGCCTATGTAAGAAGAGGTTACTCGACGAGACGGAAAGGCTTCGCATTCTCTTTGTGTAACTTCAAACGAATTTTAGGGGCCATGCTATGTCACCGCCCAAATTTTCAAATGTATATTATAAAGACATTGCTCAAGTAGGCACACCAAATGTTCTCTAGAGCATATCTATGATAGGTACCTAAATATAGCTCAAGGAATCGGACTGCACCAGAAATAAATTCTGAAATATGATTTACTAAATTTAAGTTTCAAGAAAACCTTACTTGTTTTGTTTTTCCATCACGACTTCCATTTTTCATTGATTAAATTTACAAAATAAGTTCGTCAATGACGCTAAAAATCTATGACGTCACTTGTGGGTATTTCAAACATTTAAAAAAAATCGTTTTTGACAGATCATAAAAACTAATTCAAATGACTAGCAGTCGAGTCCCCGAAGTGAAAACTTCTTTAGGCGCGTTGTGCGTTTTTTGAGATGGGAAAAAAACCATTGAACTCACGACACTGTAACTGATCCGACACCTTACCAGGAACACTCGCAGGGTCAAAACTTTGTCAACCTAGTCGTTCGCCAGGAACACTCGTAGGGTCAAAACTTATAAAACTGTAAAAAAAAATTCACATCTGCCGGCACTCCTGTAGTGGTTTGGTTATTTTTGTTTGGCTGGAAGAAAACCACGTTGATTTACTTATTCGTATGGTGGCAAACAGATAAGACGGACAGACATCTCTCTGTACCTATGATTCACCTTATAATATAGACTTCATTTCTTCAACTTACTAGAACAATACTAATTATTTTAGACAAAAAAAATACGAGTGTGCTTTTTAGACCACACGACTGAAGTACCTAAAACTTATTTAGCTCCATCTATATCTTTATTAAAATAAATACTTATTCTTCAGAAAATAATCAAATCTTCTTTGTCATATGAGGTATAGACAGTTTATGAAAAGAGTTTTATTATCCTCTGAAAATGACAAATCTTTTTTATTTTTTGTTTGTTATGATTGTTTTTACAACTTTTACAACTATTATTGTTGGTAGACAAAAATAAATAGTATCTCTCTTTCTATATTCACTAATTTATCTAACCCTCTCAACTTCCGTTCGCCTCGCCCGAACACACTTCCGTAACGCTCTCGTCACGCATCCACCAGCTTACTCCCCAAGTCAAGCGTGCGTAAAGAAGTTTAACTTTAAAAATAGTTTCGTCCAAACTTCAACAAACTTGCAAATAATATTCAGAGACAAATCACATGCGCTCATCTGGTCCCAAACTAGGAATCCTTTTACTATGAAACTAATGTGCATTATACTTCATCATATCAGCCGAACGACATCCACTGCTGAACAAAGAGCTCCCCTCCACCAAGGATTTCCACGACGACCGGTCCTGCACTCCCCGCATCCAGCGGCTTCCCGCGACCCTCACCAGGTCGTCAGTCCACCGAGTACGACTACCTGTGCGCAGTCGCCACTCGAGAACTTGACTACCAAGCGGCCATCTATTTTACGACTTATGTGCCCTGCCCACTGCCACCAAAGTTTAGCGATTCTGGGAGCTATGACGGTTACTTAGGCTCTCCTACGGATCTCCTCGTTTCTGATTCGTCACATCAGCTCATATACGTCCCCACCGAGGGGCTCGAACCTACCCTGAATTAAAGCGATCGGGCCTTAGTCAACCACGCGGGCCCAGTGCGGATTGGACTTCTGATTCGTATACATACATACAATTATCATCGAAAAACATAAGCCTTTTTCTGACGCAGTCTGGTAATATTTTTTACTATTTGATCTGGTAACAATGGATCGTTTTGATAGGTATCTCCTCGCCTATCCATCCATAGATTAAGTACCTACCTAAAGCCTGAAGGTTGTACCAAAACTTTATAAACGGTAAAGTTTATCTTGCCTTGATTCGATTTAGCCCGTCCCGTCCATTCGAACCCTGCCTGGAGCCAACCAACGGCCAACAGATAAACACGACGAGATCCGAGACTAGAACTGGTTTATTTGCTGAAATTGAATCACTGGCACAATAAGCCTACGATAGGGATTTAGCACGAACGAAGTAGTAAGTAGGGAGATAACATTTTATTTATTCAAAGAAATGTATTCATGAATACAATAAGGTCACGTTTAGTACTAATATATATACTGTGGTCACGTAGATTCGTTTATCCAATATCTGCGATAGATAAAAACATTTCTACAAATATATATTATGCAATCAATGCGTCGGAGGCGTAACGGCTAGGGCCGCTACCTCCTGTCCGGAGGTCCTGGTTCGAATCCTGCCACGTACCAATGTGTTTTCGCATTTCAATTTCATATGTACGTTTATCCGACGCTCTTACGGTAAGGAAAACATCGTGAGGAAACCTGCACACACCTGCGAAGAAATTCGACGGTTGTGTTTGAAGTCGACCAACCCGCACTGGGCCCGCGTCACCCGATCTCCCTAATTCAGGGTAGGCTCGATCCCCTCGGTGGGGACGTATATGAGCTGATAAGATATTACGCAATATGTATAATATAAAATATGCCTTATAAGAAAGCTCAAGGTCACCCAAAGGGCGATGATGGAGCGAGCTATGCTCGGAGTTTCCTTACGCGATCGAATCAGAAATGAGGAGATCCGTATGAGAACCAAGGTAACCGACATAGCTCTCAGAATTGCTAAACTTAAGTGGCAGTGGGCAGGGCACAATAGCTCGTAGAACAGACGGCCGATTAGGTAGTAAAGTTCTCGAGTGGCAACCGTGCACCCGAAGACGTAGTGAGGGCAGGAGGCCTCCTACACGGTGGACCAACGACTTGGTGAGGGAAACCGCTGGATGCGGGCAGCGCAGGAACGGTCGTCATGGAAATCCTTGAAGGAGGCTTGGAGCATTGGACGTTTTTCAGCAGTTATGATGATAATACAATATGCGTATTACAGGATGTTACGTAAAATTAATCACATTTTTTGGGGGTGCTTCTACTCATTAAACTGAACAGTTTTTGTTTTACAATATAAGTGTAATTGAAATAAAAGTGGGTTTCCCATACAAAAATGGCTCATCAAGTCATCAGCTGATCGATTTTTGTAAGCAGTCCAGTTTTTTTTTATTTGCGATTTCGACATAGTTGTCAAACAAAAGTTAATCAGTTTCCTGAGTAGAACCCCTCCCACTTTCTTCTCTCTCTAAATAATATGGTATATTTTACCAAACACCTGGTATTCAATCGAGAATGTCGAATATAAGCATAGTATGCAAAACACGAGATAATAAAGGCGTTGAGAAATGTCGAAGAGTTGCCTATATTTAAATTTCTTCGTAAAAAAGTTGTCGAAACCGTGGCGAGGCGGCGGCCGGCGGCGCGATTTCCCGGAAAGGAATTTTCGATAGCATAGACAGGTCCGGCGTCAGGAGGGACATCTATCTAGTCGGGGCCCCTGAACTGCTTTACTGAAAAACAGTGGATTTGACCAATAATTTCATTGTTTTAACGACCACCCAAATTATTAAGTAGCTGTTTTCCGTGTTCTCGTTCGCGTAAACTTACCCTCCTTTCCAATGGAGATAAAATTGAAAATCTTACTAATATTATAAATGTGAAAATGTGTTTGTTTGTTTGTTACCTTTTCACGCTGCAACGCCTTAACTAATCTTAATGAAATTTAGCATGCAGGTAGTCTGTGTCACGAGGAAGCATGTAGGCTACTCTTTATCCCGTGGAAATAGAATAGCCCGATGCAGTTCCTGAGGGAACTGAAAATGTACTTACTCTTTTTTGGTTAATTTCTTTAACATCGCAACGGAACAATGGATTGTGTGATTTTTTGCACAGAGATGGCTGAGCGGTGGGAAATGACATGATTTACTAATAAGCATATCCTGACATAGTTCCCGAGGGATCAGGAGAAAATTCATGTCCACATTCGTGGCAAAAGCTAGTAATTAATAATTATGACATTGTGTCTAGTCCTGCTTTTGACGTGAAACATCTTTAAAATCACACGGGGTACCAAGTCAAAAACCTGGACCGTGACGGAAGCGACGAAAGATTGTAACAGAAGTGGCAAAAGAATCTGTTTCCTCCATAGCAACAAATCGTGGCTCCATTGCAACCAAGTAACAAACCACGGCTCCATTGCAACGAAGTACAAACCACGGCTCCATTGCAATCAAGTAACAAACCGCGGCTCCATTGCAACCAAGTAACAAACCGCAGCTCCATTGCAACCAAGTAACAAACCAAGGCTGCATTGCAATCAAGTAACAAACCGCGGCTCCATTGCAACCAAGTAACAAACCGCAGCTCCATTGCAACCAAGTAACAAACCAAGGCTGCATTGCAACCAAATAACAAACCGCGGCTGCATTACAACCAAGTAACAAACCGCGGCTGCGTTGCAACCAAGTAACAAACCACGGCATCATTGCAAACAAGTAACAAACCGCGGCTGCATTGCAACCAAGTAACAAACCGCGGCAGCATTGCAACCAAGTAACAAACCGTGGCTGCATTGCAACCAAGTAACAAACAGCGGCTGCGTTGCAACCAAGTAACAAACCACGGCTCCATTGCAAACAAGTAAAAAATCGCGGCTCCATTGCAACCAAGTAACAAACCACGGCTTCATTGTAAACAAGTAACAAATCGCGGCTCCATTGCAACCAAGTAACAAACCGCGGCTGCATTGCAACCAACTACGAAGTAACAAACCACGGCTCCATTGCAAACAAGTAACAAATCGCGGCTCCATTGCAACCAAGTAACAAACCGCGGCTGCATTGCAACCAACTACCAAGTAACAAACCAAGGCTCCATTGCAACCGACTAACAACCACGGCTCTATTGCAACCAAGTAACAAACCGCGGCTTCTTGCAACCAAGTACCAAACCGCCGCTCCATTGCAACCAAGTAACAAACTGCGAGCTCGGAGCCACAAAAAAATCACCCCGTCCCACCCAATGCTCTATTACCGGCCCTGCTCCAGGTGCATATCCGTGCATCCAAATGCGTTCAATCGGCGCGGGTGCCCGAACCTAACACTGCCAGGAAACGATCGTTTTATTATGCTACTTGTGATGCAATGACGACGAAAACACTTATGGTAACTTATTTTTTAAATGTGTTTAGTTGCGTCGTGTGTGCCTTACACAATATGTAAGGAATTTTAATAATTAATGCTCGTATTTGTTCTGGAAGTGACCATTCCATTTGTATATTGTAGAAATTTGAGCAATATTATAAGATAAGATAAATACTCTTTAATGTACACACTAGTTAAAAAAATATAAACAAATTATAACAACTTAAAATACTTTACTTAAAAAAAGTAAAAAAACAAAAACTATATAAAAAAAGAAACTTATTTAAGTACTATAGCGGTAACATTTGGGCGGCATTATCGCTCAAAGCGATTTCTTCCAGACAACCCGGTGTTTAGAGACAAAAGCATAAAAACAGGTACCTAGTGCACAAGTATCTAACTAAAACAATACATGTAATGAGAGTTCAACATAAGGCGTGTTAAATATACAAATTAAAAGTTCAACATAAGGCGTGTTAAATAAAGTTCAACATAAGGCGTGTTAAATATACCTACCTAAGGAAACCAACCCACATAGCATTTTTCATAAACATTCGGCATCGAAGTCGCCAGGCACGAGGCGCTGACTATGTAAAACGTGTCGTGTTGGAAGTGCTTGTGAACCTACCCTTTTTTGGCCATTCTAATTCCTTACTTCGGACAGATTAGTAGCATAGCTAGCTCATAAGTTAATTTTATTCTTTGTAATTACTATAAACCAGTAATTTAAGTACCTTTAAGAAGTCTTTTGGTTTTTTTTGGGCTTCTCTGCGCAGCGTAACGTAATTGGCGCAGTCGGTAGGATACTCGCGGGACGGTGTGAGTATTAGGAATTCTTCAAAACCGGAATCGCATTCACGCATCACCCGGGGACTATCAAGACCCATCCATCACCGAGTAT
Source organism: Coleophora flavipennella (assembly GCA_947284805.1). Taxonomy (NCBI): domain Eukaryota; kingdom Metazoa; phylum Arthropoda; class Insecta; order Lepidoptera; family Coleophoridae; genus Coleophora; species Coleophora flavipennella. Next base: position 8,081,251 of record OX369300.1, read on the forward strand.
CCAGAATCTACGGACCGCTGCAGCTCAGAGGAGGAATCAAGAAATCGATTCGCCAGAGAAACCAGAGATGAAATTTATGTAAGTACACTTGAACTGTTCTCGTGTTGCTTTCCTCTTAATCCTAGTTTATCTCCTTAGCCAAAATTTTCCACTCGGGGAAATCCAAGATCGAAGAGTCTGTATCTCGACAGGCTCGACGACATACAGTAGATTTAAATAGAGATTTAGACGTATCGTTAGAGTCAGAATTAGATCATAGTTTAAGTACTTTATTTGAGAGCACAATGGCCTTCAATCCGGACACTATCTGTAAGGCGATGCGCCTTGTCCCGGAGTTCGATGGGAACCCGAACGTCCTTACCAGGTTTATTCACATATGTGACCATCTAGTCCAAGAGTACATGAGCGATCGGGAAGGTAGTGCTCTATCTAACTTGTGCGTTTTAAACGCTATCTTAAATAAAATCACATCAGGCCCGGCAGCATCCACAATAAACTCCAACGGCATACCAGATAACTGGTTAGGTATTAGAACAGCGTTAATTAATAATTTTTCAGACCAGCGTGATGAAACCGCTTTGTACAATGACCTCTCTTTAGCGAGGCAGGGTAATAAGACGCCACAGGAATTTTATGACCAATGCCAGACTATGTTTAGTACGATAATGACATATGTGACGCTACATGAAACCTTGCCTACTACCGTAGAAGCCAAGCGCGCTCTTTATAGAAAAGTTACCATGCAGTCCTTTGTAAGAGGGTTGAAGGAACCCTTAGGTTCCAGAATAAGATGTATGCGCCCCGAAACTATAGAAAAAGCCCTAGAGTTCGTACAAGAGGAACTCAATGTTATGTACCTTCAGCAGCGCAATGAACACCCCAAACCTCAATTCTCAATCCGGGTTCCAACCCAGATGCCATCATTTAATTTCAATGCCCCAAGACCTCAGGCCTTCCAGGCCCCTGTACCCAACTGGCCTGCCCAAAGTGGACAGAGACCCTTGCAAGCTGTACCCCAGGCTTTTAAATTCAACCAATCCCAAAACCAACCCCAAGGGCAACCCCAATTGCAACCCCTATTTAGAATGCCTACCCGCACTCAACAAATGTTCCGTGCCACACCCCCTAACTATAACCCCCAGAGCAATGTTTTCCGTATTCCACCCAGGAATAATCAACCCTTCAATACCACCCCTAAACCTATGAGTGGTGTCCAGCATTTCACCCCTAAAGCTCTACCCCCAACCATGATGAGTGCAGGTCATAACTGGCAAAAGTCAGGGAACCCTCCGCCGACTAATTATTTCAAAAGTCGCGAAATGAACCTGCGCGGCGTACGACGACTCATATTACGCCACTGATTCTTATTACGAGCCCGATTATAACTACTACACTGACTTTACCGACTATAGTACTTAAGCTTATGACTTAGAATGTGAACAACCTGATACGACGTATTATAATGAAACATCTGACGATCAGCCGACTATTGAGACCCAACCGCAACCTGGCACTAGCTACGAAACGAATGCAAGTCAGGATTTTCAGTCGAGACGGACGTTAAAAAAATCAAAATAGAGGTTAATCTCCAAACTCAACGGCAACTGCCTTACATACAGATCTCTAACCCTCCATTAAAGCTTCTCATTGACACAGGTGCAAACCAGTCCTTTTTAAGTCCCGAGGCAGTTAGAACTTTTTTTTCCGATTATCCATTGAATTATGACCCCTTTGAAGTGACAAATGTACACGCGACTACTCGCAGTGATTACTCTATCACGCTGCCTTGTTTCCCCGAATTCAAGAGCCCAAATGAGACAAAATTTTTCGTCTACCGCTTTCACAACTATTTTGATGGCTTGATAGGCTTAGACCTGTTAACCCAGTGGGAGGCTAAGATAGACCTTAAAAATCAGTCCCTAATCACCCAATTTGCTTCCAATCCCATCAAAATGTATAATTCATGCAATGTTAATTTATATGAGGACATAATACCCGCCGGAACCTCTAAGTTAGTTAGAATTCCCATTAACGCCCCGGATGGCGAAGTCATGACCAGAGAACAAATTATCATTCACGCTTGTGTAACAACTGTATTTAATAACCGTGGTATCTTAGAAGTAGAAAATCCATCACCGAATGACGTCATATTCTCACTAGACCACCCAGCGCAAACTGAGTTGTATAATATCCAGTGCATGCGCACCGAACATGCTCACAGCACATCGCGCGTAAATGACGTGCTATCGCGGTTACGTACCGATCACCTTAATGAAGAAGTAGAAGCGAACCTAAAAACACTTTGTTCTCGGTACGCTGACGTTTTTTATATTGAAGGCGAGCCCCTAACTTTCACAAACAAAATCAAGCACTGCATAAAGACCACTGATGAAGTACCCGTGTACACTAAAACCTATCGGTACCCATTTATTCACAGACAGGAAGTTAGCAATCAGATAAATAAGATGTTAGAGCAAGGCATCATCAGACCTTCAGACTCTGCCTGGAGTTCACCTATCTGGGTAGTTCCTAAAAAGATTGATGCTTCTGGCAAGCAAAAATGGCGCTTGGTAGTTGACTTTCGTAAACTTAACGAAAAGACCATCGATGACAAGTACCCTATACCCAACATCAACGATGTACTTGACAAGCTAGGCAAGTGTCAGTATTTTACTACCCTTGACCTGGCTAGTGGCTTCTATCAAGTCGAAATGAACCCAGACGATATCCCGAAGACAGGCTTCAATGTTGAACATGGCCATTACGAGTTCCTTCGCATGCCCATGGGTTTGAAGAACTCCCCTTCCACATTCCAACGTGTGATGGACAATGTCCTCAGAGGCCTCCAAAACAAGACCTGCTTAGTCTATCTAGATGACATTATTGTCTTTAGTACCTCACTCCAAGAACACATGACCAATCTAGAAGAAGTTTTCCAAAGACTTAGAGAGTCCAACTTCAAGATCCAGATGGACAAGTCTGAGTTCCTAAAGCTAGAAACAGCATATCTTGGCCATATTATCAGTGACAAAGGTATTAAACCTAACCCAGACAAAATAACAGCTATAGAAAAATACCCCATCCCAAAAACACCTAAACAGATCAAACAATTTCTAGGACTTCTCGGTTATTACCGAAAATTCATCCCAGACTTGGCTCGTATAACTAAACCTATGACATCGTGTCTGAAAAAAGACAGGAAAGTTATCCTAGACCCACAGTACGTTAACGCCTTTGAGAAATGCAAGACACTCTTGACAAATGACCCCATACTGCAGTACCCCGACTTTACCAGAGAGTTTATACTAACCACTGACGCTTCTAACGTAGCAATAGGAGCTGTCCTATCTCAGGGACCTATCGGGTCTGACAAACCGGTAGCATATGCATCACGTACGCTTAACGATAGTGAGTTAAACTATAGCACAATAGAAAAGGAGCTACTGGCAATCTACTGGGCAACTAAGTACTTCCGACCTTACCTCTTCGGACGTAAGTTTAAGATCGTAACGGACCATAAGCCCTTACAATGGATGATGAATCTTAAAGAACCCAATACTCGTCTGACCAGATGGCGTTTAAGACTGAGTGAATATGACTTTACAGTAGTATATAAGAAAGGTAAAAATAATACTAACGCAGATGCTCTCTCTAGGATAGAAATCCACAACGAGGAGATAGATGACGTTATCAAACAAATTAATGAGTTGAGTTCCTTAATTGGAAACCCTTCAGAGAGACCACCTACTCTAGCTGATTCTATAACAGAGACTGCACCTACTGAACAACCTATTATAGGTACTTCGACTGAGACTGTGCACACAAGTATTGAACACCCCGTACTAGAAGTACCCATCACAGAAGACCCCCTTAACCGTCCAGGCCGACCTTGAATATTGACGTTCCCTTCCTTCAGGCGGACCCGCCATTTTCCAAAATGGCGGAAAATGACAAGAAATTGTCAAATTATGAAAAGTTTATCTATGATTTTATATTAAACTGCGTATGGCACTAAGAGCGGAATTTAATAACGACGTAAGTCCATAAATCAACCCAAGGCAGTTTCAACACAGTTTTAACTATATTTGTGTACTTTAGAGCATAAGGTCGCGTGTTGTTACCGGGGCCGATGGGTCCCATTAATACTCAACGGAAAGAACAACTTACCGGGACAGATGGGTCCCATTAATACTCAATCGGTTAACAAGTACCATAGACAGCTTATCTTGACTCTCGTAGACGACGTTAAACGAAAACCGACAGTTACCAAACCATTTGAAACCCATACACGTCCGAATCCAATTTAGAGAACGATGTAGTCAACACCATCAAAGAGTATGTTAACCCCAAGGTTAAAACCGCCCTCTTGATTAATCCACCTCTTGCGATGTATAAGATCATCCCAATCATACAAGATAAATTTAAAAGTTCTGCAATGAACTTGGTTCTAAGTAAACATGAACTCGAGAACGTAAAGGAGTATCTTCGACAACAGGAGATCATTCGTCATTATCATGATGGTAAAACTAACCACCGTGGCATTAACGAATGTTATATGGCCCTCTCGCGTAGATACTACTGGCCCAAGATGAGAGACCACATAACCAAGTTCATTAACGAATGTACAATTTGTGGACAAGCCAAATATGATAGGAACCCCATAAGACCTCAGTTTAATGTAGTGCCCCCAGCGACAAAACCATTCGAAATCGTGCATATGGACTTGTTTACAGTACATAATGAGAAGTATGTGACCATCATTGACGTCTTCACGAAGTACGGACAAGCATACCATTTGCGTGATGAAACAGCTGTTAGCATACTACAAGCCCTGCTTCACTATTGCACCCATCACGGTGTTCCCATGACCTTAGTGACTGACAACGGAACGGAGTTCACCAACCAACTTTTTTCCGAGTTCACCCGTCTTCACAAAATAAACCACCACCGAATTCTAGCTCATTCCCCGAACGACAATGGCAATGTAGAACGCTTTCATTCGACTTTGCTCGAACACCTCCGAATCCTAAAATTGCAGCACAAAGACGAACCCATAATTAACCTAATGCCTTATGCGATTATAGCTTACAATAGCTCCATCCATAGCTTCACTAAATGCAGGCCCTTTGACCTTCTTACTGGTCACATCGACCCTCGAGACGCTCTAGATCTTGATCTCACCCAGCACCTGCTGCAGCAGTACATCGTGAACCACAAAGAACAAATGAGGAAGGTCTACGATATTATAAATGAGTCCTCACTTGCCAACCGTACAGCAATAATAGACAGTAGGAACAAAGACCGCGAACCTGAAGTAGAATACACTCCTCAACAGCAGGTATTCATAAAGAACCCTGTTGCAAGCAGACACAAAACTGCTCCCAGATACACTCAAGACACTGTCTTGGCTGATCTGCCAATACACATTTACACCTCAAAGAACCGAGGACCTGTAGCGAAGTCCCGGCTAAAACGAGTTCCTAAAACAGCAAAATTGTTACAGGATACTGCTGTTATTGACCGTCCACGTGACACAACCTCTGGAGATAAGACTTGAGAGTTTAGCAGACGGACCTGGACTTCTACCTTATAACCTTGGAGAGACGAGACTAACAACACACCACCACACCTTCTTACAATATGTTCAACTTAATGACATCGAAGACAAAGTCAACTTTTTACAGACCCAACTACAATCATTTAAGACGAGACTTAGTAACGAAACTTACCAACTTTATGAACTCCAAATCGAATATCTTACTAACAAACTTGGCAAGATATTCATTCAGTTAAAATCTTTGGAACCTAGACGTGCTAAAAGAGGTCTTGTAGATGGCCTCGGTTCAGTAATAAAGAGTATCACGGGCAATTTAGATTATCTGGATGCTCTAAAATATAATGAAGCAATCAAAACTTTAGAAAATAACCAAGACAAGTTAGTCTCAGAATTTAATAATCATGTTAGTCTAAATAAAGAATGGATGTCTCAACATAATAACGTTTTATCTCAGCTCATTGAGAATCAGAATAAGATAAACGCTACCTTAGAACTTTTATTAGAGAAAGAAGCGTACCAAGACTACAGTCTTATAAAGTTTGCAAAATTTGCTCAACTTTTAGGTATAATAAGTGAAAATGTAGAAGATTTAATGTTAGAGTTAATTAGAATAGAAAATTCCCTAGCTTTCATTCGTGTATCAAGCACTCATCATAGTATGATAGACGTAGACACTATAAAAACCATGCTAAATAGGTTAAAGACAATTTACAATAAAGACAAAATCTTAAATTTAGAATTAAGGGATTACTATGATGTAATAAAACCTGGCTCTTTTTATATTGGCAAGCAAATAGTTATAGTATTTAGATTTCCAATAGTTTCTGAAGATACATATGATTTATATAGACTCTCTGTAGTACCCAATAAACACAACCAAGCTCTTATCCCATCCCACCCTTTCCTCGCAACTAACGAGAGAATGTTCGTGTACATAGAGGCTGAATGCCCGAAGTTGAGTAACTGGTATCTCTGTGAGAAAAAAATCGGTCAACAGATTCGTACTAAACCTGATTGCATTCAAAAACTCATCGTTAATCAAGATTTGGAAAATTCCTGTCATTTTACTACAGTTTCTTTAGCAAAGGAGGCCATGGAGAAACTGGATGATCAACACTACGTGCTATCTTTCCCACAACCCACGAAAGTACAGCTGGTCTGCGGAAGAGAAGACTTCACTTCACTACAGGGAAGTTATCTTATCACTATACCCGTTGACTGTTACCTACGTACTAACGAATTTACTCTTACTAACGATAACGATGAAATCAAAGGCCAGCCGCTAAAATTAATGCAGATACCCTATGACGCTGAGAAGCAGAGCACCGGTTCAACACATATCAGTTTGAATTCCATCAATCTAAAAGGTCTTCATGATATCCAGGACAAGATCATGGTGGAGGCTCCGGTACAACTAGAACGAGCACAACCAGACATCTTTTATCATACAACGATACCATTTTATGTCATACTATTAAGTGCATGCGCACTTGTTATATTCGTAGCCAGCCGACGGTACAAACTTTGCAGCTACGTGACCAAGCAGAATCCCGAACCAACTAGTACCAGGAAAGACACCTATGAGGATCCGGAGAAAGCGAGAGCCCCAGCACTACAAGCAAGGACTTCAGTTCCAGCAACTTTTTCACTAAACGTTGGAAAATAGTTGCTGATCTGCGGGTGGAGATGTTAAATATACCTACCTAAGGAAACCAACCCACATAGCATTTTTCATAAACATTCGGCATCGAAGTCGCCAGGCACGAGGCGCTGACTATGTAAAACGTGTCGTGTTGGAAGTGCTTGTGAACCTACCCTTTTTTGGCCATTCTAATTCCTTACTTCGGACAGATTAGTAGCATAGCTAGCTCATAAGTTAATTTTATTCTTTGTAATTACTATAAACCAGTAATTAAAGTACCTTTAAGAAGTCTTTTGGTTTTTTTTGGGCTTCTCTGCGCAGCGTAACGTAATTGGCGATACTTTATAATAAACAATAATAATCATATATATGTACCTACTTGAAATAAAAAAAAATACTAACTTAAACTTCATATCAACATCACGTCCGTGGGACACTCAGAAAGTTTTGAGAAACTCAAAAACTGACTTCTATGGATAAAATATTTTAATTAAATCCTCTCGAAGAACTCTCCACCAGCCTCTATACATAGTTTCATGCGTCTGAACCAATTTTCGAAACATTTTTTCCAGTCCGCCGCAGACACCTCTTCCACGGCCGTCTCGAACGCTGCTAGCGCGTCTTCCGGCGATGAAAACTGTATCCCTTTCAGCTGATTTTTTATTTTAGGGAATAAAAAAAGTCACACGGTGCCAGATCAGGACTGTAAGGAGGGTGACCCAAGACTCTGACCGGTGTGGTGTCCAGGAAGTCCCTCGTTTTGAGCGCTAAGTGCGCGAGCGCGTTGTCGTGGTGAAGCAGTACCCCGCGGAGCCCGGTGTTCGGTCGCTTGTTGCTCATTGCAGACAAAACTTCTGGCAGACATTTTGTGGTATACCATTCGGCGTTGATGCTGCTTTGGTCTCGTAATGGAATTGAAACCAGATATCCCGTCAAAGTGAAGAAACTAGCAATCAAAATTTTCCCTGCGCTTCTCGATCGCTTCACTTTCGTAGGCGTTGGTTCGTTTTGAAACAGCCAAACTGTAGACTGACGCTTTGTTTCTGGATCGTATTGATAAATCCAGGATTCGCCACCAGTCACAATGTCGTGAACGCGCCGAGACGAGCTTGCTTCAAATTTTTTTATCATATCATGGCACCACTCCACGCGGGCCTGCTTCTGAGCTTCGATGAGGTTGTACGGCACACAGCGCGAAACTATCCTCCTCACGCGAAGGTGCTCGTGTAGAATCTTGTGAACGCTTCCCGATCCAATCTGCAGTGTATGCTGAATCTCCTCGTATGTAATTCGCCTGTTTTCTTGAATTAATGTTTTTACTGCCAGCACACTTCCTTCCATGACAGCCGTCGTAGGACGACCACTCCTTTGTTCATCCCTCAAAGTAAAGCGACCGAGCTTGAACTCGCTATGCCAACGGTAGATAGTTGCTTTTGAAGGTCCTTCATCCATAAAATCAATTTGAAGTCGATCAAATGACTCATCAGGTTTTAGGCCACATTTAAAATCGTAGAAAATCATCGCACGAAAATGTTCTCGATGCAGATCCAGTTTTAAACGAGACACAATAATTTAATTCGGCTCTCGAAAAAACGAGGAGGGAAATTCGAAATTCGAACAATGGTATTTTTACTTTTGAATAACCAAACTTTTCAAAATAATTACAAGTGGCCAGTGCCTTGAAGCTAAAATTTTTTTTTAGCAAAACTTTCTGAGTGGCCTGGTATTTTAACCGTCTCCGTGGCGTAATGGTTAGTCCATTCGCTTCACACCAGGAGGTCGCGGGCTCGATTCCTGGTGGGGTCAACTTGTAAGACTCGGTTTGGTTAGTGGTAGAGCATTTTCTGAGCCCGCCTGGCTAGCTACCACCATCTTATCTAAGTCTTGCCGCCAAATATCAGTGTTAACAACATTGATGTGTTCTGGCTTGAAGATAACAGTTCTCCATTGCGTTGAGGAATCTAGGTAAGCCCGCTTCCATCTTCGGCATCATTGTCACTTACCATCAGGTGAGATGATGCCAAGGGCTTACCAATTGTGAATAAAAAAATAATTCAATATTTATTTTGGCTAGGTACCGATGCGTAAATATTACAAATTATTTTGCTCGCTTACCTCGCGTTGTCACATATTGGAGTCTCTGTGTTGTGAATCGATTCTGATTTGACCTCTTGGGTTTTGTTTGTAGGAACCGCTGAGATCACGTCGGGGTCACCACTGTAGGAACCGGTGAGATCAAGTCGGGGTCACCACTGTAGGAACCGTGTGTTCCTGTTCCTACTCTTCGAGAGCAAAGGGCAACTGTAGGAACCGGTGAGCTTACTTAGGGGTCACCACTGTAGGAACTTTGTGTTCCTACTCTTAGAGAGCAAAGGGCCACTGTAGGAACCGGTGAGATCACGTCGGGGTCACCACTGTAGGAACTGTGTGTTCCTACTTTTCGAGAGCAAAGGGCCACTGTAGGAACCGGTGAGATCACGTCGGGGTCACCACAGTAGGAACTTTATGTTCCTACTCTTAGAGAGCAAAGGGCCACTGTAGGAACCGGTGAGATCACGTCGGGGTCACCACTGTAGGAACTGTGTGTTCCTACTCTTAGAGAGCAAAGGGCCACTGTAGGGACCGGTGAGATCACGTCGGGGTCACCACAGTAGGAACTTTGTGTTCCTACTCTTAGAGAACAAAGGGCCACTGTAGGAACCGGTGAGATCACGTCGGGGTCACCACTGTAGGAAATGTGTGTTCCTACTCTTAGAGAGCAAAGGGCCACTGTAGGAACCGGTGAGATCACGTCGGGGTCACCACAGTAGGAACTTTGTGTTCCTACTCTTAGAGAGCAAAGGGCCACTGTAGGAACCAGTGAGATCACGTCGGGGTCACCACTGTAGGAACTGTGTGTTCCTACTCTTAGAGAGCAAAGGGCCACTGTAGGAACCGGTGAGATCACGTCAGGGTCACCACAGTAGGAACTGTGTGTTCCTACCCTTAGAAAGCAAAGGGTCACTGTAGGAACCGGTGAGATCACGTCGGGGTCACCACTGTAGGAACTGTGTGTTCCTACTCTTAAAGAACAATGGGCCACTGTAGGAACCGGTGAGATCACGTCGGGGTCACCACTGTAGGGACTGTGTGTTCCTACTCTTAGAGAGCAAAGGGCCACTGTAGGAACCGTTGAGATCACGTCGGGGTCACCACTGTAGGTACTGTGTGTTGCTACTCTTAAAGAACAATGGGCCACTGTAGGAACCGGTGAGATCACGTCGGGGTCACCACTGTAGGGACTGTGTGTTCCTACTCTTAGAGAGCAAAGGGCCACTGTAGGAACCGGTGAGATCACGTCGGGGTCACCACTGTAGGTACTGTGTGTTCCTACTTTTCGAGAGCAAAGGAAGATATCTCCGCCTGGCGAGGTTGTATGCCCTGGGTCCGGCTGGACCGACCGTTGATGGTTGATACTTGTATCTATACTCAGTGCTAAAAGTTGAAGATGTCGTGTTTCTTTTGTCCTCTCGTCTTATTTGTTAAGGTTCAGTGGCGGGTTACTGCAGTTGCCCAAAAAAGGCAGTCGTGCCGATCCCGCAAACTACCGCCCCATAGAAATCACCTGCGTAATCTGTATGATTATGGAGCGTGTATTGAACACCCGTATCCTGGCATACCTAGAAGACGAAGACCTCCTTAGTGATCGACAATACGGATTTCGCCGAGGTCGAGCCATTCGAGATCTTCTAATGTATGCTACGCATATATGGGGCGAGGCCATCGAGAAGCATGGTGAAACTCTCGCTGTCTCTCGACATCTCGAAAGCTTTTGATAGGGTCTGGCACGCTGACCTTATTGGCAAGCTTCCTTCTTATGGTGTTCCTGTAGAATTGGGTAACTGGGTAGCTGATTTCCTGAGGGAACGGTCTATTCGAGTGGTCGTTGATGGCTGTTCCTCAGACCTATTGGCGATTGATGCCGGGGTACCTCAGGGATCTGTTCTTTCTGCAACATTATTTCTGCTTCACATAAACGATCTGCTGAAACCCGGTATAATTGGTTATGCGGATGATAGCACGGTTGTGAAAAGATACCTGTCCAGTGCACGAGTAACAGCGCTGATACGCTGTTTCTGAGAGAGGGCATGATAGAGCGCATAAACCAATCACTTCAGGCAGTGTCTGAATGGGGTGATTTCAACCTCGTAAGGTTTAGTGCCTCTAAGACACAGGCATGTCTTTATTCCGCCAAAAGGAGTCCCTTCACCTTGACTCCAACTCTCCGGAATGAACCGATTCAGATATCTGATCACCTGGAACTCCTCGGCGTCCAAAGCAAAAGTTGCTGCAATGAAGCTGGGCATTCTCTCTAAGATGAGACGGTACTTTACACCTGGACAGCTGCTTACCTTATATCAATAACAGGTCCGCTCATGTATGGAGTACTGTTTACATTTATAGGATGGATCAGCCCGCTAGCAGTTGGATACCTTGGACGCCATCGACCGACGCGCGCGGAGACTCATTGGTGACGACGAGCTAGTCAATGACAAGCTCCAAAGCCCTGAGCATCGCCGCAGTCACCTGTCTATCGGTATTCTATCGAATTCATTTCGGAGAGTGCGCGCAAGAACTTCAGGACCTCAGCCCCTCGGCAAGAGTGAATTAATAGTCATTATTTGAGTTTGTGTGTACCATCCTCGATTGCATCATCACTTAGCATCAGGTGAGTTACAGTCAAACGCACTTAAATTATTAATAAAAAAAAAACAATAAGTTCATTGGGCAGTTGGTATTGGTACACCCTATAGACACTTCATACAACGGGCCAGAAATGACATTTCAAAAAAGGAAAAACGGAACAAACAAAATGACGGCGAAATCCTATACGTTCCACAACCAAACTGTAACCAATCTGTATCAATCTGGGTGACGAGGGGGGGGGGGGACCGGTCGTCGTGGAAATCCTTGGGGGAGGCCTTTTCCAGCTGTGGACGTTTTTCGGCTGATATGATGATCCTCTAACTCCTACCTTCCATCACCAGCTCATTAACAGGAGATGATGACTACCAGACGCAAATACTTGAATAGCTTTAGAAAATACATGAAACACGTAATACTTGCCTATAAAATTTGAGGGTTGCCCTCTATTTCCCTAGGATCCCATCATCGGATCCTAACTTGGAGACAATGGGACCACCTCAGGAGTATACTCTTTCGAATAAAAAAAGAATTATGAAAATCGGTCCACAATTGACAGAAATCGGTGAACATAAATAAAAAATACATACAGTGGAACATAGAACCTACTCCTTTATTGAAGTCGGTTAAAAAGACGTGCCATGGAATAAAGATTCATTTAGATACCTTATTCACACTATTAAAAATATAAAAAAATAATGGGGCAGTAAAGTTCTCGAGTGGCGACCACGCACCGGAAAACGTAGCGTAGGCAGGCCTCCCACTCGGTGGACCGTCGAACTGGTGAAGATCGCAGGAAACCGATGGATGCGGGCAGCGCACGACCGGTCGTCGTGGAAATCCTTGGGCGAGGCCTTTGTCCAGCAGTGGACGATTTTCGGCTGAAATGATGATGATGGTATGAAGACGTAATACGTGCCTATAAAATTTGAGGGTTGCTCTCGATTTCCCTAGGGTGCCATCATCGGATCCTAACTTGGTGACAATGGGACCACCTCATGAGTATACTCTTTCGAATAAAAAAAGAATTTCAAAATCGGTCCACAATTGACAGAGAAATCGGTGAACATAAATAAAAAATACATACAGTGGAACATAGAACCTACTCCTTTATTGAAGTCGGTTAAAAAGACGTGCCATGGAATATTCATTTAGGTAATTGTTAGACACCGTCAAAAATGTTAAGAACTCTTTTTTGCAATATAATAATAATAGGTAAAGGTAGACATAGCAATGAAATAGTACGATGCAATAATTCAATCAATGAAGCCATTGAGTTACGTGCGTAGCAGTAGGATGCAATAATGCAGGAACGCCTACTACTACACCTTCAGCCCAGTGCCGACGGATGCGGACTATTGACACAAATGCAAATTCGATCATTTGGGCTTCCTGCACTGCACACTTTACCGTAGGGGAGACCGGGGATGGATAACTAACTTTTGTCTTAAACTCGTATATCTTTGATGTTTGAAGTAATCTAAAGAAAACAACAGTTGTTACAGATATAAGAACTATCCAGGTAGCTAAAATACTAACTTTTAACCTATATATTTATCATTATAATACTTATCTAGTCGATTTTCTAAACCCCTGACTCTTGGTCAACCTACCCGATATCCGGGGTAAGTTGGCTATAAGCACGGGGTAGGTTAACCTAGGCGGTAATTAGTGTAAATAAAGAGGATTAGTATAAAATAAAACATTATAATTTACTAAATGATAGCAACTTTTTATTTAGTCACTTTCATCTTCGGCATCACCGTCACTTACCATCAGGTGAGATGATGCCAAGGGCTTGCCAATTGTGAATAAAAAAAATATTTTTTGTTGTTTAGAACAGTTTTTTTTAATTTCAATACAATTTATCTTAGATAGTTTTATAGTTGAAAACGCATATAGAACTACACCGAACAATAATTTTCACTGTTCCGAACCACGATTTTCACCAAAACTCATCACTATAATTTTATGCACCATAATTTTTATAGTACGTTTGTCACTTTTTTGTCCTGCCATCTTTTGGCCAGATTCCTGCTCCGGAACGGCAATTTTCATTTCTTTCCGTGTAATAGTGCTAAATACTGTTTTAAGAATGGATGCACATTAACCATTAGTCCACACAATCGTTTAAAATATTATACTTATTTTAAAGGTGTTGGTTGACTTATTAATATACCTACCCCGAACAAAATTTGTCAACCAACCCCTCACGCCATTTAGGATTTCCGCCGCGTGGCAAATCTAAACACTGACGCTAACATGGAAGCAATGCCGTGTAATATAGAATAAGACTATCATATTTATATTTGGAATAATAAGAACATTTTTTATATTTGGAATAATAAAAACATTGTCGGTGGCGTAACGGCTAGGGCCGCCGCCTCCTGTCCGGGAGGTCGTGGTTCGAATCCTGCCACGTACGTACCAATGTGATTTCTAATTTAGATTTCATATGTACGTTGATCCGACGCGACGGTGAAGGAAAACATCGTGAGGAAACCTGCACACGCCTGCGGAGAAACTCGCAGGTTGTGTGAGAAGTCGAACAACCCGCATTGGGCCCGCGTGGTCGACTAAGGTCCTATCGCCCTAATTCAGGGTAGGCTCGAGCCCCTCGGTGGGGACGTATATGAGCTGATATCATCAAGAACATTGTCTCAAACAGATACACAGTTAGGTACGATAACAATAAAAGTAAGAACGGAAAAAATTACTTACTATTACTTACCGAGAACAAAAATACAACATGTGTTGCCCCACTCATGAACGCCTTGCGACTGCGGCAGCACACTTCACAGAAGTTAGCGGGTCGCGGGGAGGCATCCTCGTTCGTGATTGGTTAATGGAAAACAAATGATACTGGCGAGTTATTGCTGGTTAGTCTACCTACCCCTATAGTCACCCATCCCCGGTCTCCCCTAACGGCCTAAGCGATGCCGGCAGCTCTATGAACACAACATTTGAATCGGTTAATACTTCTCTATAAACAAACAATGAACTAGAACAGTCGAATCGGTCTGTGTTTTCTCATGGACCCACTAATTTGTCCCACTGGTGGAACCGCGGAGGGAATCTTTCTCGTAGACCCACTGATTGATATACGTTGAGCCACATTAAACTTTATAGGATAGAGCATAATGTTGAATATCGGTTAGTTCTGTAACGCAGAACGCTGTTATGCGTTCTTTTTTTATTCGACCTTCTTTTCATTCCATTTATTTCTTTTCCACGCATGCGTTGACACATGTGACTTTTCATTCAAAAATCAAAATATTTTCATCAAAAAACGCTTTCCAAAGTAACAAACAATTGATATCCAAAATAATTATCTCAAACCTGATATTTTCCTAAATGGGTCTTAGGAATATTTATAATAATAGGACATATTTTCCTGATGGGTCTCGGGTAAGTTATAATTGTGATCCGTGAATAATTTAATGTGTAAAATACTTTTCTAATTTTTATGTACTTACTTTTAAAGTGAAACTTTTATTACATCGTCTCAAACTTTTTCGTCTGTGTTGCATGTCGCGTGACGGTCGGCCGCGGAGTAGGGATAAAGTGAAAATAATCGTTTCGTTCTCTGTACCGTAGCTCCAAGACGAGAGCAGCCATGATCGTTTCTTCCTTTGTAAATGTCTATAATGTGAAAAAAAGATTCACTTTTACCGTGGTTTCATAAAACCACACAATCCTTTTGTTTTAGGTCTTATATTCTTACCTGGAAATAAATTCATCTGTCCACGAACGGAAATCTAAACCCACGCCCTACTTACCATCTACCGCGTACCCTACACCTATCCGTCGTGTGTAAGTTCTTGAATTACAATTACAAGAGAGAAATGGCCCAGGTCGGGAGCGACCACATCGGTTTCACGACATCTTGGTCCCGCAGTTGCTTGCATTGCTACCCTATCCAAAAAACATACGATAGCTGAAAATTGTACAATGTTGATTATTGGCTACCAAGGGCCTCCGATACGTGGATTAGGGTCACGCGACCCCGAACTTACTAGACTTAAGAGGATTGTGAAGCTGCGACTTTTCATACAAACGGCGGGCGTTAACGATTTTCACCTCTTATATCGCTCTTAAACCTCTTAAAGCGCACCGGAAAACGTAGCGTAGGTAGGCCTCCCACTCGGTGGACCGATGACCTGGTGAAGGTCGCGGGAAGCCGCTGGATGCGGGCAGAGCGGAACCGGTCGTCATGGAAATCCTTGGGGGAGGCCTATGTCCGGCAGTTGACGTCCGTCGGCTGATATGATGATGATGATGATGAAATTTTAACCGATTTGGACCAATTTTTCATAGGTTGTCACACAGAATACGCTGATGTTTATTTTTTAGTACTAGCACCGAGCGAGCCATTACACATACAGCACACTACAAACAGGTTGATGCTATTGGGTATTTTTTTAAAGTAACCTCCCCCAAAAACAAAAAAACAAACCTTTAAAGTCATTTAATAAAAATAGACTTAAAACTGTATTAAATAAGATTGAGTTTATGAAAATTGACAGAATGACAATGGTAAGGTGACACCAGAATAGTAAAACTGCCCAGTTTAATTGATGAACACTAAAAGTTTAAAAAATAATGTGATTGTTTAGAACTAAATATATAATATGTAATGTTGTGCAATTCATTAAAAAACATTTATTTCGAATAAAATTTCAGATCGTAATACTAGAAGTAAGGTTAATCAATTGAAACTTTCCGTGCAATAATTTTTCCAAAAATGGTATCATTTTCATAGTGTTGTGGTTATAGTAAGGCATTTTTTAAATATCGATAGATTATATTATGAATGCGAGGTATGGTAGATTTTTCAGTTACTGCGTCGATTGCTACGAAAGTGACCACGGATCCGTCGTCAGAGACCTCAAGGACCGTCAGATATCGATTAGGTGTTTATTACACGTAACTTTTTTGGAACTGGTAATTGTGTCTTCAACTACGTGCTGTTTTCGTTTCAGAGCCGATCCAGAAACATTGTCTACTTTTAGTGGACTTGTATCAAACTGAAAAAAAATCGAAGTACCTATATAGGATGTTAATAGAACACATTTTTTTTAAGAAAGCTACTCATGAAACTGAACAACTTCTGTTTTAAAACATTACTGCAATTTCAGAATTTATACAAAGTTAGAATACAACAACAACCTAACAACCTGTACATAGAACAGATGGCTGTTGGTGCAGTCAAGTTCTTGAGTGGCGACCGCGTAACGAAAAACGTAGATAAGGCAGGCCTCCAACTCGGTGGACCGACAACCTGATGAAGGTCGCGGGAAGCCGCTGCTTGCAGGCAGCGTAAGAGCGGTCGTTGTGGATAACCTTGGGGGAGGCCTCTGTCCAGCAGTGGACGTCCCTTGGCTAATAAAATGATGTACCTAAAGCGGGTTCCGATGCGAAGATAATAAAACCCTTAGTTACTATTTTTAAACAATGTAATGTTACTATACATAAATACTTCGTACTTACAAAAAGTAAACCTAATAATTTACTACCCTATATTTTATTTTTACCGTAGTCCGCGGACTGCTTAGTCGTGCCACTGTAAATAGGTACTTTTTGCTGTTTATAACTGTCAACATATGCGTTGCTTAGCAACCTTTTTGATGTGTAACATCTTTGCTCTCGCTTTCCTGCAATTTGTGGGAGTGATTTCGTGAAATGGGACGGAAATGTGTCCCATGGGACGGAAATGTGTCCCATTTTAACAGGAAGTCGCGTTTTTTCAGGCTTTAAAAGCGCGGAAAAGGCAAAGGTATCTATGACCATACAGCCTAGTCTGCCGTATCTTTGCCGTCCTTTTGTTAGGCTTCAAAAGCGCGGAAAAGGCAAAGGTATCTATGACCATACAGCCTAGTCTGCCGTATCTTTGTCGTCCTTTTATAAAGTATTTTGTCACATGTTACACATCATATGCGAGTACTATAGGTCTCGCTCGTTTTTTTTCTGTTTACTTCGAGTTTTATGTTTTTACGAATGGGTAACAAACTATTACGTTTTTTAAGCCACGAAATACTTTGTTGCTTACCTGTACTAATGATTTATTTCGAGGAAAACTAAACTAAAGCTTTATTAAAACTATAATTTTTACTACTTAAAGCAGAGATATGCTATATATAAGGGGAGGTAGATAGGTAGGCTTCATTTTTTAGACGCATGTAGCGTCTAAACAGTGAAGCAAAAAAAAAGATGCCAATTGGCATCTCTTTTCTTAGTAACATTCGGTGCAATGGAAGCGAACTACCTATAAATTGTATGTGTAAATGGCTTCGATTTTCAAATGTTGTTTGTTAGTGCATAACCCATCTATGGTAACAAATCTCTGACTTAAAGATGCTTACTAGATACTTACCTACTTACAGTAAAAATATTCATTAACAAATCACACACTTTCATCTAGCCCCAAACTATGTTTCCCAGTACTATGGGGTTGTAAATTTGTAAAAAGTAAAGAAAATATTAGAACGACCGATACGTACTGAAGTCAGTATGCAAACGTCTACATGAGGCAGATCAAAACATTTTATAAATTTTTTGTTTGGTGTAACCACAAAGTCATCATCGTTAAAATGCTTTGAGCAAACAGTGCTTGTTTTTGTGGGAAACCAATTACTGTTACGCCCTATACTTGTGATCCACTTTTCCTTCAATTCAGGATTTTTTGGAAAACTGAAAGTAAAAGTAAAAATATATCGTTGAAAAATATCGACAACACCCTCGCACTAAATAACAAAGACCCAAAAACAAATATTCATATTTTTATATAACTATTGATTTTCATTAAAGTTTTTCACTTACACATGGTAAGAAACTCCTCCATTTATTAAATTCACTTTACTACTTGCATTTTTGCAGCTTATTATAGCACATTTCGGCATTTTGTCACAAAAATACTCGGAGCTCAGCTTGTCATGAAGTTGTGCAATTTCTGCGCAGTACAATCATTTACGAATGACAGCAACATACCCGTTTGTGCATGAAGGCGACGCGCGTGCCACGCCTCCTTACGCAATCTATCGGAGCGGAAAAAAATTTTCTTATCTGTGGGTTGTCAGTCACAACAAAAGCTAGGCATATACTTTTTTTTGTTTTTTCGTAAAAGTGAAAAAGTTTAATTTTATTGTCGTTCACGTGTTTTCATACAAAACTAATTTCGGCTATTTTTTGTTTATTTATAATCAGTAATTTAAAAAACGAAACTTAAAAGCCTAGCTTTTGTTCGGACTGACAACCAAGTTCAAGTTCAAGTTTATTCGAAAAACAATTTAAATTGTGTACGAATTACATAAAAATATAAATAAACATAGCATACAAACAATTCAAAAACTAAACGAAACTAAAGTACCTACATAAACTAATCCCAATGAAGTATCACATTGTACGATCTAATTATGAAAGAGTAAAATCTTCAATGCAATAGCAACACTTGTCCAAAAGAAGTGCCTTTAGTGCGCTTTTAAAAACATGAATGCGTGACTCCAATTTTAATTCAATAGGCAACTTATTAAAAAGCAATACTGCTTGATTTCTTGCGGAATGCGTTACAACTCTGAGTTGTGGTTTAAATTTGTTCTTAAGGTCTTTTCTCCTTGTTTCGAACCTTGCCTGCATCTCAATTTCAGATTCATAATTTTGTCTATTTTTTAATACGTCTGTCAGAAGGACTAAAATATAAAGACTGGGAACTGTTAGTATTCTGAATTTTTTAAAGTACTCCTTACAAGATTCCCATGGAGGAATACGTGCTATAGTTCTTATTGCCCTTTTCTGAATAACAAATGCTCTATGTATGTTATATTTGTAGCTGTTGCCCCAAAACCTTATGCTGTACCTCAGCTTTGACTCAACCAGAGCATAGTAAACCAGTATTAAGTGATCAGTTCTCAATTCATTTCTTAAAGTGCGCAAAGCATAGCAAGCTGAGCTTATATGGTTTTCAATTGCGATAACTTCAACCTTCCAGTTTAATAAAGAGTCCACGTGGACGCCGAGAAATTTTACAACGTCTGCCTGAACCAACGTGTCATTCATTGTTGATATATGTAAGTGTTCTTTTTTATTTTTTGTAGTTGTCTTAAATAGCATAGCATTTGTTTTTTGAGTGTTTAAATGTAAGTCATTGACAGAAAACCACCGCTCAAATAAGGACATCGTTTCATTGCATACATTTTCAAGATCTTCTATCATTTTTCTTGATAAAATAGCATTGGTATCATCTGCAAATAATACTATTCCGATTTCTGGTAAGGCGTTATACATATAGTAGAGCATGTCATTCATAAATATAATAAAGAAAATTGGACCCAAGACTGATCCTTGAGGTACACCCCTGGATACTTTAACCATTTTAGATTTTACACATTGCTCATTACCACTGTCATCAATGTCCATGATCTCGACAAATTGCTGCCTGTTTGTCAAATAAGATGTAAAAAGCTTCAGTTCCATATCTCTAACCCCGTAGTGTTCTAGCTTTTTTAACAAAGTTTCATGATTAACCATATCAAAAGCAGCACTTAAGTCCAGGAATACTCCACCAACCTATCAAAAATTGGTCCAAATCGGTTAACATTTAAGAGGTGAAAATCGTTATCGCCATTTGTAGTCCTCTTAACAGCAAATTTGCATGATCGTATTATTAACTAATTTAAGATAAGATGTATCATTATTGCACACACTATACAATAAATAAAAAACCGGCCAAGTGCGAGCCAGAACCGCACACAAAGGGCCATCATACTAGACGGCGCTAGTACAAAGGGTTCCGTACCATCATAATAGATGGAGCTAGTTTCTTCCTTTAAAAAAACGTTTTTTGTGTGGAGACTGTGTGGTATTTTGTCCCTTTTTGCTAATTTTTAGTATTTTTTGTTATAGCGTTAACAGAAATACATCATCTGTTAAAATTTCAACTGTATAGCTATCACGGTTCATGAAATACAGCCTGGTGATAGACGGACATCATCTTTGCCTTCGGCCTCACATTAGGCGGCATGGCCATGTTGCCTTAGCCTTCGTGACCTAAAAAACGTTCGCATTCCTGTTACACTCTTCTGTACCATTTTACTCCCAAAAATTGAAGGAAAGCGAAAGGAAAGATGTTACACATCAAAAATCTGCCCCCCCCCCCCCCGTGCTTCACACACCACACAGAGGAGTATTTGTATTATAAAACCGGGCAAAATTATTTGTTGCTTGTAAGTAAATAAAGAAGAAAAATGGAGAAAAAATGAGGAACAACTTTTAATGCGAAATGGTAGGTAAGAGTCTGTACTTTTTTATTTTTATAACATTTATTGCCCGATAAAATGCGACACAAAACTATAAATGTCCTTGAGCTAAGTTATTAACGAAAATAAACGTATCATTTACAGTTTCGAAAAACATCATTCATGATCTTGTCAATTTAACATAAAAGTAATAGATTATAATTATAAAATACCTACAGACCATTCATTTTACTTCCAATATGAAATAAAGTTATTTTAGCCGGAAACCAGAAATATTTACAAATACTTAAAACACCAAACAAATATTTCAAAGCGCCGAGAACAAAGACGTGCGGTTTACCCAATGCCTGTATTCCGACTGATCGTGCGACGGAGGGGAGGGGTTTTTTTTCCTCGGACTGCGGAGGAGGGAAGGGGGAAAATGAGTTTATGCATACCAGTACAGCCGGCTGTACTGGTTATGTGGGACTCACAGCCTATATGCATACGTACCCATTATATACATAAGGGATATATAAATAAATATGCACAGGCCCAAGACCATACTACCCACTAACAACCCCCTGTAGCCTTGGCAGCTAAGCTGCCTTAAAAGCTAATCGGAGCGACGCCCCCCCTCGCGCGGACCTGATGGGAGGATTCACATTAGGTGTGCTAGTCATTCAAGAAGTGACACTATCGGAAGGGGAGGGGGGCGCGACACGCGTTATTTACGTCTGATGAGTGACTCACTACTCACTAGTTACTTGCGATTTTAAAATGTACGGTCTATCTATAGACTCTACCCAACAATTTATAAAATTTACTTTTGTCCGGATTTTTATTACAAATACTCCTCTGTGCAGCGGCATGCTATGATATTTTGTGGAAACATTCCGCGCGCGGGCTCCGCTGCGTGATCCCGCCCCATGTACAGGAGGCCTTAAATTGGCACTACTCGCTACACTCACTGCGAGCATTTTTGTACGCGACTATAACTCCTACGTAATTGCCTTAGCTTTTCCCGCCATATTTCCAGATACTTCCCCAATTAGACGCGTAATGTAATTCCACCGCTCCAGTCTCATATTTTCGTGGTTTACTACCAATAAATGTGAGTGTTTATTGCTATGGGGGAGTAAAAATAAAAAGATGAAATGGTTTCTCTTGTTTTTATTACTCAGTGTTCGTTAAAACAAATTAATATACTATATTTTGGTTCAGTCGGGAACTTAAAAACTATGTACTATATTTGGTACAACGCGAATGCACCAGCGACGTGCCATAATACAATGTTAGGTACTTAACTACGGTTCCATGACCTTATAATTATGGCTATTCATGCACTTTTTATGTAAACAAAAAATACTCTAAGATCATGTCAACATTTCTGTCCTGAACTTCTCAGACATAGTAAGTCGAGTAAATATCATTGCCAAAGACACACATCAACTTCAATATACAGGTTTTCTACTCAGCACACTGAACAACTTTCCCCAAGGAACCAACAGGTAGTCAATTCTCAAAAAAAATTAGACCCTCCATACAAAAATACACTAAGTTGGTCGATCAGGTAACCGATTTGTATGGAGTTATTATTTTTTTTGCGATTTCAGCGAAGTCGTTGAACATAAGGTTCAGTATGATGAGTAGAGGCCCCAGTCAACGGAACCAACACCAATTTTGTTACATTTGATCTTACACCCTGTATAAAATTCGATCTTTACTTATTTACAATTATGAGCCTGGAATTAACTGATGTAAAAATGGTCTAAATGCGAAATTATTAAAACAAGTACAGCAAAATGTTGGGTGCAAATGGATTTCTATATCACAGAACTTAACATTACCTGCACACAGAAAAATAAAACTACTCATACAACATTTATACTTAAAACTAAATAATATTTTAATTTTGACACTAAAGCTGAGAGTAGCAATGATAAAAAGTACCTAATTAAAATGCATGTGTGGGTTGTCTTTATACAGGGTGTAAAATAATTGGTGTAGGTCCCGTTAACTGGGGCTTCTACTCATCATACTGAAAAACTTTCCCCAAGGAACCTATAGTCACAAAAAAATTGGACCCTCCATACTAAAATGCACAAAATTGGTCGATCAGCTGATCCATTGGCATGAAGAGTAAACATTTTTTTTGCGATTTCAGCAAAGTCGTAGAACAAAAGTTGTTCAGTATGATGAGTAGAAGCCCTAGTTAACGGGATATACACCAATTTTGTTACATCCTGTTTATGTCGCCGGGATATTGTCAAAACCGTGATACTACATTACAATCTCACTACACTAAATTTAGTTAGATTTATAATATGACGGTAAATTGTCAATCGGCTTACAATTTCACGGCCCATCGGAACAAAACCGATGATTTCTTCTTCTGCGAAGCATTCTGCTACCCTTTGACTGTTTACTGAATCAAACCTGACCGAACCTAACATCGCTCGCTTCGTTCGCTCATTTATTTAATGTTATTCAGTTCGCTTAGTGCTATTGTAATGTCACTAGTGAGATTACAATGACACTAGTGAAATTGTAAGCAGTATATAACGGTTCACAATCTTTCGACAGTTCACAATCTCGCGAGATAGATCCCGTTAGATTATAATTTACAATTTAACGGTGAGATATACATATATATGGCGAATGCAACAATATTTTAAATCAGATAACTTTTTTACAGCGACTTACGTTGAAAAATTAATGTTATTGTCGAGAGATGTTGACAGGATTCAATAGCCAGCTTTACACAACATTTATTTTCATAATTTATATTTGAACCGATAAGTAACAAACTAACATTGAAAAACTTAAAAAAATGATAGTAAAACAATACATTTTTGTTAAACTTTTAGCGACACAAAAAAAAGATGTTTTTTCACTACCTAACAGCAGAAAATACTTATTTATAGCAGCGATTAGACTATACGATAAATAGGTTTATAGCACTAAAAAGTGTAGTGTAATCGCAGTTAGGCAGTTAGGATGCTCAGTCGCCGTACGACACTGAAAAATAATAATAATATATAACTAAATAATAAAACCCATCCCCTTAAAATTTCCTTTTATATTACTTAATACCGTAGGGCGCTTTTTTCTTTGAACGAGCGCGATTCCGGTTAACAAAATGATTTCTAATAAAGAAAAATATATTTTACTGAATATGACTGTATAAGGATATGCGATAAGTCTTCTGGCTCTAGAACATCTAAAATGTTTATTTATTTAACAGTTTATTGTATACAAAAACGATAACAAACAGGCCTAACAGAAAGTCATACAACGGGTATTACTTAATTCTAATAAGAAATTTCTTCCAGCAAACCCGGGAAAAAGTTAGTCAATGTTCATGTTAGACAATTTTTTCTCAGTTTTAAATATGTATTAATTAACTTTTTTCACTATGCCTACTGTTGCAGCAAGGGCAATGCCAATTTTCTGATATTTTTAAAGTTCGAGTGTCATGGTCAACGTTTGGTTTCCGTCTGAGTTAGTGAGCCGATCTAGTGCAGTGTAAATAGAACACCCTTACTGCCACCCTAACTAGGTTCCAGACTTAGTGCACCATTTATCGTATAGTCTAATCCCTGCTTAGGTTGTAAGTAACATAACCAGTTTCAGCGTACTTTTGTCCTGAAATGTTATGTATGAAACATTATCCGACGCATGCTACAAAAATATTGGAATATTTTGTCCGCTTGTGTGCGGAGTATAAATTTCGGAAAGTATTCCAAACATTAGGAGTTGGGAGATGTTTGAATTTGACGGGCAGAGCGCTGCGAATACTTCAGCTTTCAGATTTGTAGGTGTTCTTTCTATACCACAGATTATTAAAAATAGTACTTTACTGTTTTATACAGTAGAATATATCAATATTTTGTACTTTATTGTCTTATGCAACAGGATATATCAAAATACTGTCATATTTTGCTGTAGATAGTATAGTACTATTAAGCAAGGAGATTAGCGAAGGAAATTATAATTGGGATTTTCGCCCACAAAAAGTTAAACCCATTTTCATAAAAATTACATTTTTCAATCCTCAAAAAACATTAAATTATAATTATCTTTTTAAAAATCATAGCCTTAATTTAACATTCAGACAAAAATAACCAAGTGCAAAAAATAATTAAAATTAAACTAATCATAATTCACTAGAAGCACTCTCCAATTCCATGAAAATGCAAAAAAAAATACAATAAAGTGATAAAAATACTTTAAGCTTTTAGTAATAGTATCGCCCTTAATCCGAGATAGTTTGTAAATGCAATAATTAAGTAAGGAATAAGTTAGGTACCCATCTATAGCTGCTTTAAGTGCGAAGAGATCGTAGAAGATAAGGACTTTCTCGCAGGAACATACCGACAACTATTTGATACATAGTTTGAGAAAAAATAGTTTTCTTGTATTGTATGGGATGGAAACTTCACTAGACTTTTTCTGTTAGTTACTTCGATACTCGAATAAAAATAGAGAATTTTCTTTAAAATACTTACAGCGAAATATACGTATAGATAGTGATATCATCTGTATATATAAAAGGAAAAGGCTTTCGCTGAAATTTGTAATACAGTAACAATTAGGACGTTGGCATCCGCTAAGAGAGGATTTTGGGAAATTCCCACGGGAACGGCAAAAAACGGAATCTGCGAGATCGAAGCTGCGGGCATCCACTAGTGATATGATAAAATGAAAAACATACCCAAAAACATACTAAACACACATGCTACACTTAAATTCCTGTACAAAACTCAAGATGCTCTTAACTAAGTACTTATAATTAAACTTAACAATATTTAATTGTTTGTTCCTATAATAGGTACTTATTTTATAAAAGAAAATATACGTATTTATATTTTGATCTTTGGTTATCTATAATGAGAATTATTTTCGCTGTACTCATGTACAAACCATTCAAATTATATTTCGAATGAACACGTAGCCACAAATGAGAATAATAGTACTCACGACGTCGTAGCACTTAATTAAGGTAGTAAAGCCTAGCTCATAGCTCGATAAAAATACCATTCATAAAAAAAATACGAGAGTGCTTTAGACCACACGACTGAAGTAAAACTTCTTTAGCTCCATCTATATATGTTTGAAACTAAATACATAGTCTTCAGAAAATAATCTAATCTTTTTGGAGGTATAGACAGTTTCTGAAAAGAGTTTTATTATCCTCTGAAAATGATCAAATCTTTTTTTATCTTATACGTTTGTTTTGATTGTTTGGACAACCGATATTGTTGGTAAACAAAAATAAATAGTATCTCTTTTTCTATCTTCACTAATTTATATATCCCTCTCAACTTCCGTTCGCCTCGCCCGCACACACTTCCGTAACGCTCTCGTCACGCATCCACCAGTTTACTCCACAAGTCAAGCGTGCGTAAAGAAGTTTTACTTCAAAAAATCAAATCAAGCGCCATACAGCCTTATCGTTCGCTGTTCAACAAAATTCATGATAGAACTGTCTATTCATTTCCACAATCAAGAATGGTATGGTTAAAATATACTAAGCTAATTCCACTTGAAATTTTCAGATATTTGATTATCTGTGGATTTTAAAAGCGTGATGAAGTGCTACATTATTTTCTTGGGCAAAAAGCTCGTCCATCCTACTTTAAGACTGCCCTTGTCTATTGTCTATTGCTTTCATTAAGGCAGTTATACTACAGATTTTCATTATTTTTGACGTCAATTACTCCTAAACAATAGAAAACCCAAGGT
Source organism: Coleophora flavipennella (assembly GCA_947284805.1). Taxonomy (NCBI): domain Eukaryota; kingdom Metazoa; phylum Arthropoda; class Insecta; order Lepidoptera; family Coleophoridae; genus Coleophora; species Coleophora flavipennella. The sequence continues at coordinate 8,108,111 of OX369300.1, forward strand.
TGAAAAAAATACCCTTAATGTTGCTGATGTTCTTTAAAGTCAAAAACTATTAGAAACACCATTGAGCAGTTTTAGCTCGATAGAAAAAACCCAAAGATAGGTCTACGCTGGTCTACTTTCAACTCTAGTTATGACTAATATTTTAAAGTATAAATTTTGAAAAATATACTTACAACAATATTTGTTATGAATGTTATGATAATACAAAGTGAATAATGTTATTATTTTTTATACTGTCATTGTAGTTTTTGATTTAAACGAAAAACCATTGAAAAAGTGTGGTTATTTCTTTACTCTTTACACGCAAAGAAAAAGACAGATACAACTATTCCAATCCAATACCTCGCCTTAAGTGGAATTATCTCAGTTTGCTTTAATGGAGTATACAGGTTCCGTACTTAATCGAATACTGCTGCGGCGTTATCGTAGCTGCACTCACCGTTAGCTGCAACGATTGTTAGAATCTAATAATTATCGTGTCACGAATAGAATATCGTGACGATAAATTATCGTATTTCCTATTCCTAGTCTACAACGACAAGGTAATGAAGGCGGCTCTACGTCAACTTGCCTCACTGGGGCCGAGAAAGTTTTCCTTGCACACCAAAGAAAAAATATTTGTTAAAATTGCTATGTACATGATAGTTTTTCTTCTTTGACCAGTAAATCGTATCGCACGTCCAACTAGCTAATACTACAAAAATAATTTTACATTTAAAAGCAGCCTTCTTACTCACGCGTCATAAAATTTTGAGCAAGTTTTTACAACTATACCAACTTTGCCTTCATAACAAGCACGATTCACTGTTCAAACTTTTGTTACCTTATAACCTATTAATATTCTACGCTTCGTTGGGTTCTTCCTGAATGCTTTACCTACCTACCCTGTTTCTATCAAACTTCAACATTCATTTGAATCAACAACATGCTAACTATAATATAAATATTACAAGTTTGAGGGATGGATTTGCTAAAATATACACTCACTGGCGCAGAAATTAGGCCACCAAATTTTTCCAAGTCATTTTGTATAAAAAAATATAGCCCAAACAGCAACAATTATTTATTTATTTATTTTTTATTCACAGTTGGTAAGCCCTTGGCATCATCTTACCTGATGGTAAGTGACGATGATGCCGAAGGTGGGAGCGGGCTTACCAAGATTTCCCAACGCAATGGGGAACTGGCTATCTTAACTTCAAACCGGAATTTTGGCGGCAAATTATTGATAGTGGTAGCTAGCCAGGCGGGCTCTGAAAAATGCCTCTGCACCAACCAAACTGAGTCTTACAAAGTTAGACTCCACTAGGAGTTGAACCAGCGAACTCCTGATGTGAAGCTAATGGACTTACCCATTATGCCACGGATGTGGTTAAAATATCTAATTTCAAATAATTATTTTTTTAAATCAAGAAATGTAAGGAAACTAGGAAGTGTAGTCAATGGGTTAGATCGCTGGGTACAAATGTGTCGAAGAGTACAACATCCTGTAGACCCTCGGACACTCAGTGGACTGCTCAGATGCGAGTACACAGTAAATTGCCAAATTCTCCAAACATTTTGCGAAAAAAAAAACATGTTTCCGAGGCTCAGCAGAATTTTAAGCTCTGCGACAAATTTGAAGCGAGAGATTTGGCCTAATGATTCCACTTAGAAGAGTAACCTTACTTTTCTTGATTTAAAAAATATTGTTGCTTTTTGGCCCCCCAACCCGTTTGTATGTAAATGTACTGGGAAATATCTGGTGGCCTAATTTCGGTGCCACTGTGTGTAGTACCTAACACCTATTTGCTCCGTTCACTACCAATCAGCTGCCAATAAATAACGTTCAAACTAATAACTAACGAGGTAAGGGCAGCAAACGAAACTTGGTATAGTTGCGTATACAAACACATAGCTGCCAAGTCGAAATAACGCATTCGTACAAATAAACCTATTACAGTGACCATTAATGTCATGTTAGGAGCTTTTATTGTTGCTCAACTTTTGCTCAAGTAACCTCACCACCTCACATAAGGAGCGAAAGCCATAAATTTTACTACTTTTGTTGGACACGTTGTTTTTATCATTCTGTCACTCGATAAAGGCAGCAGATCTACCTTCATAATAGGTACACTTGATCGCACGCCAGTACACATCACTTTCATCTTAAGCTGGCCTCGCTTTGTATTTTTTTTCTTTATAGCGTAGTTCAGCATATATTGGTATTATAACACCATGCGTGCCCTTCACCGATACTTGCTCCTGTTTTGGTTAAGTTGTCCTGCTGCAGCCATGACTGCTCAAATCGTCTGCATATGCATAAGCTGACAGACATAACAGTAGGTATTATTAATGACTAGGTGTACGCACTAGTTGATGGAGTTGACTCTTGCGCTCTTGGACTCTAAGTGGCTTTACTTGCCGCGGTACTTCTCTGTGGTGGCGTCTTCGAGGTTGCCATCCCAATCGAACTCGGTGACGCCGGTGCGCGACACCTCGCCGAGGTGCCTCCACCGGTACTCGAAGTCGGAGTCACGTTTCTTTAACGCACCGAATCTGTGTGGTGAAGACTTTTGTTACTTTTGTCTCTGTATCCGTAAAAGAAACATTCTTAATATCAACCAAAGGCCAGTTATTCGTAGATCTTTGTGGGCTCTTATTGCCGCATTTGCATTTTATTTAGATTGTAACTTCCTTTATTTTATGTTACATTGTCAAAATTCTAAACAGCAGTAGTCATTTGTACGTTGTTCGTGTCCACATCTAGAATTTGATTGGCCTATAATATAGGTATACTTCAGTTGTGGGTTGTATGTCTTGTTTGTCCAACAGCAATGTTGTATCTATGACAAAACATACATATTATACTTTAAATTAAGACGATCCAGATGGCGTCAAGAACGGAATATTTTATGACCGTGTTTCAAAAACAACACACAGGACAGTGAGTTGATCTGATTAACATTGCATGACTAACAGCTGGGAATCGTTTATTGATCGTTTAAACATGACCGATGACCTGTGGAGGTCGCGGAAAGCCACTGGATGCGGGCAGCACAGAACCGGTCGTCGTGGAAATCCTTGGGGGAGGCCTATGTCCAGCAGTGGACGTCCTTCGGCTGATATATGATGATGAAACATGACAACGATAAGAAACTCCTGCATTGAAATAGATTACAGAACATGTGGCTTATATTACACTTTGAATCTTTTTTTGGTGGGATTTGGTACGGTCTTAACCCCCAGATTCTACCTATATCATATCGTACGTACTTCATATCATATCGCAAGACTTAGATAAGATGGTGGTAGCTAGCCAGGCGGGCTTAGAAAATGCCCTTCTACCAGCCAAACCGAGTCTTACTAACTCCGCCGGGAATTGAACCCGCGACCTCTTGATGTGAAACTAATAGACTTAACCATTACCTCACGGAGGCGGTGTTTGTCAGTTGTATGTATGTATGTATGTCTGTTTCTTTGGCTGAGCCTGTAATTTATTTTTTTATATATATTTATTGAAATTACAGCTTTAAAAATAATAATTTAATAGTAATTTCCTGTAATTTTTAGTATTAGTATATAAACTTTGCCTATAGCCTAAGGCTTGATGGATTTTGGAGAGCGAGGTGTCGTTGGAGTTGTCTAGATCACATAGGATAGATAGACGAGTGACATAGGATACATTTTTACGTAATACCACACCCTGGACACATCATACAACGGGCCACAAATGACATTTCAAAAAAGGAATGACGGAACAAACAAAACGGCGGCGAAATCTTATGCGTTCGACAACCAAACTGTAACCAATCTGTATTAAAGTGAAACTTTTATTACATCGTCTCTTTCGTCTGTGTGTTGCATGTCGCGTGACGGTCGCTTTCGTCTGACGGTATGATCGTTTCGTCCTCTGTAAAGTTTCACTTTTACCGTGGTTTCATAAAACCACACACTTACTTTTAATCTGGGTGACGAGGGGGTGAGGTCGCAATCTAGAGAGCGGCAGGGAGTGTCCATACTGTATGTTAGTACTAATATACAGGGTGTAAAAAGAATACTCCCGGAAACTTAAACTAGGGTTTCTACTCATCATACTGAACAACTTTCTCCAAGGAATGCTGAATTCTCGAAAAAAAATTTTGTCATCCCACACAAAATTGGCCGATTAGCTGGCTGATTTGTATGAAAAGTCGATTTTTTTTGAGAATTCAGTATGGGTTCCTTGGAGAAAGTTCTTCAGTATGATGGGTAGAAGCCCCAGTTTAAGTTTCCGGGAGTGGTCTTTTTACACCCTGTATATACTTTGGCAATACTGACCTTTTAAACATGAGGTTCTTGGCGAACTCGTAGAGCTCCATATCGAGCGAGTTGAGCCGCTTGATCCGCGCGACTTGCGCAGGCGACAGCGCCGCCAGCGTCGCCCCGGAGACGGTCGCGTTGTGCTGCGTGAACGGCACTGCGAAACGCAGGTTGAACGTCTCCTCGAACACGTACTGGGATATCTGAAACAAAATGCAAGTGTTGAGGAGAAGGATTAAGAGTCTCCAGAAGGCTCGCGTTTCCATACAAACGTAGTTCACGTACTGGGATTTCTAAAACAAAATTCAGTGTTGAGGAGAAGGATTAAGAGTCTCCAGGAGGCTCGCGTTTCCATACAAACGTAGTTCACGTACTGGGATATCTAAAACAAAATTCAGTGTCGAGGAGAAGGATTAAGAGTCTCCAGGAGGCTCGCGTTTCCATACAAACGTAGTTCACGTACTGGGATATCTAAAACAAAATTCAGTGTTGAGGAGAAGGATTAAGAGTCTCCAGGAGGCTCTCGTTTCCATACAAAAGTAGTTCACGTACTGGGATATCTAAAACAAAATTCAGTGTCGAGGAGAAGGATTAAGAGTCTCCAGGAGGCTCGCGTTTCCATACAAACGTAGTTCACGTACTGGGATATCTAAAACAAAATGCAAATGTTGAGGAGAAGGATTAAGTCTCCAGGAGGCTCGTGTTTCCACACAAACGTAGTTCCGCTTTTATAGAAAAACTAAATGCCTGATTGAATCCAAGCTTTGCAAATATGTTGAGTACACACATATCAATGTTTGTAATTAGTTTTTATCGTAGTAAATTAAAACATAACTAAACAAAGGCTCGAGTTAGTTTTGTACTGAAAGTTTGACACTGCTCTTATTTTTTTCCGTTTTATATGAGTACATCGAAAACTAATTACAAACATCGATATGTGTCTACCTACTGAAACGCAAAGTATCGATTCAAGCCGATCTTCTTTCTTGCGTTTCATGATTAAATTCTCTTTTGGTTTTGTCGTCTATGAAAATTTAATTTGAAAATGATTGTTAGCTTTTGACAAGAGAAAAAGAATTGATGACCGTCGAAATGTGTGGTTGGACAAAAATATTTTAAAGTGCTGTGATTTTCCTTTTTTTAACAAGACCTCCTATATTTATCAGGGGTAAGTGATTTATGTTTAGAGACAGCTATCCGTTTTTATTTGTTTCTGTTGCGAACTAAATTTTTATTTATGTTCGTAGGGTCTTCCACCCTGCCCGTACGAATCATTATAACCCTGGATCACTGCTGAGTCTTCCACCGGCATTTATTTCGCCGCTCTGCACTACCTGCCGCTTACCCAAAGGGAAGTAGAACCTTTACTTCTATCTAATTTTAAGACCCATCGAAATTGGTTATCACTGGTGACCGAGCACTACTACTGGTGACCAAGCATTACGACCTGCCACGCCAATTGGTTATCACTGGTGACCAAGCACTACTACTGCCCTGCAAAATTCTACTACCTGCCTCCAAGCGCAGCTGCTGGCCTGCATAACCTCCTATTTCCCTTTACTTTAACAATTTAGCATTTAATTTAAAATTATTAAGAGTATCGTATACCCAAAGTGTTTCCTACAACTTTGGGGGGTAATTCCGACACCAAATAAATTAACTCCTTTTATGTTTTAGGTATTTATTCGATCATTTTTTATACCTGGGGGGACGATCGATCGTTACCTAACCTTTTTTTGTATTTTAAAATTATGTAAATGTGTTATTTTTTATTAGTCTATTTCCACGGTCATCCATTTGTTTACATCATTACCTATTTTTTTTAATATTATAAAATAAAAGTATTCCATATTACCCCAAAATTTATTTTCTTTTCGAAATTCATATTTAGGCTGCGAGTAAAAATTCTACGTATAATGTAGCGAAAGCAATACTGCATTGTTATATTATTTAACCCATTTTAATTAAATTATGCTGCACTACTCAATGTATTCGCAAAGTTTGGATTCAATCCGGCATGTAGTTTTTGTATTAAAGCGGAACTACATTTGTGTGGAAACCCTTAAATAAGTTCACAGTTTAATGTTTACAAGTACGGATCCTATTGCATGGCTATCCAAATTTATAATAACCTTCCTGGTAGGTTGAAAAAAAGTCTACATGCAAATTTAAGCTGGAAATTACAGAGTGGCTATTAAACAAACGTTACTATTCGATTTATGAGTATGTAAGTGATTAAAAAAATGTGATGATTACATTTATATTTGTGCCTATTTTGTTTTTAGTTTATATATGTTACGTGTGAACATAAACTTAAGATTAGCCGGCTAATAAGATTAGCAAGCTAAACTTCCGCCAGGGGAGGCTCTTCGACAGTAAAATCAATCAAACATCACCGAACCTAATATCGCTCGCTTCGCCCGCTCACCACCCAAAAAACATTACCCAGCCAGTGTTGGGTAGATCTTGTTGTCTAGTACCAACTAATAATCGGACTTTACCCAAGCAACTTTAGCCGGCTAATCTTAAGTTTATGTTCACACCCCACCTTTAGCTGTGACATATACATATTGATTATAATTCATTTATTTTCGCATACTGAATGACATTGCATTAGCTTAATGTATTAATACTTATTGTGTACACCTAATTTAGGTAGAATTGAACTGCAGTTTTTCTATTACTTACTATATGTTCGATCTATTTAAACTTAAATTCCTGCACAATAAATGACTTGAACTTGGACTAGGGTTAAGACTCTTTTTACAAGGATGACAGCCGGTCGTACGACTCGGTGGTCGCACAACTGTAATATGGGAATAGAAAAGCTATGGCACGGACTTATGTAGGATTTTTTAGAAAAATTCACAATGGGTAAGCCCTTGGCATCATCTCACCTGATGGTAAGTGACCATGATGCCGAAGATGGAAGCGGGCTTACCAATATTCCCCAACGCAATGGAGAACTGGCTATCTTATCTTCAAGCCGGAACACATCAATGTTGTTAACACTGATGTTTGGCGGCAAGACTTAGATAAGATGGTGGTAGCTAGTCAGGCGGGATTATAAAATGCCCTACCACGAACCAAACAGAGTCTTACAAGTTGACCCCACCGGGAATCGAACCCACCACCTCATGGTGTGAAGCGAATGGGCTAACCATAACGCCACGGAGGCGGTTAGGAGCATTCACACTGAGTCGACACGACACTTTCGTTCAGGTACATGCCGACGAAAGCTGATTATAGACTACTACAAGAGCAGGTATATGGACCACGATGAGTAAGAAAGAGACTAAGATTCCGACGCCCGTATGGTCGGGTCGTTTCCATGTGAATGGGTATGGAGTATGGATGGACAACTGAACTAATCGGTTTGGTCCTTCGTGTAAATGGAGCCTAACCAGGAAGTGATACTCGTATCAGTTTGAGCGCGCGAGTGAAAATGATCAAAAATACACTAGCTTCTCGATCTTGCTCTAATTTTGTACTCTTGCCAGAGACTCGTAAAAGGATTTAGTGTAATGCAAAAAAACCGGCCAAGTGCGAGTTGAACTCGCGTGAAGAGGTTTCCGTACAATGCCAAAGTCACAATCGCAGTTACAATGCCAAAATATCACATTAGAAATCCTCACAGTAAGACGCGAGTTAACGCTATCTAGTGGTGTTTTAGTGAACTATTTTCCGTAAGTGAACGTAATATATTAAGTTTACTACTTTATTTTCAATTGATAGAATTCTTATAGGTTTTCCTGTAATCTACAAACAATGAAATATATTTGGTATTTTTTCAAAATTTTAGGCTCAGTAGTTTCGGAGATCAGGGGGGTAAATTTTCGTATTCTTTCATAAATAAAATTAAAACTATTTATTTTACAATAATAACAAAGATCCTCATAATGAGCCCTTTTATTTGATATATGACATATTGTTTTGGTGTACTATAAGTGTAAATAAATAAATAAAGGTTTGAAAAACTTTTTTTCATTTCCTAATTTTTCCCCCGAAAATGACCCTTATTTTAAAATAATATTTATTTACTTTGCACATTTGTGTTTGGGTCATAGGATTACACCATCCTACCAAATTTCACCTGATTTGGTCCAGTAGATTCGGAGCAAATTGGCTGTGACAGACGGACGGGCAGACAGACAGACCCACGAGTGATCCTATAAGGGTTCCGTTTTATTTTGTACGGAACCCTAAAAAGGTTTAAAAACATACGGCGGGCGCACATAATAAAACCCTTGTCTACACACAAGGAAAACTTTTTCGACTGACCCGTTGGTCTGTGGTCAGCGGTCCTTCCTGCTGAGCCGAGGTTCGTGAGTTCGATCCCCACCTAGAGCAAACATTCGTCCGGAGAACAGGTGTGTTTGCTCTGTGTCTGGGAAGTAACGGTATCTCACCGAGGGGCTCAAGCCTACCCTGAAATAGGGCGATCGGGCCAGTTGACCACGCGGGCCCAGTGCGGGTTGGTTGACTTCACACACAACCTGCGAGTTTCTTCGCAGGCGTGTGCAGGTTTGCTCAGGATGGTTTCCTTAGCGTCGGATAAACGTATACATATGAAATCTAAATGCGAAATCACATTGGTACTTGGCAGGATTCGAACCACAACCTCCCGGACAGGAGGCGGCGACCCTAGCCATTACGCCACCGACGCTCTACGCCGACGCCGATTGGATAAAAAATTAATATTAAGAAAAATTGTTTCTAAAACAAAATTTATTCTCAAAATAGCATTAGACTATTAGATATTAATAGAGGTAAATGTGTGCCTATTGCTTAGATATTTTAAGAGCATGGTGGCTTTAAACCCATCAAGACGCTTATTTTCAACTCAATAAATCACCATTTTTAAAGGCATAAAATTCACATTATTAATTTTAAATCTCTAGAGTTATCGCAGCTGTTACTAATGTCATATTTGGGAATACCCCGCATAAGATTTCGTCACTTTCAGGAAAATTCAAGAGAATTAACTACTTAGTCTAAAAAATTGTCCCATCTGATCACTAAGAAAACGCCTTTGTTCCATTCAATGGTACATAGCTCAGGGGGTTGGAACATGAAAGACATGCCACTAAATACTAATAAAAGACCAAAAGTATTGTCACCATAAGGTCAATAATTAAAAAAAAATTACTTTTTATTTTCTATAAAAATTGGCATTGAACTTTAAAAACTGAATCGGCAATTTCTTACTTAAAGCCCTATTATGTATTTGAACGTAACGTTTACAGGAACTCTAATTTTGGGCCAAATGGCCGTGTGTGAAAACTTCTTTAGCGGCGTTGTGCACTTTTTTTGTAATGGGTAAAAAATGTTAAACTCGCGTCAGGACACGTGACCTGATCGAAAATTCGTAAGACGGATGGAGTAGTGAAAACTTCTTTAGCGGCGTTGTGCACTTGTTTTGTAATGGGTAAAAAATGTTAAACTCGCGTCAGGACACGTGACCTGATCGAAAATTCGTAAGACGGATGGAGTAGTGAAAACTTCTTTAGCGGCGTTGTGCACTTGTTTTGTAATGGGTAAAAAATGTTAAACTCGCGTCAGGACACGTGACCTGATCGAAAATTCGTAAGACGGATGGAGTAGTGAAAACTTATTTAGCGGCGTTGTGCACTTGTTTTGTAATGGGTAAAAAATGTTAAACTCGCGTCAGGACACGTGACCTGATCGAAAATTCGTAAGAGGATGGAGTTGATTTTTTGTTGATTTTTCTGAGATATAAACTTTTTAATGTAATATAAATTGTCATGTTTGTGTACGATAGCGCAATAAATAAATATTGTATTCTACCACATAAATGATAGTACTTTTATACTGATAATCAAAGCAATTCGTGCAAAATTATTCCCTAACCATTCCAAAATATCAAAAATGCACAACGTTAATATTCAAGTTTTCACTTCTGCCGGCACTCGCGGAGTGCAACCCGTCGTTTTTTATTACTAGTGACTCTGTGAGCTGTAGACCTCACGAGTTGTCCAAACGGCTGAACTGCTTTTTACTTTTTAAACCCCTGGCGCCGTCATTTTGTAAATTTTCCAAACGCTAAATGACAAAAACTCCATATAATTATCGAACCTGCTCATAAAATTTCACGAGAATCGGTCGAGAAATGCGACCTATAGGTCAGAACAGAGGAGAAAAGCCGGACAGACATACGAAATAATTTTTGAGGAAGCTGAAACGTAGACGCTTCGCTCGCCCTTCGCGCTCCCTCGTTCAATATTGGGATTGTTCGTGGTAGATATCGCCAGTAAACAAAGCTGAGATTACTCAGCACAAAGCCAAGAGTGCATATTATATGAGTATACAGGGTGGAAACAATAAGTGTTAACAGGCGATTGTTTTGTTTCTTGCGTAGATACGCAAGATATTAAAAAAGTAAAATCTGATTTCTTTATATTGTGCATACTTCTAAAAAAAATTATGGTCAGAAAAAATAACCAACTTAAGAAATGTTTTTTTGCCTCCTTTAAATTATAAAAATAATTTTTTTCGCTACACAGTGGCTTAATTGTTAAAAATTTTACCTAAATAAAAATACACAGTGACTTAATTGTTAAAAACTTTACCCAAATAAAAATACACAGTGACTTAAATGTTAAAAACTTTACCCAAATAAAAATACACAGTGACTCAATTGTTAAAACTTTACCTAAATAAAAAAGATTTTATTGCAGATTTGAATTTGACCAAAGAGACAATTTGAGCAATTCAAAATTTAATACTTGTTATTTAAAGTAGGTACCTTAATTTTATTAAATGTTTACAGAAATTTTATTTTCATTCTTATCAATGAAAAAATAAAGAGTTACACCAATTAAATTAAGCACTTTTATATGACTCTAATAAACAAATTGATTAATATTTCCAAATAATAGCAATTTTAAAAAACAGTAGTGTAAAAAAATCAACCGTTAACGGGACTTTTTTGTAGGTATCTTTTTTCTGATCATATTTTTTTTTTTAGAAACCTTATGCACAATGTAAGCTAGAAAAGAATCTGTAAAAAATTATCGTTTCCACCCGTAAACTGGCGAGATGTGCAGTGATGCAGTGCCACAACCACATATGGTAAGTTAAGTTCTACGACTATTGGTCGTTGACCTCTTTCGTAATCGCATGCCACATGGTTCCAAAGACGTAAAAAAAGCTAAACTCGACAAATTCGATTCAGCCCAAATATTGAAAAGGGACATCTACTAGTCCTTACTAACATTATAAATGTGTTTGTTTGTTACCTTTTCACGCTTCAACACCTAAACCGATCTTTATAAAATTTGGTATGCAGGTAGCCTGTGTCACTGGGAAGGACATAAGCTACTTTTTATCCCGTGAAAATCTTATAGTCCGATGCAGTTCCTAAGGGTACTGAAAAAATACTCTGTTTTTTGGTTTATTTCTTTAACATCGCAACGGAACAATGTATTGTTGTGGTTTTTGCACAGAGATAGTTGAGGAGGTGGGAAATGGCGTAATTTACTTATTAGCATATCCTGACATAGTTCCCGATGAATCTGGGTAAATCTCATTTCCACGAGGTGCTTTTTGTACAGTATTGGTTGAGGGAGTGGAAAGACTTTTTTTGGTTGATTTCTTTAAAATCACAACAGAGCAACGGGTTGTGATATTTTGCAGAGAGATGGTTGGGTGGATGGGAAGTAACATAGACTACTATTTAGCATAGCCCGACATAGTTCCCGAGGGATCGTGGGAAATCTCATTTGAGCAGCTTGCGGCTCACGCACTACTCACCCTCAAAGACAATCATAAAAAAGATGCCCACGCGGGCAAGCTAGTAAGCAATATAAGATCGTTAAAATATTTATGCGAGTAGATGGGTTTTGCCTTTTGCCACAATCTGAATAAAACTTGGAGCCCATTCTCTAACTTTTTCAATCTTCGGTCAATCGTCTGGGATCGAATCTACTGAAGTTTCCTTCTCACCCGTTGTATAAGCCTGGAAAGTTACGTTGGTACGCGACGTACACTTGGTTCGCGCATTTTTCTTAACTTTGGAGTGGTTCGCGAAGTTTGCTTCGAGTTGGGGATTTAGAAAACTATAGCTATGCGTTTAGAAGTATTGAGATTCCGGAGTGTGCGGCCGTTTTCTTTGTAATATAATAAAATGACACCATTCGGACGGAAGTATTGGGTCTCGTTCTACCATTTATACCTCCAACTACATTAAACTCATGTTTCTTGCTCGTCAGGCTCCAGCTAACTCACTTAGCGGTCCGAGTGGAAACCCTTGGGGTGGGGTACACTTCGATTAGATTTACAACACTTCGGTAAGTTTGCCTCGAGAAATATGGCATCTGCGAACATTACCCTATTATTATGTGCTTCTGTAAGATAGTTGCTAACTGGAATAATTTATAATGTTATGTGCAAGGATAACCGTTTACAGTCGTTACCTATCACATCATATCAGCCGTAAACTACGCACCCACACCCTTCCCTGGGTATGGGTCGCTCCGATAAATTTTACAGGTCTTGATTGACCTACATCCATGGGGGGAGTTTTAGTGGGTAGGTTCAGCCTTCTGCTGTGAGTCCTACATAACCAGTACAGCCGGACTGTATTGGTATGCATGATTCATCTCTCCCCCTCCTTCCGAATAAGGAAAAAAAATCAGCCGTAAACATCCACTGCTGGAAAAAGGCCACCCCCACAACGACCGGTTCTGCGCTGCCCGCATCCAGCGGCTTCCCCCGACTTTCACCAAGTAGTCGGTCCACCGGTGTAGAAAGCCTACCTACGCTACGTTTTCCGGTACGCGATCGCCACTCGAGAACATTGAAGTTCTCGTTAACCTATAATGAAGTTTAATTATAATGTCAGAAATCAGAATATAACTTTTTTGGAGAAGTGTGAAGTTACATTGAGCAATCCGCCAAATAAATCATTATTTATCAATATACTAGCTTTTTCCCGCGGCTTCGTCCGCGTGGACATCGTTTTTAAGACTGGCTTTGAGGGTGAGTAGTGCGCGAGCCGCGAGCGTCTTAAATGAGTTTGCCCCGGATCCCTGAGGAACTATGTCAGGCTATGCTAAATAGTAGTCAATGTTACTTCCCACCACTTCAACCATCTTTCTTCAAAAAAATCACAACCATCCGTTGCTCCGTTTTGATGTTAAAGAAACCAACCAAAAAAGAGTCTTTTTTTCAGTTCCCTCGGGAATAGTACCGGACTGTGTAATTTTCCTAATACTACTTTTTAAAGTAATATTTATTACTCTTTGCCAACACCCTATGTCCTTCTCTATGATGACACAGGCTACCTGCATGCCAAATTTCGTCAAGATTGGTTGAGACGAATAAGAAACAAACAAACAAAAAACTGACACGTGTTTCAACATTAGTAAGATGTGCAGATTAATCCTTACTATCCTTAATAATATTATAAATGCGAAAATGTGTTTATTTGTTACCTTTTGACGCTTCAACACCTTGACTAATCTTGATGAAATTTGGCATGCAGGTAGCCTGTATTACGGGGAAGGACATAGGCTACTTTATATCCCGTGAAGTGATGTGATGCAGTTCCTAAAGGAAATGAAAAAAATACTCCTTTTTGGCTAATTTCTTTAAAATCGCAACAGAATAATGGATTTTTGTGATTTTTTGCACAGATGGTTGAGGAGTGTCATAGATTGCTAATTACAATAGCCCGATCTGGAATAGGGATCTGGAGTAAATTCATTTCCACGCATGCGGCTCGCGCATTACTCATCCTCAGAGGAAGTCATAAAAACGATGTCCACGCGAGCGAAGCCGCGGGAAGAAGCTAGTTTTAAATAAGTAAGTAATTATTGCAATATCAACGTTATACATACAGTCCTACAGCACTTAAAATGACTCTTCACTGGAAAGCAGTGACATTAAATATGTAATCATCATTACAGCTCATATACGTCCCCACCGAGGGGCTCGAGCCTACCCTGAATCAGGGCGACTAGGCCTTAGTCAACCACGCGGGCCAAGTGCGGGTTGGTCGACTTCACACACAACCTTCGAATTTCTTCGCAGGCGTGGAGATAATAAATAACTTCTACCTGCTGACATGACATAGTAAAAGGAAAGAATAGTAGGTCGTCTTCATACATTGATACATCGCGCGGTTTGTATGTGTGCGCGCCCCAGTAGGCACGCACCATACAATAAACAGGAATGATATAAGACCATAGACTATCTTCCTACAAAAAATCGTAACAATCCGTTGCTCCATTGTGATGTTAAAGCAATCAACCAAAAAAAGAGTCGTTTGCATGTGCGCGAGGCCCAGTAGACACGCACCATACGCAAACACACTACAATAAATAGGAAAGACATAAGACCATAGACCATTCCTTGCGTATGGTGCGTTGCATGCCTACTGGTGCGCGCACACATACAACCGCGCGATGTAGGTACCATTGCATTGTATGAAGACAACCCATAAACCACACCTATTTATTGTAGTGTGCGTGCGTATGGTGCGTGCCTAATGGGGCGCGCGCACATACAAACCGCGCGATGTACCATTGTATGAAGACAACCTACTATTCTTTCCTTTTACTATGTTGCTGACTCGGCGGCGGGCGCCTGCAAAACGGCAGCGGGCGATAGACTATGGACGTGCTCAGACAAATATGGCTTTAACTATTCAAGGGCTATAATGGCTTTGCTGATCGCCCAAGGGTTAACGTATGGTCGTAGGTAAAAAACCTTTACCATTTTAGAAGCTTTATATTAGCTTGCCGTGACAGTTATTTAGTTTGAGACAAATCTTGGAAGCTAAATTAGAACCACTTCCCGGTTTCTGATGAGCTGAAATTTCGCGTACACGTTAAGTTTGAAGAACAGTCTATGGTAAGCTAAGTGACGTCATACTAAATCCAAAATGGGGGACTCCCAAAGATGGCAGGTTTATGCACCCCCATAATATGAAAAATTAAATGAAAAGGTTCGCTGAGAAAAATACGAAATAATTAAAATTCTTTTTAAATCAAAGCTTCATCATCATCATATCAGCCGAAGGAAGTCCACTGCTGGACATAGGCCTCCCCCAAGGATCTCCACGACGACCGGTTCTGCGCTGCCCGCATCCAGCGGCTTCCCGCGACCTTCACCAGGTCATCGGTCCAACGAGTGGGAGGCCTGCCTACACTACGCTTTCCGGTGCGTGGTCGCCACTCGAGAACTTTACTGCCCCAACGGCCATCTGTTCTACGAGCAATGTGCCCCGCCCACTGCCACTTAAGTTTAGCAATTCTGAGAGCTATGTCGGTCACTTTGGTTCTCTTACGGATTTCCTCGTTTCTGATTCGATCACGCAGAGAAACTCCGAGCATAGCACGCTCCATTGCCCTTTGGGTGACCTTGAGCCTTCTTATGAGGCCCATAGTAAGCGACCATGTCTCAGTTCCGTACGTCATCACTGGCAACACACATTGGTCGAAGACCTTGGTCTTAAGACACTGCGGTATCTGGGACGTAAAGATATTGCGAAGCTTCCCGAACGCTGCCCAGCCGAGTTGGATTCGACGATTGATCTCTTTCTCGAAGTTGGACCTACCTAACTGGACTGTTTGTCCCAGGTATACATATTCGGTAACAACTTCGAGTGTAGAGCCTCCAACCTTCAGAGGAGTAGGTATGACACGGACGTTTGACATAATTTTCGTCTTGTCCTTGTTCATTCTAAGACCCACTTGTTGAGAGGCTCTACTGAGGCCATCGAGCATTGTGCCTAAGTCGTCCATAGTCTCAGCCATGACCACGATATCGTCAGCGAATCGAAGGTGGGTGATGTACTCGCCGTTGATATTGATGCCGAGTCCACCCCAGTCCAAAAGCTTGAAAACATCAACAGGGCGGCGGTGAACAGTTTCGGAGATATAACGTCTCCCTGTCTCACCCCTCGCTGCAGCTGGATAGGTTCCGAGTTTTGATCCTGGAGGCGAACCGACATGGTGGCGTTTTCATACAAACACTTCAGCACTTCGATATATCGATAGTCAATTTGGCACCTCTGGAGAGACTGTAACACAGCCCAGGTTTCGACCGAATCGAAGGCTTTCTCATAGTCCACGAACGCCAAGCATAGTGGCTGATTGTACTCTTCGGTCTTCTGTATAATCTGCCGCAGCGTATGTATGTGGTCTATGGTACTAAATCCTTTTCGGAAACCGGCTTGTTCGGGAGGCTGGAAGTCGTCAAACCTGCGTGCGAGACGATTCGTAATGACCCTCGAAAACAGTTTGTAGACATGGCTCAGAAGTGAGATGGGTCTGTAGTTCTTCAGCAGGGTATTGTCGCCCTTTTTGAAGAAAAGCACGACCACACTTCTGTGCCATGCCTTAGGCGTTTGTCCCTCAAGTATAACGGAATTAAATAATTTCTGAAGAGCTCTAAGTACCGGTGTTCCACCTGCTTTCAGAAGTTCAGCCGTAATTCCGTCATCACCCGGTGCCTTATTGTTTTTAAGCTGTTTAAGAGCCATTCTAATCTCGTACAGGCTGACGTCCGGGATATCTTCGGTATAGTGTCGGGTAAGTCTAGCTCTTGGGTCTTTAGCCAGATCGCTGACAGGCAGACGTGTGGTCGTGTACAATTGTCCGTAGAACTTCTCAACTTCCTCCAGCAACTCAGTCTTAGACGATATGATCCTGCCGTCCTCAGTCTTCAGCTTGGTCAGCTGGCTTTGACCAACAGACAGATCTCTAGCGAACACTTTTGAGCCTTTGTTGTTCTCAATCGCCTCTTTAATACAATTTGTATTAAAGTGGCGCAAATCGCGAGTTAGAGACTTAGAGATCTGCCTGTTTAGTTGCCGATACTGAGTAGCGTCTTCAGAGGACTGCAAAACCAATCTGCGTCTTTCTTCCATGAGGTTGCTGGTGAAGTCAGAGATTTTTTTGGTTCTGTTTGAACGGCGAGTTTTGAAAATCTTAGACCCGACCGTTTGGACAATTTCCACGAACCTGTCGTTATAATCGTCCACATTCTCGCAGTCTCCTAGGCATTCGAAGCGATTGTGCAATTCGAGCTGAAAGTTTTCGGGGTTTTGGAGCTGGATGGGCGCTGGTCGGAGTGTGGACTTCATCAGTCGACATCTTTCTAGCTTGGTCTTTAGATTCAATGTGCCTCTTACCATTCGGTGATCGCTTCCTGTTTTGACTGAATTGATCACAGAGACATCATTGAATATTTGCCTTCTTGTCGACAAGATGAAGTCGATCTCGTTCTTCGTTACGCCATTGGGATGCAACCATGTCCACTTTCGCTGTTTAGGCTTTTTGAAGAAGGAGTTCATCATAAAGAGGCCCTCCTTCTCCATAAAGTCGGCCAGCAGCTGACCACGTGCATTTCTCTCTCCATATCCAAATTGCCCCACTCTCAGCTCACCATCACTTCGTTTGCCCAGTTTCGCGTTAAAGTCCCCCATAACAATGGTGTATTGAGTCCGGGAGCTATTATGTAGAGCTCTAGAGATATCCTCATATAGGAGCTCCACTTCATCGTCGGAGTGTTGCGCGGTCGGTGCATATACCTGAATAACTTTCAGCGAATACCGTTTGGTAATTCGGAGAATAAGGTACGCTACCCTCGTCGAGACACTCTCGATCCGGACCACATTGTTAATGAGGGACTTGTGGACTAGAAACCCGACACCACCCTCGGACAGTTGGTCGCCCTCCCGGAAATAGAGCAGGTTTCCTGATTTAAGGATTATGGTGTCCTCCCCCTCTCTTCGGACTTCACACAATCCTACGATGTCCCATCGTAACCTGCTCAATGCTTCCTCGAGTTCTGTTAGCTTTACGTCGGTTCGCAGTGTGCGCGTGTTGTAGGTTGCCAGGGCCAGAGGTCTTTTGTTGAGGTAGCCTGGCATCTGCCGGGGATTCTTCGCACCCCATGCCCCGCCGTTACCTTGACCGCTACCGGAGCCAGGAATAGCGGGGCCGCCGGGGACTAGGGGCCGTTTTTTCTTTGTGTCGGTCATTTGGGGGGTGTTGCCGTAATCGCCACGCTTGGCAGGCGGGTTGGCGATCGCAGTGTTGCAGATTGGCTGCAAATCACGGAAAGACGCTGCTGCCCATCCTCCGGTTTGAGTCCCTTAGTCGGCTCTTACGACACCTATTGGATGAAATAGGATGGCCCTATTCTAAGCCGGGAGCCATACGGCGAATCAAAGCTTAAAATATATATTTATCATACGTCCCCACCGACGGGCTCGAGCCTACCCTGAATTAGGGCGATCGGGCCTTAGTCGACCACGCGGGCCCAGTGCGGGTTGGTCGACTTCACACAAAACCATCGAGTTTCTTCACAGGCGTGTGCACGTTCCCTCACGATGTTTTTCCTTCACCTTAAGAGCGTCGGATAAACGTACATATGAAATCGAAGTTCGAAAACACATTGGCAAGTGGCAGGATTCGAACTACAACCTCCTGGACAGGAGGTAGCGGCCCTAGCCATTACGCCACCGACGCTCAAAATCAAAACTTATACCTAAAAGTATTTAGTTTACCGAAAATTATTACTGCTACGGTTGCTGCTACACAACCTTCAATATTTTATTGCAGCAGAATATATAAGGTCTTACAAAATTAGCTGAAACTATTTTAACTGGTGCTTCTACTTATGAAACTGAACAACTTTCCTCATGGAACCCATAGTCAAATCGCAAAAAAAAATTTGGCTCTCCCATACTAACTCGATCAGCTGTTCACGTTCAGCCAGCTTAGTATGGGAAGTTCAAATTTTTTTTGAGATTTGACTATGCGTTTCATGGGGAAAGTTGTTCAGTTTCATGGGTAGAAGCACCATTTAAAATAGTTTCAGCTAATTTTGTTAGAGCTTTTATACTATGATTACGTAAGCGCTGGTTTTTATGTCACATTTCATAAAGCTTGCGCAATATAAAACAATGCTATTAATTTAGGAATGCTTATGGATGATATTGAATTTTATAGCTTGCTATTTACGTGAATTAGCATAGCAAGCAACAATGTATCGAATCTGTCGAAAATCTGGTCGAATTACTTACCTTCTTCTTGCTTGTGTATTCGTTCAAAGTAAGCTACATCGTGTTACATCCTCGGCTGCATCGGCACTTACCAAGATTCATGATATTTATTCAAAATAGGTGCAAATTACACTCTTTCTGATAGTCATAAAATAGTGATTATACATAATTTAATTTGTAAAAAATCGAGAAATAAACCATTGATTAGTTGATAACGTCAAAATCCAAACCTTGATATAAAAAAACAAATTATGTCAATAGAACATGAAAACAATATGACAATGCCTTTGACAGGTGTAGGCCATTTCACACGGACAGCACCCGGTCACGAGTATAACGCGAGTGTCAGCCATCGCTGACCATCAGGTGAGGTGTAGCCAAAAGTAGGTACTCTATAAAATAATAAAAAAAAGTCTTATTGATAGCTTGTCCCAATCCAATTTCATAAACCTTTTTTCATCCACAATAGGGATGACGAATGCTAGTCATCTGATTTACTTTTTATCATCTGTCAAAAACGACATTTTGTTCTAAAAATGTTTGAAATACCTAGGCGTGCCGTCATAGTTTTGCAGCATCATTTATATCACACCCTGGACACTTCATACAACGGGCCAGAAATGACATTTCAAAAAAGGAGAAGGAAAATGGCGTTGAAATCCTATACGTTCGACAATCAAACTGTAACCAATCTGTATCAATCTTTGTGACGAGGGGGTGAGGTCGCAATCTAGAGCGGCAGGGAGTGTCCATACTGTATGTTAGTAAATCCCTACTAATCCCTACTAATCCCTACTAATATTATAAATGCGAAAGTAACTCTGTCTGTCTGTTACGCTTTCCCGCAAAAACTACTGAACGGATTTGGCTAAAATTTGGTAGGTAGACAGATTAGGACCTGGCTTAAGACATAGGCTACTTTTTACCACGCTCGCGAGCCGCTTGCGGCTCGCGCACTGCGCACCCTCGAATAGTCATAGAAACGTGGTCCACGCGGGTGAAGCCGCGGGAAACAGCTAGTATTATAAATGTGAAAGTAACTCTGTCTGTCTGTTACGCTTTCCCGCAAAAACTAATGAACGGATTTGGCTGAAATTTGGTAGGTAGAAAGATTAGGACCTGGGTTAAGACATAGGCTACTTTTTACCACGCTCGCGAGCCGCTTGCGGCTCGCGCACTGCGCACCCTCGAAAAGTCATAGAAATGTGGTCCACGCGGGTGAAGCCGCGGGAATCAGCTAGTAATATATATACTTTGTTTATGTAGGTACTCATTTTGTGATTTTGGTGAATTAAAAATCGAACTTGATGGAAAACAAAACGAGTAAGGTTTTCCGAAGTTTAAGTAGGCAGGCAGTTTAGTGATCAAGAGTTAATAATTGATTTCTGATGCTGTCGTCATCCCTATTGGTAAGCCCTTGGTATCTTCTCACCTGATGGTAAGTGACGATGATGACGAAAATGGAAGTGGGCTTCAATACAATGAGGAACTGGCTTATCTTATCTTCAAGCTGGAACACATCAATGCTGTCAACGATGTTCGCCTCAAGTATTATAGGCTTAAGCACCCACCGACTTAGTGACTTTATCATTAGATGAAAGGGCAATAAGGCATGGTACAGAAACAGAAGCGTCGTGGCGATCTTCTTCAAAGAAGGTGACAACACAAAGAACTACAGACCCATCTCACTTCTGAGCTATAAAGCTATTTTCGCGAGTCATTACGAATCGTCTCGCACGCACGTTTGAAGATCCAGCCTCCCGAACAAGCCTGCTTTGCTCTTGTGGACTATGAGAAAGCCTTTTGTTCGGTCGAAGCCTGGGCTGTGCTACAATCTCTTCAGCGTCGCCGAATCGATTATCGATACATCGAGGTATTGAGATGTTTGTATGAACATACCACCATGTCGGTTCGCCTCCAGGACCAGAATTTGAAACCTATCTGACTGCAGCGAAGGGTGAGTGAGACAGGGAGACGTTATATCTCCGAAACTGATCACCGTAACCCTGAAAGATGTTTTCAAGCTTCTGAACTGGGGTGTTCGGCATAAATATGAACGGTGAGTACATCACTCACCTTCGATTTGCTGACGATATCGTGGTAATGACTGAGACTATGGAAGACCTAGGCATAATGCTTGATGACCTCAGTAGACTCTCAACAAGTGGGTCTTAAAATGAACATGGACAAGAAGAAAATAATGTTAAATGTCCGTGTCGCACTGACGTAGCGTAAGTAAGCCTCCCACTCTGTGGACAGAATATTTGGTGAAGGTCGCGGGAAGCCGCTGGATGTGGGCAGCGCACGACCGGTCGTTGTGAAAATCCTTAAGAGAGACCTTTGTCCAGCAGTGATCGTGTTTAGGCTGATTTAATGATGAATTTGTGTAGGGGGGATGTAATGGGCGAGACGAGGGAGGTCGAGCCCAAACTGTCATAGTTACGGTTGTTTAGTCGTTAGGGACAACTCATTCAAGGAGGCGGAGGAGGACGAAGACTTGACTATAGTGAGTAGTGATGTCGGCTTTGAGGCAAACAATTATCAAACCGTTGTACCACTGCTGGTTTCCTACACTGTGGCGTCGACGCTCGCATGTCTAACTAATACATAGAATTTATGGTCCCACGTGCCCACTAAATCCTCATTCGACCCTCCTACCGTCTCATTACACGGGGCGTTTGTTACAAGTTCTGTTGTTGCCAACTTTGAACCTAGGCAATAAAAGTTTGGTAGAAACAGTTTCTTGGATAAAAATATTTTGGTGTGTAGGTACTCGTATCGTAACTGTGACGCCTCTGCCAAAGTATATATATTAGTACTAACATACAGTATGGACTCTCCCTGCCGCTCTCTAGATTGCGACCTCACCCCCCTCGTCACCCTGATTGATACGGATTGGGTACAGTTTGGTTGTCGAACCATATAGGATTTCGCCGCCATTTTGTTCGTTCCGTCATTCCTTTTTTGAAATTTCTGTATGAAGTGTCCAGGGTGTGCCTCTACGGTCGTCCGGGGGTAAACTCAGTGGAATCAAGCTATTAATTGAAAACACTTTTCTTTGGTTAGTGAAATCGATGCATGCTGACATTTATTAATTATAAAATCGGGTTCTGCCGGCTGGCTTATTAGTGGATCGAAATTATAACGAATAAATTATATACAGTGTAAAATCTGTAAAACGAGACTCGATATAACTATTCACTCTTTGAAACGTCATGATTTTCTGGCTCCAGTTGGTTTACTTTGACGCTAATTTCTCTCTGTATAACAAAAACTCTCAATAACGTCACAAAATGCCCGGTCGTTTGAGTGTCGCTATATAGAGTTTACACTGTATTTGCAATCTTTCTTTTTACAAGATATACTTCGGTGGTGGAAAAAGGGACCTAAGGGCTTGTGCACAAATCACGTGAGGTACGTTAGGGGGGGAGGGGGGGTGGAGGGGTGGGGGGGTGGGGGGGGGAAGTGTGTCACGTTGGGTGAGAAGGAGTATAAGGAGACCTCACGTGTATTTTTCTGCAGTCAACGAACAAAGAAAAAAATTAAACACATGAGTAGATAGTGTTTTTCGGGTTTCATTGAAAATAAATCTTCACTTGTTAAATACTTCAAGATAGCAAGTATTGACCCCACCCGCTATATACAATACAATTAATCTAAACTACTTTGAACTAGGTTGAATTAAAAATACACATGAGGTTGTGAGGGGGGGGGGGGGGGGAGCCAAGAACCTCACCAAATATCACCAGGGGTAGGGAGGGGATCAAAAACGAGGCGAAAAAACCTCGCGTGATTTGTACACAAGCCCTAACCTGGCTCGCGGCCTCTAGTAGAATGAATCTCAACTGTTTAAAAAGAGCAATCGAACTCAAGCTAAGTTTGAATTTGGTTTTTTTTTTTTCGAAAAGACAAGCTTGTTGTTGGCCGTGGGGGCCTTTACAACTTCACCGGGCAGGGGAGGCGAATACGGAAGGCACTCAACCTATTGCAAAGCAAAAGGAATTTATTAAAACTTCCTTTTATAAACGACTCGCGGTAAGAAAGATGGCAAAGGAGGCGTAAATGAGTGAACGTAAGTAACACGACTTCGTAAGCTCGGTAGTAGATAGGGCGGAAATAAAGATGCGTGTTTACAGGTAATCGGGGTATAATTGTGAAATAAATATAAAAAAATAAGAGAAAAAGACCAGAGATGAGTCTTAATAGGAAGAAACAGGTTTAAATACAAGTTATATTATTATGATGAAAAAAACGAAATGGTGAAAAATATTGAATGGTTTTTGAAAACAAATGTCAGCGCATAAATAGAAATACAGTAAGAAAGAGATGGAATGAAAAGAAGATCGGATGAAAGAAGAACGACGGGGCGGATGACACACACAAAGAGCCATACGATCTCTACAGTAACTATAGTGGGAACCTTATTAAAAGCTTTAATTTAATTTGCAATGTTCGTATGTATGTTAGTATGTTTAAGTCAATGTAGATTTCAGAGCGACTTCCAGAAACCGTATATTACGCTGAAATTAGGTATGAAGCCGTATTCGCGGTGAATAGATCCTTTTGGTATTTTGAAGTTGATTTGATGACGAAGTTTGGAAGTGGAATCAAGGACCCAGGATCGTCTTTTATTTTTAATACAATCGTAGGAAATACTGTACTCGCCTTTTTAGGGTACCGTACAGAGTGACCAACGGGACCCTATTACTAAGCCTCCGCTGTCTGTCCGTCTGTCAACGGGCGGTATGTAATGAAATTAATGAAAAAAATGTTTTTTATAGGTATTTTGATTTAGCTCTATCGTAAAAGCTGTAATACATATGAGCGTGAAACTTGGTGTGATTATAGTACTAATCAAGAGGTAAAACAACAAATAACAAACACTTGTACTCGCGCTAAGTGGTCCGAACTGAATTAAAAAAAAGTATATTTCTGTCGCTCGCGTTCATCTCTATTGTTTTTAATGTAAATATGTATCATTGTTATTATACTATTTATACTTGTGTAGAGAGGTGTGGTGGTACGGAACCCTCGTAGTGCTAGTCCAACTCACACTTGGCCGTTTTTTATTATTAGGAAACGTCTATTTATATTCACATTTGACACACTGAACATTTGGCTTTTTGAGCATAAAACTCTTTTCAAATGAAAGCTTGTTCCTAAAAGTTTAAATACAAATTTCGAAATAAAGTACCTACCTACGACATTAACATCATTTACATAATCTCAATACAGTATTAACATAAAGCGATATACATAACCACACACGTCAGCTAATATTGAGATTGGCTTCGCCTGTGCACAATAATAACGCCAGCGTAGCTAGCTTATGACATGAGTAGGGTAAAAGCCGGATAGTTGCCACACTTTTTTTAAATCACTCCATATCTCTCAGTACAAAAAGCAAAATACTTTATTTGTAAAACTGGCCGGTACTTACAAATTTATGAAGAGTAAAAAACATTATCTTTAATATTTCCAGAGAATTTTTGCCACATAGGCGATGGTTGCCTAATCCATGTAAATAACGTTTAGGATAGTAACGCCGTGAAACACGACATCTATAACGCAAAAAAATTGATAGCTTTTTGCCTTTCCTCGCACAGAGACATGAGAATGGTCAAATTAGTGGTAGTTGAAGAGTCTTTCGATGGATTAATAAAATAGCATGCGATTCATACGCGAAAATAGAGTAATTACAATCTGGAAAACTATACCCCTGGGGCAACTATCCTGGTTTTATCCAACATGGCAGTCCTACGCAAATAATGTAGCCAAATACGTACATAGATACAGAATATAGATCTTCGAAATCCCTCGTCGTCGGTTGATGTATAAACCGCCGCATGAGGTTATAAACTATCGGATTAATAAAACAGCATGGGATTCGTCCGCGAAACTAGATTATGTAGACATGTATGGAGTACTGCTCTCACTTATGGGACGGATCGGCTCGTTACCAGCTAGATGCCTTGGATTCTATCGACCAACGCGCTAGGACACTCATCGGCGACGAGGAACTTGTGTCTTCGGCCGCGTACGCAACCAGAGCTTCGTAACCAGATGCGATCGAAAACTATTTCTGCCTTGTACGAAACCGGTTGCGATCAAAAACTAATTCCGTCTTACTAGTTACCAGTTACGATCGAACACTTTTCTTTGTTGTACGAAACCTTTCGACCGTTGATAAAGTCAGCTAAGATTATATTTATACACCTTGTTATACAGTATAAGTACTGTCCACATTATAATATATCTAGTCAAAAATCAGAACACAAAAATTGTACCAGTTGATAATATTCGAATACTTTTTATTAATGATTGATTGATTGATTGATCCCAGGAATGGAAAAAGAAGCAAAGGGCGACAAACGAAAAATGTTCTTACCAAATCGTCAATAGTTTTTAAAGACTTATTCAACGATAGATAACACAAGTTATACAATTAGTGAACAAAAAAAATTATTTACCTTAAGATTTGTCATAGATTTGTATTACCATATGCATACCAAATTTCAGCTTTAAAGCTGTAAAATAAAAAAGCAAAATGGCTGTGAAATACTATCGACGACGGATAGGCAGACTAGCTGACATGGCGAAAATATATACATATATTGGTGTAGATCCCGTTAACTGGGGCTTCTACTAATCAAACTGAACAACTTTTGTTCAGTTTGCTGAAATCGCGAAAAAAATTTGAACTATGAAGAGCCGATTGACCAATTTTGTGCATCTTTGTATGGAACGTCGAAATTGTTTTTGAGAATTAAGTATGGTTTCCTTGGGGAAAGTTGTTCAGTATAATGAGTAGCGGCTCCTACACCATTTTTTACACGCTTTATAATCCCTAAAAATGGCACCAGTGTGATTTAGTTATTCAGTCTTATTTAACTACTTTTTACAGTAATCGTTTAATATTATCTCAAATTTTTTAAATTTATTTATATCCCTTATACATTTAAACTAAATAATGCAACAAAAAAAACGATGCGCCATACAAAAAAGCATAAACTTGGTGAATCAGCTGATCGATTTGCTTAAGTTTTTTCTTAAAATTGAAAATACTAGGAAAAGTTGTTTTTATATTTTAAAGTGAGTATGGGTTTCTTAGGGAAGGGAAAGTTGTTCAGTTTCATGAGATGAATCACCAGCTGAGAGGTGTTACGTCTAGCTTATACGTGCGTGTCGCAGCCAAATGGTTAAATAAGCTATTTCATTAGCGGGCCAGCCCGCTTTTCAAGTATAATTTTATATTCATTTATTTAAATAAGCCTATAATGCTGTTTTACAAAGTTAACAATATAAAATTATATATAATATATAGTATAATTCTCCTTCGACAAAGGCCTCCTCTAAAGTCTTCCATTTCTCTCTGTCTCTCGCTTTCCTCATCCATTCTGGACCAGTTACTTTTTTAAGGTCATCTTCCCAACGTTTCGTTTGTCGCCCTTTGCTTTTTTTTCCATTCCTGGGATCAATCAATCAATCAATCATTAATAAAAAGTATTTGAATATTATCAACTGGTACAATTTTTGTGTTCTGATTTTTGACTAGATATATTATAACGTGGACAGTACTTATACTGTATAACAAGGTGTATAAATATAATCTTAGCTGACTTTATCAACGGTCGAAAGGTTTCGTACAACAAAGAAAAGTGTTCGATCGTAACTGGTAACTAGTAAGACGGAATTAGTTTTTGATCGCAACCGGTTTCGTACAAGGCAGAAATAGTTTTCAATCGCATCTGGTTACGAAGCTCTGGTTGCGTACGCGGCCGAAGACGAACTTGTATCAAACAGGCTCCAAAGCCTCGAGCATCGCCGCAAAGTCGCCTGTCTATCGGTGTTCTACAGGATTCATTTCGGAGAGTGTGTCCTGAAGCTTCACAACCTCATTCCCCCCTCTCCATTTCATCATCGGACGACGAGGCGCGTAGGGCGGTTCCACCCCTTTGTCGTCAATGTTCCACCTTTACGCACGAAGCGTTTTGCGTCTTCGTTCATCATGCGAACGGCCAAGGAGTGGAATTCCCTTCCGGCGTCTGTATTACCCGATTCGTATAATTTAGGGAAGCTTCAAGACGAGAGTGAATAGGCACTATTTGAGCTTGCGTGTCACATTCTGGGCTGCATCGGCACTTACGATCAAGTGAGGTGCAAACAAACACACTCAAATTTTTAATAAAAAAAAAGATTAATTACAATCGGGGCAAATATACCCCTGGGGCAACTATCCTGGTTTTACCCTACATGGCAGTTCTACGCAAATAATATAGCCATAATATCCTTACTAATATTAAAAATGTGAAAATGTGTTTGTTTGTTTGTTACCTTTTCACGCTTCAACGCCTTGACCAATCTTAATGAAATTTGGCATGCAGGTAGCCTATATCACGAGGAAGGACATAGGCTACTTTTTATCCCATGAAAACAGCATATTACTATGCAGTTCCTGAGAGAACCGAAGATATACTCTATTTTGGGTAATTTCTTTACATCGCAACGGAACAATGGATTGTGTGATTTTTGCAGAGAGATGGTTGGGGGGTGGGGAATAAGCATATCCTGACAAAGTTCCCGAGGGATCAGGAGAAAACCTATGACCACGCTCGCGAGCCGCTTGCGGTTCGCGCACTGTGCACCCTCTAAGACAGTCATAAAAAAAGATGTCCACGCGGGCGAAGCCACGGGCAAAAGCTAGTACCTACATAAGTACAGAATACAGATCTTCGAAATCCCTCGTCGTCGGTTAATGCATAACCCGCCGCATGAGATTATAATCTATCGGATTAATAAAATAGCATGCGATTCGTCCGCGAAACTAGATTAATTACAATCGGGGCAAATATACCCCTGGGGCAACTATTCTGGTTTTACCCTACATGGCAGTCCTACGCAAATAATATAGCCACAATATACGTACATAAGTACAGAATACAGATCTTCGAAATCCCTCGACGTCGGTTAATGTATAAACCGCCGCATGAGACAATACACAGTTGATTATCATGTCGAATTAGGTTATGTTTACCGACAAACAATAATACGAGCAATACTTGCAATACTGTCTACTTGCACACATAATCAGGTAATTCACTCTCCATGCTACGAACGTATGCTTAAGAAGAGGGTTTTCGCTCTAGAAATCCCTTCGGTTAAAACAACATTTGCTAAACGTTTTAAAAACTTTCTTTCTCCCTATATTTACAACAAATTAGTGGAAACCTGTAGTATCAAAGACGGCAAAGTTTATGAAGCTAAACAAAGAGTTCAAAAATACCTACAAGTTCAAACCTATTTAGAAGTAGAGAATTTGTTTAAAGCTATATATCCTAAAAAACAAAACATCATTTTCACTCCCCCTCCTCTACCCGCCTACACCCAACACACACACCCACTCAAACGAACACACACACACACACACACACTTAAGAACACAGTCATCATCATTACAGCTCATATACGTCCCCACCGAGGGGCTCGAGCCTACCCTGAATCAGGGCGATTAGGCCTTAGTCGATCACGCGGGCCCAGTGCGGGTTGGTCGACTTCACACACAACCTTCGAGTTTCTTCGCAGGCGTGTGCAGGTTTCCTCACGATGTTTTCCTTCACCGTTAAAGCAATCGGTAAGTATGTACGTAAGTTTTTGAAAAACTCATTGGTACATTGGCCGTCCAGATTTGAACCCGGTACCTCTGGTTAGATGGACCGAGTCGTTACCGGTTGAGCCACCGACGCTTTTTTTAAGAACACAGTATAAAAATGCAACTTTAAGTACTAATTTTTATTTATTTTTTTTTAATTGGATTATGGCCACCACGATACAGGCGTTGCCTAATGTGGGGTCACTGTAAAAACATCTGAAGCATTTGTTTTTTTTTCTGAATAAAGATTTATCTTATCTATACTTTTGTTGGTTTTAGGAGCTCGTTTTAGGTACACCCAACGGGTGACCAACGGGACCCTATAATTACTATGCCTCCGCTGTCTATCCGTTCGTCAGCGGGCTATCCCTACTAATCCCTACTAATATTATAAATGCGAAAGTAACTCTGTCTGTCTGTTACGCTTTCCCGCAAAAACTACTGAACGGATTTGGCTGAAATTTGGTAGGTAGACAGATTAGGACCCGGATTAAGACATAGGCTACTTTTTACCACGCTCGCGAGCCGCTTGCGGCTCGCGCACTGCGCACCCTCGAAAAGTCATAGAAACGTGGTCCACACCCGCGTGTCCACAGCCGCGGGAAACAGCTAGTATTTCATAAACCGTAATAGGTAGACAGTTGAAATTTTTACAGAATGTGTATTTCTGTTGCCGCTATAACAACAAATACTAAAAATTAGAAAAAGTGAAAACATAAGGGGGGTCTCGATACAAGGTCTTTAGAAGTATTTTTGATTTAGCTCTATCGTAAAAACGCTAATATATACAAACGTGAAACTTAGTGTGATTGATTATAGTACATAAACTGAAGTAAAACAGCAAATAATAAAAATCGGCCAAGTGTAAGTCGTACTCGCGCTAAGGAGTCTGAACTGAATGACAAAAAAAGTATATTTTTGTCGTTAGCGTTGACGACTTTTGTTTGTAATGTGAATAGATATGATTGTCATTATACTATGTGGTTGTGTAGAGATGTGATGGTATGGAACCCTCGGAGTACTAGTCGGACTCACACTTGACAGGTTTTTGAATTCTGTTTTTCAAAAATGTTATTTTGTTCTAAAATTTTTGTGTTACACAAGTATGACGTCACAAATATGACGTAAAGTTTTTGATGAACTATTATTGTAATTTGATAATTTGATAATAACATATAAAGTTTAATGTTTGTTTTTCCCTGTTTCTGTGTACAATAAATTGTTGAATAAGTAAATAAATAAATATAAAATAAAAAATATTTAATAAGGTTTTCAGATATTTTAGAAGGTGCTATTCATCATCATCATACCAGCCGAAGGACGTTCACTGCTGGACATAGGCCTCCCCCAAGGATTCCCACGACGACCGGTTCTATTAGCTGAATAATATTTTATAATTTAGTTTGATAGGTATTGGAAAATACCCTACTGGCATTGGATGTAAAGTGTAGACCCACCATACCTCCTCCGGTACGTAAGAGTACCCTACCCTAGTCAGCACTTAGAAACCTCCAGGTTTGTAGCATTCATTGTAGCAGATATCAAGGTTAAGTAAGTCGGTATACCCAATCGTAATCAACCATACAGTTTCATCTTCATCTTATTAGCTCATATACGTCCCCCCCACCGAGAGGCTCGAGCCTACCCTGAATTAGGGCGATCGGGCCCTAGTCGACCACGCGGGCCTAGTGCGAGTTGGTCGACTTCACATACAACATTCGAGTTTCTTCGCAGGCGTGTGTACAGGTTTCCTCACGATGTTTTCCTTCACCGTAAGAACGTACATACAAAATTGAAATTCGAAACACATTGGTACGTGGCAAGATTTGAACCACGGCCTCCCGGACAGGAGGTAGCGGCCGTACCGTTACGCCACCGACGCTCTCTGACACTCATTAGTAAGTCTTCCCTGGGCCGATGCGAGCAGCGAGCACTCTGTCAGAATCAGAGCTCCGATGCCTCAGTGTCATTGCAGTAGCCAACTAAGGCCAGGTCAGCCAGCATCCTAGTTTACTGATTACCTTGCTGAGGCTGAAACAATTCCAAATCAAACCTGCGCTATGATTACCCATAGGCCTCTTGTCCATCCTCATATCAGCCGAAAGACGTCCATTGCTGGACAAAGGCCTCCCCCAAGGAGCTCCACGAAGACCGGTTCTACGCTGCCCACATCCAAAGGCTTCCCGCAACCTGCCTGCCTACGCTACGTTTTCCGGTGCGTGGTCGCCATTCAAGAACTTCACTGCCCCAAGCCATCTATTCTACAAGCTATGTGCTCCGCCTACTACTACTTAAGTTTAGCAATTCTGAGCTAAGTTGGTTACTTTGGTTCTCCTACGGATCTCCTCGTTTCTGATTCGATGACGCAGAGAATCTCCGAGCATAGCACGCTCCATTGCCCTGTGGGTGACCTTGAGCCTTCTTATGAAGCCCATAGTCCGTATGTCATCACTGGCAACAAACACTGGTCTAAGACCTTGGTCTCTTGTCCATCCATGCCATTATTAATCATAATAATGAAAATGAAGTTTTACCTTTTGATACTCAGTAAGTCCAAAATACGCCATCGCGGCGAGGTTCCTTTTGGCCGAAGCGAGGAGAACCCGGTCAGAGTCAGCACTCCGATGCCTCAAGGTGCCGTTATAGCAGCCCACCAGAGCCAGGTCAGCCAGCATCCTGGTCTGCCGGTTGTTGGCCAGGTTAAACTGACAGGAGGAGAACTCTTCGAGCGTGACGCCGCGCCAGGACTCGCCAGTGTAGCACGGTGGCACTTCGGCAGCTGAGCATAAAAAACATAGGAGTTCTTAGCTTTGTGACGAAAGGGAGACAATTTAAAGTATGCGTTTTAAAAGTTAGAATCCTTACTATTATAATAAATGTGACAATGTGTTTGTTTGTTACCTTTTCACGCTTCAACACTTGACCTATCCTGATGAAATTTGGCATGCAGGTAGCCTGTGTCACGGGGAATGACATAGGCTACTTTTTCAGTGAAAATAGCATAGTCCGATGCAGTTCCTGAGGGAACTGAAAAAATACTCTTTTTTTGGTTAAATCACAACGGAACAATGGATTGTTGTGATTTTTTGCACATATATTGTTGACGGGGTGGGAAATGACATAATTTACTAATTAGCATATCATGACATAGTTCCCGAGGGATCTAGAGAAAAACCCATGTCCACCACCACTCACCCCCAAAGACAGTCATAAAAACTATGTCCACGCGGGCGAAGCCGCGGACAAAAGCTAGTATACAATAAATAATGCCACGTATTTTTTTTAGGTACAAGCTATTATTTCAATGTAAGTACAGTCGCCATCAGATATATCGGAGCGGGCGAGGTTAACTAATTAGATGTTTAGATATTAATAGCAACTCCTAGTGTACATTATATATTAAAATTCAACACTGCTCAGATATATTTGAACACCTTGCCCGCTACGATACATCATCTGATGGCGACTGTACCAATAATTTAAGTATTTTTATTTTTATTTTTATTCACAATTGGTAAACCCTTGACAACATCTCACCTGGTGGTAAGTGAATATCCGAATATTCCCAGTCGTCACCACTGGGGACCAATGGTTTTTTCTTATTTGTCCTAGGTGGTGACGAGGGCGATTTTTTTATTCCTATTTGTCACCACCCGGGATGCCACACAGTAGAGTGGAGTGGAGACTGGAGTCACAGATGAGATACTCTGGAGTGTAGATTCGGCTGGCCATTATCGGATTTATCGGGATGTACATTAATAGATCGTGCATTATCGTGTCGGGCATCATTGGTACCTATCACATCAGCCGAAGGACGTCCACTGCTGGACATAGGCCTCCCCCAAGGATTTCCATGACGACCGGTTCTGCGCTACCCGCATCCAGCGGCTTCCCGCGACCTTCACCAGGTCATCGGTCCACCGAGTGGGAGGCCTGATTAAGCTACGTTACCACCCCCTGATGCATAATTCTAAGTACAAAAAGCGGCCAATGCGTGTCGTACCATGTGTAAAATAGGGTTCCGTTATTAAAAAACCGGCCAAGTGCGAGTCGGACTCGCGCACCAAGGTTTCCGTACCATTATCTATAAAAATCACGTTGGTCGTATGGGAGCTACCCTTAAATATTTTTTATTTTTTAAAATTATTTAATTAAAAAGTGAATAAATAACTAAATTTTCTGTGAATATTTCAAGCGTCTACCTGCTGCCGTTATCAATATCATTCAAAAACGAGCAAAAAAAATCACGTTTGTTGTATGGGAACCCCCTAAAATATTTATTTTATTAAATTTTTTAGTATTTGTTGTTATAGCGGCAACAGAAATACATCATCTGTGAAAATTTCAACTATCTAGCTATCACGGTTCATGAAATACAGCCTGGTGACAGACGGACGCACGGACAGACAGACGGACAGCGAAGTCTCTTTTTACCCTTTGGGTAAGGAACCCTAAAAATTAATGAATAATTCAAAAACAAAGTTATTAAACTTTTTACAAATCCAACTTGAGTTTCCTCTAGATCCTTCGGGAACCCTAAAAAGCTAAGGGCTAAGACGATGATATATTCCACAGTTTCTGAACTAATTCAATTAGTGCCGACTCTGTCGACAGACACAGTGACTTTTTTCCAACACTTTAGTTGATTACTAGGGATGCATCCGATACCGATACCGATACCGATGTATCGGCGATACTTCGGGTTTGCCGATATATCGGTATCGGCGATATTTTTATGGCAGATTCAACGAAACTTTTCAAATTTCGCGCTTTTAAAAATGTAATGTAAACGCGCGTATTGTCCCATCTATTTCGTTGCAAACGAGCCATCTGTCGCATCTGAGAGACTATTTTCCACCGCAGGTCTTATTCAAACAGACTTGCGAAATCGCCTTTGCACGCAAAACTTAAGAATGCTTTGTTTTTTAAATAAAAATCTTATAAATGTTAATTTTGATTACTAAAACTATTAAATAATTGTGTTTTATTTATTCTACCTTCCTTTTTGAATTCAATAAGCGTATCGGTATCAGTATCGCCGATATTTTTATAAGAGTATCGGTATCGTATCGGCAAAAAGGCATATGGAGGCATCCCTATTGATTACCTAGCTGCTGTACTATGACTATCATAAGCGAACCATCGATGGCGTAACGGCTGGGGCCGCTACCTCCTGTTCGGGAGTTCGAGCTTCGAATTCCGCCAAGTACCAAAGTCTTTTTTTGATTCGTTTCCTTAACATCGCAACGGAACAATGGATTGTTGCGATTTTTTGCACAGAGATGGTTGAGGGAGTGGGAAATGACATAGACTGCTAATCAGAATAGCCCCTTGCGGTTCGCGCACCACTCACCCTCGAAGACAGTCATAAAAACGATGTCCAGGCGGGCGCAGCCGCGGAGGCAAAAGCTTGTAGTGATATAAAACACTAGTATGAAGCGTATACTCTCCAAACATCATCACATATATACGTCCCCACCGAGGGTTTCGAGCCTACCCTGAATTAGGGCGATCGGGCCTAAGTCGACCACGCGGGCCCAATGAGGGTTGGTCAACTTCGCGCGAAGGCATGTGCAGGTTTCCTTACGATGTTTTCCTTCACCATAAGAGCGTCGGATAAAGGTACATATGAGATCGAAATTCGAAAACACATTGATACGTGGCAGGACTCGAACCACTTAGGTAGGTAGGTAGGTAGGTAGGAGTTAGCGGCCCTTGCCGTTGCGCCACCGACGCTCTCAAACGCTCCAAACATGTTATGAGATAATAAGACCCGAGTATAAACTACGAAAGACATACTTCAGTTGTTTGTAAGTCCTTAAGCCGGCACTGTTTGGAACAGCCAAGTTATTATAAACTTTTGAAACCTACTAGACATTCGCTTAGTTCCGAAAGTTTGAGGATATGGATGTTGATAGCTGGCTGTTTTTATATACACGTGATCTGAAGCAACGGCACAGTATTACAATAAAGCGGCTTACAGTAGCGCAACGAATATATTTATTACGCAGAGCAACGGATAGGTACTTGCGGGGCAGCGGGCGGCGGGGCACAGCCTGGCAAACTCCGCTACAGGCACAGTGTTACGACAGGGCTTACAGTATCGCAACGAATGTATTTATTACGCAGAGCAACGGAAGGGTACTTGCAGGGTAGCGGGCGGCGGGGTACAGCCAGGCAAACTCCGCAAGTTTGCCAGGCTGACTACAGGCACAGTATTACGATATGGCTTACAGTAGCGCAACGCCTTTGATGTCGCACGATGCCACCACGGCGTAGGTACTAGCCCATACTAGCCTGTAGCCAGCCTGGTAAACTTGCGGAGTTTGCCAGGTTGTGCCCCGCCGCCCGCTGCCCCGCAAGTACTCTTCCGTTGCTCTGTGTAAGTACATTCGTTGCGCTACTGTGAGCCGCTATATTGTAATACTGTTCTATAGGCTAGTATGGGCTAGTACCTGCGCCGGTGGCGCATCGTGCGACATCAAAGGCGTTGCGCTACTGTAGGCCATATCGTAATACTGTGGCAACGGGTATCGTCAGTACCTTCTTGAACTGTTCAACTGTTTTTTTTTCTGAAACCACAAGTTTTACGTAATTAACAAATATCGATTGGTTCGATTACTGTTTTTACCCGACTGTGCCAAAAGGTGGGTTATGTTTTTCGAGTATATGTGTACAGTAAAATTGGTGAAGTTCCCGTTAACTGGGGCTTCTACTCATCAAACTAAACAATTTTTGTTCTACCAGTTGCTCGAATCGCAAACAGAATTTTGAACTCTTCATACGAAACGATCAGCTGATTGACCAATTTTGTGCATTTTTTTGTGGAACGACGAAAATTTTTTTTTAAATTCACTATGGGTTCCTTGGGGAAAGTTGTTCAGTATGATAACCGCCTCCGTGGCGTAATGGTTAGTCCATTCGCTTCACACTAGGCGGTCGCGGGTTCGATTCCCGGCGAGGTCAACTTTGTAAGACTCGGTTTGGTTGGTGGTAGGGCATTTTCATAGCCCGCCTGGCTAGCTACCACAATCTTACCTAACTCTTGCCGCCAAACATCAATGCTAACATCATTAATGTGTTCCGGCTTGAAGATAAGATAGCCAGATCCCCATTGCGTAGGGGAATCTTGATAAGCCCGCTTCCATCTTCGGCATCATCGTCACTTACCATCAGGTGAGGTGATGCCAAGGGCTTATCAATTGTGGATAAAAAAAAAGATAAGTAGAAGTCCCAGTAACGGTTCCTATAAAAAAAAATTCGAGCGAGACCTACAGTACTCGCATATGATGTGTAGCATGTGACAAAATACTTTATAAAAGGACGGCAAAGATACGGCAGACTAGGCTGTATGGTCATAGATACCTTTGCCTTTTCCGCGCTTTTAAAGCCTGAAAAAAGGACGGCAAAGATACGGCAGACTAGGCTGTATGGTCATAGATACCTTTGCCTTTTCCGCGCTTTTAAAGCCTGAAAAAAGGACGACAAAGATACGGCAGACTAGGCTGTATGGTCATAGATACCTTTGCCTTTTCCGCGCTTTTAAAGCCTGAAAAAAGGACGGCAAAGATACGGCAGACTAGGCTGTATGGTCATAGATACCTTTGCCTTTTCCGCGCTTTTAAAGCCTGAAAAAACGCGACTCCCTGTTACAAATTTCCGTCCCATGGGACACATTTCCGTCCCATTTCACGAAATCACTCCCACAAATTGCAGGAAAGCGAGAGCAAAGATGTTACACATCAAAAATTACAACCTGTACCTATATGTATGTATGTTTATTTCTTTGGCACGCTCTGTAGCCTAAACGGCTTGATGGATTTTGGAGTGCGATGTGTCGTTGGATTCGTCTAAATCCCGTGAGTGACATAGGATACATTTTTACCCGACTAACCCAAAAAAGATGGTTTTTATGCATCCCGGTTTTAGGGATCCTTAGTAAACAAGGAATCCTTATAGTTTTGCCATGCCTGGTGTGTCCGTCTGTGCGCGGATCAGCTTAGAGGCTAATATTAGTACAAGAAAGCCGTAATTTGGCATGGGTATACATATAAAGCGTCGGTGGCTCAACCGGTAACGACTCGGTCCATCTAACCAGAGGTACCGGGCTCAAATCTGGACGGCCAATGTACCAATGAGTTTTTTTAAAAACTTACGTACATACTTACCGATTGCTTTAACGGTGAAGGAAAAACATCGTGAGGAAACCTGCACACGCCTGCGAAGAAACTCGAAGGTTGTGTGTGAAGTCGACCAACCCGCACTGGGCCCGCGTGGTCGACTAAGGCCTAATCGCCCTGATTCAGGGTAGGCTCGAGCCCCTCGGTGGGGACGTATATGTGCTGTAATGATGATACATATAAAGAGGGAGTGATAATTTTTTTGGGTGACGCAGCCTATCGTGTGGGGTACCGTTAAATAGTTCTTTCTAAACTACTGAGGGTTTCTCGATTCAGGGATCCGTTTGCGAAATATTAGGCTCTTTGCACACGACGGGGCGGGGCGGGGCGGGCCGGTCAATTTCGCCGCCAACGATAGCACAAAGGGAATCCTATACTACCAACGCACATGGAGGCGGCGCGGTCGACGCGGTCTTTTTGTCCTCCATGTGCGTTGGTAGTATAACGGCCGGCCCGCCCCGCCCCGTCGTGTGCTAAGCGCTTTAAGGTTTAAAGTGCTAATTTTTGTTAGAGTCAAGTGTCCTCCCCTCCCCCCCCCCCCTTCCTACCAGCTAAACCTCTATTTTAGGACATCTAAAAAAAAAAAAATTTTAGGACATATCCTTACTAATATTATACATTGGAAAATGTGTTTGTTTGTTACCTTTTCACGCTTTAACGCCTTGACCAATCTTTATGAAATTTGGCATGCAGGTAGCCTGTGTCACGGGGAAGGACATAGGCTACTTTTTATCCCGGGAAAATAGCATAAACTGATGCAGTTCCTGAGGGAACTGAAAAAATACTCGATTGTTGTGATGTTTTGCACAGAGATGGTTGAGTAGGTGGGAAACGACATAATTTATTAATCACCCTTAAAGACAGTCATTAAAACGATGACCACGCGAGTGAAGCCGCGGGAAAAAGCTAGTAGTTAATAATAATGAAATAGGAACAATTTAAAATGAATTTATAAGGAAAACTATTACGGCTAAGTAGGCTTTCTTAGTTTAGGAGTAATAGTCGACCAACTTAAGATGTGCCGTTGGATATGAAAATATATAGGGTTACTGGTTCGATACATTCCTTTTAAGGGGACCAACTACAGCTCATTTGCAACAAAAAAGTTCATATAATACAGGGGTCGAAAATCAACGGTAATTTAGTTAGGGCCAATTTAATTTTAGAATTTTGTATGAAAAACTAGTTTTCTTGTATTCATTATGATTTTGTAAAAAAAAAGTACCTAATAATACACTAAGCCCACAAAATGTGCAGAAAACTTCCTTATTTTATCGGCCATCCAATAAGGTATAAAAGTTTTAAAAATCAAATAAGTTATTACAAAAAAATATGATTTCTATTAAAAATGTGCATCAAGTCCCATACAATTGTTTCAACAATTTTATATGGAAAAAATCAGGTCCTGATTTTATTTCAATTAACTTGCCCATAAATTACTAAAACGATGCAAGAGAGTCATAGATGCCTTGTTTTTTAAAAAGCATGGTAAATTTCGGAAATTAAAAAATAATGAAAGCTATTTTTAGGATTATTTTTTATGGGATTTGATTAAATTAAATTGGCCCTTATTAAAAAACCGTTGATTTTCAACCCCTGTATTATATGACCTTTTTTGTTGCAAATGAGCTGTAGTTGGTCCCCTTAAAGGGAATGTATCGAATTTCCAGTAACCCTATATATTTATTGTTTGAGAAGACTACGGAACCGTACATTACGCGAGGACTATTTTATAAATTTCAATTAAGTACGATTAATTTGAATTCATCAATCTCCTTCGCAACTTTGTAGAAATTGGTTTTCTTTCAGAACACCTCAAGGGAATATTATTCTAAATAATACTAGACTCAGAGAAGAGCGAATAAAATGTCCCGTTTCATTCCGAGGAATTTTCCAGAGAAACTTCGTTTATTGACAAATCTACAAATCGCTTTCACAGTCCCATCGAATATTGATAGCTTTTTATCTAGAACCACTAGAATTTTACATTGAATAGGCGTTACAGGCGTTAAGAGCATCGGTGGCGTAACGGCCGTAGCCGGTATCTCCTATTCGGGAGGCCGTGGTTCGAATCCTGCCACGTACCAATGTGTTTTCGAATTTCGATTTCATATGTACGTTTATCCGACGCTCTTACGGTGAAGGAAAACATCGTGAGGAAACCTGCTCAAACTCAAAGGTTATGTGTGAAGTCAACCAACCCGCACTGGGCCCGCGTGGTCGACAAAGGCCCGGTCGCCCTAGTTCAGGGTAGGCTCGAGCCCCTCGGTGGAGACGAGCTGATAAGATAAGAAGATGAAGAAGGCGTTACATATACCTAACTATTGTAAAACACACAAAGACATCAAAAGATACACGTCACAGAATTCGCTGATCGGCGGCGGCGGGATCAGCAATAAATTTCAGCCCAGCTGAACGGCTCCAAGGGCGTCTGCATAGATATTGGCCATTTATTCTATCTTCCATTCATTTTATTTGGAGTTATTCGGTAGTTTTATTGAATGTACGATGTAAGGCTCTTAACTCTATTTGTATGGTCTATAGGGATTTTTTTTGGAAAGCGTAGTGTAGGCAGGCCTTCCACTCGGTGGACCGATGACCTGGTGAAGGTCGCGGGAAGCCGCTGGATGCGGGCAGCGCAGAACCGGTCGTCGTGGAGATCCTTGGGGGAGGTCTATGTCCAGCAGTGGTCGTCCTTCGGCTGATATGATGATGATGATGATGATAGGGATTTTTTTAATAAAAAAATTGAGTGTGTTTGACTACATCTCACCTGATGGTAAGTGACGATGTAGTCGAGGACGGTCGAGTGACGTCAAGACCCCCAAATTGTGGGAGTCGGGAAACACAGACGCAGGCAAGGAGTTCCACTCTATCGCTGTACGCATAATAAATGAGGAAGCGTAACGCTTCGTGCGTATAGGCTGAATATCAACAACAAAGGGGTGCAAACAAAACCACGTGATGGGGGGAGGGGGGGTCACGAAAAATTCTAGAGAGATCACGTTGGCGGAGGGGGGCTTTAAGGAGACCTCACGTGTATTTTTCTACAGTGAACGAACAAAGAAAGTTTTGGCGCGCGTGGCCTTGACCACAGATTACTAAACAGTTACTTCGTAACAGATACATCACTCCCATACAAAAGCGTTGACCGCGCTCTACCCCGCCCCCGCTATAAAATTAGGTTGAATTAAAAAATACACGTGAGGTTGTGAGAGGGAGAGGGTGAGCCAAGAACCTCACCAAATATCACCAGGAGGATAGGGGCGGGGGGTCAAAAAGTAGACGAAAAAACCGAGCGTGGTTCTTGCACAAGCCCATATTATTATGATGTAAACAATAGTTATTTATGCCACTGCCAAGTAATAAAAGCCATTGTAAAATGAGTTCGCTTCGTGGCACAATAGACAGCACGAGTGTTACAATGGCTAGCAGTGGCATACAATACTTTTTCTACGACCATGTAATAAATAAAATACATTGACATTTTGTCGTAATTGTATTTTTGAAGCCAAAGCCATAAAAATATTTAAAAAGTGTCATTGTAGTACAGTTGTCTCGTTTTGAAGTGATCATTGTAAAACGACTTGTAGAATTGAATATTTTTGTGATATGATTTGAGGTTATGTATTAAGAGGACTGTGAACCCACGGCGAAAATTCGACTTTTCATACAAACGGCGTTAACGATTTTCACCTCTTGAATCTTAACCGATTTGGACCAATTTTTTGATAGGTTGTCAGTCAGAACAAAAGCTAGGCTTATACGTTTCGTTTTTTAAATTACTGATTATATACTTAATACTGATTATATACTGATTATATTGACTTAATTTTCCATTCCGGGTCATAATTTTACATCTGTGTACCATCTTTTATTACGGTAGGTCTAAAATTGGCAAAAAAAATACTGTGACGTACGTATGTCACATGACATGACATCTTCTTCTTAGCGTGTCGATGGCAGACACTACACTGTAGCAGCCCAGAATTTGGCCACGTTAACAGCATTATCAGCCGCTGTCATGAGGTCTTCCTGCGTGCAGATGTAGGGGCACGCAGAGCACGATGTTAAGTGTGTCATCGTTTAAACTGCATCTCTCAAACAGTTTATATCACCGTCACCCAAAAATCCCCACGTGATCATGTTTTCTTTGCTACGACCGGTCTGGGTCCGGAGTCTGTTTAAAGACTGCCAAACCGGCCAAGGCAAGATGACATGACATAATTATAATATCATGACATGACTCATGACGAAATTATAAGGGATCCTTTTTGCTATTTTACTCCGTAACCCTTAATCACGTTTCATGTATTTATTTTTCGTCACATAACATCAACTCATATATTATACGTCCCCACCGAGGGGCTCGAGCCTACCCTCAATTAGGGCGATCGGGCGATCGATGAATTTTTGTTGTATTTATTTTTATTTAACTTTAATATACTGGGTAGGTTCGAGCTCTTGGTGGGGACGTATATGATGATTTTTTTATTATTTGCTAGTGAATCCGCCAAAAAGCGTCGGTGGCACAAACGGTAAGACTCGGTCCTTCTAACCAGAGGTACCGGGTTCAAATCTGGACGGCCAATGTACCAATGAGCTTTTCAAAACATACGTTACATATACTTACCGATTGCTTTAACGATGAAGGAAAACATCGTGAGGAAACCTGCATACGCCTGCGAAGAAAGTCGAAGGTTGTGTGTGAAGTCCATCAACCCGCACTGGGCCCGCGTGGTCGACTAAGGCCCGATCGCCCTATTTTTTTTTCATTCACTATTGGTAAACCCTTGACAATTAAGGTAGGTAATACAGGTTAAGCTTCGGTGGGGACGTATATGAGCTGATGTGATGTGTGATGAATCCGCCATAATAACACATATTCCATGAAAATGGTATTGGGACCCAAAAATCCAGCCTAAAAAGTTTTTACTACACGACTGCCCACAAAAAGGAGTGTATGTATATGTATCTTTATTTCACGATATCTTCTAAACGGCTCAATGGATTTTAGAGTGGCACCTGAACAAGTTTTCTTTACGTCGGCCAACCTGAGTCCGGAGTCTGTAAAGAAATTTCCAGGTCAACCATGGCAACTTATATCCAGGTGAGGGATTCTCGGAGATCGGAAAGAAGGGACCAGTGATAGAGACACTATTCTTCCAAAGTTCAACTCTCGTTTCTGGAGGGTCGTCTGTCAAGGGAGCGACACCAATCTGAACTTGGCCCCAGTATGTGGAGTATGGCCTAACCACACCCTGGACACTTCATACAACGGGCCAGAAATTACATTTCAAAAAACGAATGACGGAACAAACAAAATGGCGGCGAAATCCTATACGTTCGAGAACCAAACTGTACCCAATCTGTATCAATCTGGGTGACGAGTGGGTGAGGTCGCAATCTAGAGAGCGGCAGGGATTGTCCATATTGTATGTTAGTACTAATACATATATATACTTTGGCCTAACCATACCAAGTTTCGTGAAGTGCCCCAGAAGTGGGGACGTCATACGTCCTCCCACTGAGGGGCTCGAGTTTCTTCGCAGGCGTGTGCAGGTTGCCTCACGATGTTTTCCTTCACCGTAAGAGCGTCGGATAAACGTACATATGAAGTCAAAAACAGATTGGTACGTGGCAGGATTCGAACTACCACCTCTCGGACAGAGGTAGCGGGCCTTGCTATTACGCCACCGACGACGCTTCCGGACTCAAAGTCACACAACAAGTGTGGTCGATGAGACCACGCAAGTCAGTTTCAGCTATTGTATGCAGTCTAGATTCAAGATGTTTATTTCAAAAAGGTGCATATAACACTCTTTCTGATAGTCATGAAATAGTAATTACATATACATAATGTCATTTGTAAAAAATTAAGAAATAAACAATCATTAGTTAATAACGTCAAAATATTATCATTTATATAAAACAAATTATGTCATTAGTTTAATTCAATTCAATATATTTATTCAAAATAGGTGCAAATTACACTCTTTTTGATAGTCATTAAAATAATAATAACAATGTCATTTGTGAAGAATCAAGAAATAAACAATAATTGGTTAATAATGTCAAAATTCAACCCTTGAAATAAACCAGATTATGTCATTAGAATATGAAAACTATATGACACGAAAAGTTATACATAAAAATAATTGATAGTCATTAATGCCTTTAACAAGAGTAGGCCAGTTCACACGGACAGCACCCGGTCACGAGTATAACGCGAGAGTCAGCCATCGCTCCCATCAACCATATTAGAGGGAAAGAAACGACCCGGCTCCCGATGCGCCACCATCCGCGCCAACATTAAAGCGAGCATGCACCACTCATGTCAATGCTAAGATAAAACGAGCAAAATAAAATAGATAAAATTAGAACATGAAAACAATATGACACGAGAAGTTTTATAATTTTTTGACCCGAAAGTTGGAAGAACAAAGAATGCATTTTACGGAGATGCGTATGCTCAGATGGGCGGGAGGCGTCACTCAGGTAAGAAATCAGTTCATGCGGGGCTCGTTCAAAGTTGCAGACATCAGAGATAAACTAAGGGAAAACCGCCTGCGTTGGTACGCTAGTACTAATATATAAAAATAAAAATAAGTTTATTATTTTTAACAAGGAGTACATTTTGAGATGGGGTCGGTGTCTCCTTTTAAGCATAAACAGCCTGTGTCAGGAGGCACCGCTCTTCCTTAACATAATGAATGTTGTTCCCGTTAAAATTTATACTTACAGAAGAAACAATATATAATATTTGATATAGATAAACAATCATATTAGGACAATTTGAGATAAGCAAAGTGTGTGTGTGTGTATGTGTATGTGTGTGTGTGTGTATATATGTATACTGTAGCGGTGGTTTGGTCATGTTTGGCGAAGGGACGAGAAGCGTTATGACAAAGGCTGTTTTACTTGGTCCAGCACCGTCCAGAAGGACATGAAGACGATGGGTCTCACCCCTGAAATAGCTGATACTAGG
The DNA here is from genome assembly GCA_947284805.1 of Coleophora flavipennella. Classification (NCBI taxonomy): domain Eukaryota; kingdom Metazoa; phylum Arthropoda; class Insecta; order Lepidoptera; family Coleophoridae; genus Coleophora; species Coleophora flavipennella. The sequence goes on from OX369300.1 coordinate 8,152,246, forward strand.
TAAATATGGCGAAAGAGGATTAGGAGGGCCGACCCCAATGGAGTTTGGAGCAGTGGCCAGGAATAAATAAATAAATATAAATATTCTGGGACAAATCACACATGGTCATCTGGCCCCAAAGTAGGATTCCCTGTGTTATGGGTTACCAGAGACTGATATACATAGTTATATACGTTTAAATACATACATATATAGATATATTTAACACCCAGACACAGAGCAAACAAATCTGCTCATCACACAAATGCTTGCCCTGGGTGGGGATCGAACCCACAACCCTCGGATCAGTAGTCAAGGGCACTAAACACTGAGCCACCGAGTCAGTCAAAATAAAGAAGAATATATTTTATAATTTTTGTAAAATTTAAAGTTAGTTTGTATGGAAGACGATTTTTGATAGGGAGACCCTTTAAGATCAAGCTCCAAACTTCGAGGGAGCTCTAAACAAACACACCACGACGTAAGCAACCCATTGTGTTTGTGACCAACTTCCTACTTCCAAACCCTGAAGTAATCCCCCGAGTTTCTGACACGAGTAACTGTCCAGCGGAAGCAACGCTAAATGAATTAAGTTGTTCAAAGCCTGTTGGGCTCACGCTGACTGGCTCTGTCAGGCTAACCAGCTTTGAACTTAAAACTAAGTGTTGTGCGGTGTTATCGTTAAACTCAATATTATGTAGTAAAATCGTAGTATTTTTGAAGTGAATACTTCATTAGGCGCGTTGGGCATTTTTGAGATGGGAAAATAATCATTGAACTCGCGACACTATAACCGACATGATACCAGGAACACTCGCAGGGTCAAAACTTTGTCATCCTAGTCGTTCGCCAGGTACACTCTGAGAGTCAAAACTTATAAAACTGTAAAAAGTTTTCACTTCTGTCGACACTGTCGGAGGGGTTAAGCTTTTTTATGTTCGTGCGTTTGTGCACGGTAATCTCCATAATGACTGAACAAATTTGGATGTAGTTCTCAGAGATAGGCTCGAGCCAGGAATTTGTTCCGGCATGAAGATAAGCTAGTCAGTTCCTCATTTGCGTTAGGGAATTTTAATAAGCCCGCTTCCATATTCGGCATCATCGTCACTTACCATCCGGTGAGATGATGTCAAGGGCTTATCAATTGTGGATACAAAAAATTGGTGGATAAATAAACAAAAAAAAGGTCAAATATATCGCGGGTGGCGCATCATATAAATCCCACGCAGACTAAATCGCGGGCGTTTGCCAGTCAATAATATTAATTAGATGCGATACTTCCCACAAGCGATACAGACTATTCCTAAAACTCTTAAAGGTCATTGAAACAAATATTTAAATCCTCAAATTGCATGCGAAAACAGATTTTCCCAATATTACTAAACATCGATAACTTATGCCACAATATCGATCGATAAACTCACAGCTCTTATAGGATTTTTATCGACAGCAAGGATACACTGGTTCATCTTGGACAATGTTTCAAGATAGCGAACAAAGTACGTAATTACTAGTTCTTTAGCTTAATAAAGTAAGTAACTACCAGTACTTACAGTATCATGAAAATCTTCGAATTTCCCTTTTAAAATGTAATTTTATTGAGTTTCTAGCGGTATTAAGGACCAGTATCTAAGAAAGTTAACGACCGGAACGACTCGGTTCTTCTAACCAGAGGTACCGCGTTCAAATCTGGACGGCCAATGTACCAATGAGTTTTTCAATAACTTCATCATCATCATCATCATATCAGCCACAAATCGTCCACTGCTGAACAAAGGCCTCCCCCAAGGATTTCCACGACGACCGGTCCTGCGCTGCCCGCATCCATCGGCTTCCCGCGACCTTCACCAGGTCATCGGTCCACCGCGTGGGAGGCCTGCCTACGCTACGTTTTCCGGTGCGCGGTCGCCACTCGAGAACTTTACTGCCCCATCGGCCATCTGTTCTGTAGTTAATAACTTACGTACATATAATTACCGATTGCTTTAACGGTGAAGGAAAACATCGCGAGGAAACCTGCACACGCCTGCGAAGAAACTCGAAGGTTGTGTGTGAAGTCGACCAACCCGCACTGGGCCCGCGTGGTCGACTAAGGCCTGATCGTCCTAATTCAGGGTAGGCTCGAGCCCCTCGGTGGGGACGTAAATAGCTGACATGATGATCTAAGAAAGTTAAATACATCCGCATATTTTTTTAATTTCCAAATACATAGGTACAAGTAATCTTACTTTGTTTTTTTATCTGAAAAGACGGCGCGCAAATTAACATTTTTTTTATTCATAATTGGTAAGCCCTTGGCATCATCTCACCTGATGGTAAGTGACGATGATACGGCAGATGGAAGCGGGCTTACCAAGACTCCCCAACGCAATGGAGAACTTATCTTATCTTCAAGCCGGAACACATCAATGTTGTTAACACTGATGTTTGGTGGCTAAGGGTTGACTGACTCGGTGGCTCAGTGGTTTGTGCTCATGACTACTGATCCGAGGGTTGTGGGGTCGATCCCAACCCAGGGCAAACATTTGTGTGATGAGTAGATTTGTTTGCTCTTTGTCTGGGTATTAAATGTCTATATATGTATGTATTTAAACGTATGTAAGTATGTATATCAGTCTTTGGTTCCCATAACACAGGGAATCCTGCTTAGGGGCCAGCGTGATTTGTCCCAGAATATTTATTTTATTATTTATTTATAAGGGTCCCAAATTTGCCCACGGAACCCTAAGAACCGGTCGACTTAATAACCTTCTAAACTAAAGCGTTGTTACCTGAAGCCGTGCGCCCTTGGCACCAGTGTCGCGAGCCCTTCCACGTGGCCCCGCGTTTCACGTGCCTGTACTCCGAGAGGTACCTGAGGGGAAAATTACTTCCGATTAATATACTTTTGTAGCCACAATTTGCTGGCGAGGCCAATAGGGGATCCGACTGCTAGTCATTTGACTAAACTTTGAGAACCATAGACCAAACCTAGCTAAGATTATTTCTCCCATTGCAAAGCTTTATCCATCCAGTAGTGAAAATTGCTGAAAAACATACCTCAAGCGGCCGAAAATATAATCTACTTTTTTGAAATCGCTTTTAATTAAAGTTTCATAGGAACGAATAAAGAAGACTGATTTTACGAGGAGTTAAGGATCCTTTAAAATAACAGCTTTTTAAGTGAGAGGTATTAAACAGTGAATAGCTCCTTTATTGAATGATCTTTGAGATAACTTGAGATCGCATTTTAACAGTTACTACACTTTTTGATTACCTATTAGCAGGAGTCATTTGTTTCTGATCTAGGTACAAAAAATCTAAAAATTGATGCGTTTAGTCTATAAAGGTATAGATTTAAGTAACTGGGGATATATTATGTCAAATCAAATAATTGATGTGTTTAGTCTATGAAGGTTTTGATTTAAGTGACTGGTGATATATGTCAAGTTAAATAATTTATGTGACTGATTGATTAGTCAATGGATGTATAGATTTAAGTAACTGGGAATATATGTCAAATCAAATAATTGATGTGTTTAGTCTATCAGAGTATAGATTTAAGTAACTGGGGATATAAGTCAAATCAAATAATTGATGTGTTTAGTCTGTAAAGGTATACATTTAAGTAACTGGGGATATGTATCAAATCAAATAATTTATGTGATTAGTCTATGAAGGTATAGATTTAAGTAACTGGGGACATATTATGTCAAATCAAATATTTTGAAACGCTAAAGATGTTAAAAAAAACGACTTTGATCGCATGTACTATTTTGCTTAATTTTTTTGGGTTTTGTTAATTTTATTTAAAAAAGCACTGAACTGATTTTGATAACATTTATATGACATCAATCGTCAGATTGATACCATAATATATTGATATTGGCATATATCGAATAAAAAAGAATTATGAAAATCGTTAACAATCTGCGAAGATATCGCGATTTTTGACCGCCTCCGTGGCATAATGGTTAAGTCCATTAGCTTCTCATCAGGAGGTCGTGGGTTCGATTCCCGGCGGAGTCTTACTTTGTATGACTTGGTTTGATAGGTGCAACGGCATTTTCTAAGCCCGTCGGGCTAGCTACCACCATCTTATCTAAGTCTTGCCGCCAAGGATCAATGTTAACAGCATTAATTTATTTGTTCCGGCTTGAAGGTAAGATAGACAGTTCCCCATTGCGTTGGGGAATCTTAGTAAGCCTGTTCCATCTTTGGCATCATCGTCACTTACCATCAAGTGAGATGAGATCAAGGGCTTCCCAATTGTGGATAAAAAAAAAGTTTAAAAAACTAAATACCGACTTCAAAATGAAATTCATTCAAAAGTATGAAATAATATTATTATACTTAAATACACAACATTCACCAACAATAACGAAATCAAAGGCGGGTACGAATTAAATTAGAGGCTTTAATTTTTTTTTGAGGTCGGTACCAGCACACAGTTACTTACGTATCAAATGTTTTAGATTCGATGGCATTGCTGACACCGACCTGAAAAAAAAGTTTAAGCCCCTAATTTAATTCGTACCCACCTTTGATTTCGTTATAGTTGGTTAATGTTGTGTATTTAAGTATAATAATATGTTTTCATAGTTTTGAGTGAATTTCATTTTGAATTCGGTTTTCAGTTTTTTTAAACTTTTATTTTTATTTTCTTTATTTTTAGTGATAATGCTACCTACCTATCTAACAACGTTAAACCCAATCACCTACTCACCAATAGGAATTATCAAATCATAATACATGTGTTTCATTAACAGATACAAAATCCTGTGGCTTCCATCATCATCTCAGCAGATGATAATGGACGATTTAACTCCATAACATGAAAGTTATGGAGTTGATTGTCCATCATAAGCTCATCTGAATAACCTGAAAGAATACAACCTATTGATCTGTGCATACCTACTACGTATATATCTATGTATAATATTGAAAGAATTTTCCTCCAACTCATAACCGTTAAGGAGTTGTACCTTCCTTCATCAGCTTATCAACATGAGATGATGACTAACAGACGCAAGTATTTTAATAGCTTTAGAAAACATATGAATCACGTAATAAGTGCCTACGTCATGAGTAATTTGAGGGTTGCTCTCGATTTCCCTGGGATTCCATCAACAGATCCTGACTTGGTGACAATGTGAACCCCTCGGGAGTATTCTTTTTTGAATGAAAAAAGAATTTTGACAATCGGTCCACAATTGACGGAAAAATCGGGGAACATACATAAAAAAAATATATACAGTCGAACTTAGTACCTCCTCCTTTTTTGAAGTCGGTAAAAACATACAAAGTAAAGTCGAATTGAGAACCCCCTTTCATTTTGGAAGTCGGTTGAAAACCAAATGGCTTCTTGACAACAAGTTGTGGGCATGTAAAATAAATTATAAAATGTTTATTTTCAAAATTCCCATTAAAATTTCACAAAATCTGACTCATTTCACTCCCTGCGTCTTTAATTTTTCATTCAACGAAATCACAAAATTAGTACGATCATTAGTACAACGACACTGAACAGCTATGACGTCACGCATTCCTACTTCATACGTTTTTAGAACAAAATTTTGTATTTGACAAATGATGACAATTAGAAACGCTAAACACGTTAAAAACCGGTCAAGTTGGAGTCGGATCAGCACTCCGAGGGTTCCGTGCCACCACCCCTCTCAACACAACTATTATAGTATTATCATCACAATGATACCTATTCACATTACAAACAAAGGACATCAACGCGAGCTACAAAAATAAGCTTTTTTTGTCATTCAGTTCGGACTCCATAGAGCGAGTACAACTCACTCTTGGCCCATTTTTTATTTGTTGTTTTACTTCAGTATTCGTACTATAATCGCACTAAATTTCACGCTTCTATGTATTACCGTTTTCACGATAGAGCTAAATCAAAAATACTTCCAAAGACCCCAAAGACCCCATAAAAAACCCGTTTTTAGTATGGCGACTCTCCTTATTTTTATTTTTTTTGTATTTTTGCAATGGAAATTTTGAGAGTAAACATTTCATAATTTATTTTAGATGGTGTCCACCTGTTTTTAGTATTAAGCCCATTTAATTTTAAAATTTTGTTAGAAAATTGCATTGGTTTTTCCAACAATTTTCATTAAAAAAATCAGGTCTCGATTTTTTCGATTAAATAGTGGCGAATAAACTTTATTCAAATGATGTTAAAGGATCACTAAACGCCTAGTAATATGGAAAACATGGTAAAATTTTATTTAAATGATTTTTCTATGAAAATTGTTACAAAATTTAAAAATGAAATCGTTGAATTTCGACCCCCTATTTATAAGACTTTCTTGTTGCAAATTAAGATGTACTTTATCCCTTTAACGGCTTAGAAGACTCGCCTATCACACTGTATATATTAGTACTAACGCCTACGCCGCGCGGCCCCCCGAATGGGGCAAATTCGGTAGTTAGAAGAGATAAGACTTACGCGATAGGAAGAGAGGCAACTTGTAGATGAATATAGCAGTAAGTAATTAGCGCTGTGCGATATAAATTTGCGCTTTATTGTGTCGTAGCAAGAGTCGCCATTCATTCAAATGATTTTGCAGAGTTAACCTTCTTTTACGTAGTAAATAGTCTTTAGTATTTGCCCAAATGAATAGCAGTAAACTAGCCCAGGGGTTCCTAAACTTTTAAATTAATGGAACACCCACCAAATAACTTTCATTTTATGGAACCCCATATAAAATGATTACATATCAAAGACACCATAATTTAAATAAACATTATTTTTTAATTTAACTTTCAATGTAAAGACTGAACTTGTTTCACTGTTTGATCAATAATTGCTTTATAGTTCACTATTATGTCGCGGAACCCTGGTTACTTTTCAACGGAACCCCTAGGTTCCTCGGAACCCACTTTGGGAATCGCTGAACTAGCCTATTGTGGGTTAAATGTTTGTTCAGTGAATAGAAATATCAATTACCGAATATAACACTAATTTTGTTTCATGGATTTCTATTTTTATACGCTACAAGTCATAAACAAATATCCAGGAAACTCAAGTTTCATCATCATCATATCAGCCGAAAGACATCCACTGCTGGACAAAGGCCCCCCCTAAGGATTTCTACGACGACCGGTCCTTCGCTGCCCGCATCCAGCGGCTTCCCACGATCTTCATCAGGTCTTTGGTCGTTACGCTACGTTTTCCGGTGCGCGGTTGCCACTCGAGAACTTTACTGCCCCAACGGGCATCTGTTCTACGAGCTATGTGCCCTGCCCACTGCCACTTCAGTTTAGCTATTCTCTGAGCTATGTAAACTCTAGTTTATAGAGCCAATAACTCGCCCCTCTATAGATTGTGCTTGTAATTGGATATCATATCCGTCGAAAGCTCACATCACTATCAGGTTACATGTCAAAATCAATCTTCATTCAGATAGTAAAGATTAACTTAGTTCGAGAGTAGATTTTGATATCACCGGATATCATTTATTAAATAGTTATTTATGCCAGGCCTGTCGTACTCTGCGCTGTAGGTATGAAAATGTTGAAATTTTTGAACAACCTAAAAACTTATAGGTACAAGCTTTAATTTGAAAAGAATTATTTCGTATAGTTGTTTCCCGCGGCTTCACCCGCAAGCGGCTCGCGAGCGTGGTGAAAAGTAGCCTTTGTCTTAATCCAGGTCTTAATCTGTCTACCTACCAAATTTCAGCCAAATCCGTTCAGTAGTTTTTGCGGGAAAGCGTAACAGACAGACAGAGTTACTTTCGGGATTCTTCTCAGCAAACCCTTTCATTTGATACTCATATTGCAGGAGTGCATTAAAAATAACTAGTCCGCCATCTTGGTTGTGCCGCCATGTTGGATTTAGAATGACGTCACTTAGTTAATCATGCATTGTCATCCAAACTGAACGAGTATACAATAATTCAGCTTAATCGGATGCAGATATCTGCTTCAAAATTAAGTTGCAAGATTCCACCTGAACAAACATACATACATTGCAAGTTAAATAAAAGCCAGTAAAAAAATGTACCTACGCCGCGGTAAGCCGCGCGGCCCCTTGCAAGGTGTAAAATCAGTAGTAGTCAGAAGAGATAAGAATTACGCGATAGAAAGAGAGGCGACTTGTAGGTGAATATAACTGTAAGTAATTAGCGCTGTGCGATATGAATTTGCACTTTATAGTGTCGTAGCAAGAGTCGCCATTCATTCAAATGATTTTGCGGAATTCAACTTCTTTTACGCAGTAAATAGTCTTTATTCTTTGCTTATGCTAGAAAATTGTGCTTTCATTGGAGGATTTATTACCAGTTAATATGCCTGATGGCATCTCTGGGCAGCCTATACAGGATGTAACAAAATTGGTGTAGGATCAGTTAACCAGGGGTTTGACTCATCATACTGAACAACTTTCCTCAAGAAGCCCAGTCGATTCTCAAAAAAAATATTGGATCCTCCATACAAAAATGCACAAAATTGATCGATCAGCTGATCGATTTGTATGAAGAATTTAAATTTTTTCTCGCTATTTCAGCAAACTCATACTCGTTGCTAAACCGTGTTCGTGGCAGCGGCAACTGCATCCTGAGCGTTGTGGCTAGCCGACCTGACTGCCCTATCTTGTGGCAATTGGTACGGCTCCATGATAATAATGCTTGACGTTGGAACAGTTGAAATCTGTTTACTTTGCCATAATCTAATCAAAGTTGCGTTATAGTATTAAGTATTGGGGAAGTAGCTATAAGTATAATTTGACAAAAGCTTTTACTTTCCAAAAGAGGGCTATAAGAACAATAGCTAGAATTCCCCCGTGGGAATCCTGTAGGGACTATTTAAAAAAATACTAAATATTAACGGTTCCTGGTCTCTATATTCTTGTTCTTTTAGTGGATTTGGTAAAACACAGATTAGTTTTTGAATCCGATGAGATGATGAATTTGCGTATGGGTACTAGGAGAAAGGACTTACACCACGTTATCGAGCCATGTTTAAATGTTGTGAACCATTGTCCACTGTATCAATCCGTGGCATTCTTTAATAGACTTCCGACAGAATTAAAGGTAGAAACTAGGGTTGACATTTTCAAGAAAAAATTAAAATTGGTTTTGTTGGATAAAAATTGTTATTCTTTTGATGACTTTTAAAATTGTGACATTGAAATTTTACATTAATTTACTTTATATTTGACATTAAATTTGTTTTTATAAAATGTTAACATGAAATTGAATATAATTTGTAAATATATCGATAAAGTCAATAAATAGTTAAATGTCAAAATACAAAATGTCAAAAAATTAAATATAAATATATAATAAAATTAAAAGGCATAAGCCTTAGTCAAAAAGCCCGCCCCGAGTCGTACCTGATGCAAATGTGCCCATTACGCTGGCTGCGTTACCACGCTGTATGGCTAATGAATAAATAATATAATAAATATAATTGAATATTATATTATTAGATTTAAGTTTTTAAAATTGTTTCGCACACAGATTGTCTGTTCATGAAATAAAATGATGATGATGAATACATTATAATCCCTTATGTCTTTATAATATTCTCTTGTACTAACACTCTATGGATTATGTTGTCCGAAATAAATGTTTTGATTGATTGATTGATAGAACAAAAGTTGTTCAGTGTGATAAGTAGAAGCCCCGGTTAAAGGGACCCACACCGATTTTGTTACATCCTGTATAAATGTTCGGTAATGTTTTATCAGGACATGTTATAATTTTTTAAGGGTTCCGTACCTCAAAAGGAAACAACGAAACCTTATAGGATCACTCGTGTGTCTGTCTGTCCTTCCCTCGGTAACAGCCGATTTGCACCGAAACTACTGGACCGATTGAGTTGAAACTTGGTACACATATGTAAGTTGGTGACCCAAAGAAGGACATGCAACATAAATAAATTAATTTTAAACATGGGGACCACTTTTGGGGGGGTAAATTAAAAAATGTAAAAAACAAGTTTTGCAAACTATATCGTGTGACATATCATATTATGAAAGGGCTTGTTGTGAGAATCTCAAATGATTTTTTTTTATAATTTTAGAATAAATAGTTTTAAGTTCATTAAGAAAATAGGCGCAAATTGACTATTCCCCCCTCAACGCCGAAACAAGGGGGGCCAAAATTTAAATAAAATCACAGTGTATGTGGTTAAATGCATAAATTACAAGAAAATCTATGAGAATATCTAAAGTCCTTTCGATCTCATACGAACAATTTTGGGCTCCGTAGTTTCGGAGATGGTCAACTTTCGGCAATTTTTTTAATATTTTAAAAATTATTTATCTTCTCATTTAAAAAAAGTATATATTTGACAAGCCCTTTTATTTTATATATCACACGATATAGTTTGTAATTTACCCAATCCATGTTTAAAATTAATTTATATAGAAAGAAAGAAAGAAGAAAGAAAGAAATAAAGTTTATTCGGCAAAAAATAAATAGAAAAATAATTACAATATTAGGTACTTAATTGAAATAAACTTAAAGATTAAAACACAGTCTTCGCTTGACCGCGGTACCGAGCGTGCGTGAGGCCTGTCACCTCTCGTTGCGAAAATGAATAGTGAATCTAAAAGGTTAAAATGTTCTCATTGCAATATCGTGATATCTGAAGTTTTGGCATTTATTCAAAATAAATTAGATGTAATGGATGAAGAGAGCCTTATTCGAATCTGTCTAAGTGCATTTAGTGAATCGGAAATTGAAGTGGCTAAATCGTTACTTTTTGAATCTGTGAGCAAACGAGTTAAGTGTCGTAAACGCCAAGGGAAAACGCAGAGAAATCTGGACGACATTGTTTGTCTACTAAAAGACACGGATCCGGAACAGGTACCCATTTTTGTGGCTAAAGACCTAGAGAAATTACCTCCAGTAACTTTCGATCATGTAGACGTAACGTCACTACTCAAAAAAATTGTTTTATTGCAAAAATCATTCGAGGATATTCAACAAAAATATGCTACTAAGGACGAGCTACAAGATCTGAAAAATACACTCTCAAGTTGTGGCGAATTGTCAGCGGTTGCCTATAGAAATGTTAACTTAAAAAGAGGTGCTTGCATTTATGACAGTGGACCGATGGCTCTTTCGATTTCAACGCTATGTAACACTACTCGGTCATCTACAGAAAATGTTAACGACAGCAGTAATTATCCTTCCCTCTCGCACGAAGAGCTAAAGGAACCATTGCGCTCGTTGTCTCAATCCTTCCGCACGAATGTCTCCGAACGGAACAATGAGAGCCATCCACCGCCACCGCCAGCGCATACGAGAACGCCCGAACAAGCGACCGAGCCTGCGATCGCACCCGAACCGACTGAGCCTTTGGAACCTGCGAGTGCGACCGCGCCGCAACTGCTGAGTGCGTCTGTTAGTGTGAGCGGGACAACAAACGATCCCGCTATGTCTTCCGCGACTATTGAGCATAAGCTGGTTCAAATGACCTTGTCCGTGAATCAAACAGCTGAGAATGACGGTATCTCCGATAAAACGTATAATAACATACAAACAGCTGCTAAGCCAAAACAAACCTACGCTGAGCAAGTTTGTAGTGACAAGGAGTGGAAGATGCCGGAAAAAAGTCTAGAGTGGAAGGAGACACAAAGAAAACGTCACAGAAATATGTTTATTAGTAAAATAGGTAATGCAATAGTTGAATCTAGAGAAAATATGAAATTTAAGGCAGCTGATATTAAGGTACCACTTTTTATCTCTAATGTGCACATAGATGTATCTGAAAAAGATATAATCGAATATATTTATGAAAAGACAAGAGAAAAGGTTTCCTTGGTTAAAATAAAAATGAAAAACCCTAGAGAATACAATGCATTCAAAGTCTTTGTTTCGGAGTTGAAAATGAATACATTTTTGAATGACAGCTTATGGCCTACCGGCATATCCTTTAGGCGGTTTGTAAACTTTAGAGAGAGGCAAGATATGAAATCTGATGTAGTGGCCATTAACCCCTAACTCATTTATTAATTGTTTGAAATAAATATTCAATTAAATTTAATGGATAGATTTATTAGTTTTAATTGCAAATCTCTGAAGAGATCCATAGAAGGAGTCAGGTCGTTATGCCGGCAAGCGGACATAGTAGCCCTACAAGAGACCTGGCTGCTGCCGCACGATCTACCGCTACTCAACACGATTGACGGAGAGTTCGGGTGTACGGGAACCTCAGCTGTGGATACCTCGGCCGGTCTGCTTAAGGGCAGACCCTATGGTGGTGTAGCGCTATTGTGGAGAAAGAGTGCATTTGAATCGGTTACTGTATTAAATTGTGATAACGTTCGGATTGCGGCCATCAAAATAACTGTAAGTGATAGATCAATAGTTGTTTTTACTGTTTACATGCCTGTTGACTTATATGAAAATCTTCCCGTGTTTACCGAGTGTTTAAGTGCATTGCAATCAATCACAGAAGTAGAGGTGAACAATGGGGTAGAGGCTTTTTATGTCTTGGGGGACTTTAACGCCCATCCTGGTGAATTGTTTCATAATGAAATGATAGGCTTTTGTAACGAGCAAAATTGGTCCTGCGTCGACATTGATATGTTGGGTGTACAATCGGGAACTTACACGTTTATAAGTGACGCACACGGCTGTAAGAGATGGTTGGATCACTGCATTGTCACTGAATCGGCTCGCGCTACAATAAAAAATGTGTGGGTATAGTATGACGTGTATTGGTCCGACCATTTTCCACTAGTAATCGAATGTGATATGTTCAAACTGAAACCTAAAATAGTATTACCTCTGGATGGGAATGGACCGAATCGGGTTCTGCGGGGGGTTCGTAAACCACAACAAATTAATGAGTACCATAAGATCTGCCAAACGAAACTCAGAGATATTAATTTTCCCTCAGAACTTAGTGAATGCTGTGATGGGTTATGTCATAATTGTAAGCATCATTATATTTTAGATGAAATGTATAGTAAAATTGTTAATATTTTGTCGGAGGCTGCTATACAGACATCCGTTACAAGGTGTAATAGGAAGGGAGGTTACGTGACAGGGTGGAACGAGCACGTTGCGGACGCGCACAGAGAGGCGAGGGTTAAATATCAAATGTGGGCTGTGGCAGGTAAACCAAGTAACGGTAGAACTTTTGAAGAAATGACGGAATCGCGAAAAGTTTTTAAATCAAAGTTAAAGTGGTGCATTGATCGACAGGAACAATTAAAAATGAATATTTTGGCTTCAAATCATTCTGAAAAAAAAATCAAAAACTTTTGGCAGAATACAAATAAGTTAAATGTAAAGCCTAGCCTTCCTGTGAGTGTCGGGGGCGTGCAGGGCCCCAAACAAATAGCTGATCTGTTCAGAGTACACTTCACAGTGCAGTCGCCCTTGGGTCCCGCGTCGCGTGAGGTGTGTGGTGCTGGGACTGCTGTGACTGAAAGACGTGTAAAGTTTACCGCGAAAAGCATTCAGAAAGTAATAAAAAACATGCAAAAGGGAAAATCACCAGGTCACGACGGTCTCAGCATTGAGCATCTTAAATGCGCTGGAGTACACTTACCACGGGTACTCTCAATGTTATTCAACCTGTGTCTGTGTCACTCGTACTTACCTAAAGCTTTGATGCATACCGTTGTGGTACCTATAGTAAAAAATAAGACAGGTGACACGTCCGACAGAGATAACTACCGTCCTATTTCTCTTGCTACAACTATAGGTAAAGTGCTCGACAGTTTGCTGAACGGTGAACTTCAAAAGAAGGTGAGCCTGCACGATGCCCAGTTTGGGTTCAGATCAGGATTGTCCACAGAAAGCGCCATTCTAAGCTTAAAGCACACTGTCGAGTATTATACAGCGAGGAGGACGCCGGTATACGCGTGTTTCCTCGACCTTTCCAAAGCTTTTGATTTAGTTTCATACGATGTCCTATGGGGAAAGCTGGGGGACGCGGGTGTGCCGGCGGAGTGCTCTTCCCTCCTAAAATATTGGTATATAAACCAGACAAACCAGGTGAGATGGGCTGGTGCTCTGTCGGATGAGTACCTGATGGAGTGTGGCGTGAGACAGGGTGGATTAAGCTCCCCCCTGCTGTTTAACCTGTATGTCAACCAGCTTCTTGAGCGGCTCAGCAGCACACATGTAGGATGCTTCATTGACGAAACCTGTGTCAACAATATTAGCTATGCTGACGACATGGTGCTGCTGAGTCCCTCGATCAATGCGTTGAGGAGGCTACTGTCTATTTGCAGCGAGTACGCAGAATCGCATGGACTGAAGTATAATTCGAAGAAGAGCGAAATACTAGTATTTAAATCAGGTAAAAGACAACCAAATCATGTACCTCCAGTCCTCCTCGATGGCGTTGCATTGAAGCTGGTGGACAGATTCAAATACCTTGGGCATGTTGTGACGAGCGATCTCAGGGACGACGAGGATATTGAGCGTGAGCGTAGGGCGTTGTCGGTGAGGAGCAATATGCTCGCTCGCAGATTCACTCGATGTACAAAAGAAGTAAAAATAACACTCTTCAAAGCGTATTGTCAATCATTTTACTCGAGTGGTCTGTGGGTGAGATATTCGCGCCGAGCCTACAGCGTCCTACGAGTCCAATATAATAATGCCTTCAGGATGCTGTTGGGACTGCCGTGGCGCTGCAGCGCATCAGGAATGTTCGCGGAAGCACATACAGATGGCTTCCATGCTATTATGCGCAAGAAAGCTGCATCCTTGCTGCGACGCCTACGCAGCGGTCACAACAGTATCCTGGAGACTATCGCTGCTAGGTTTGACTGCCCTATTCAAAAACATTGGGTGGGGTTAGTCATAGGAAAAATAAAATAAATATGTACTGCAAATAAAATCTCTGTCGTTCTACTAACAATAAAATAGGAACTAACATAGATAATAAGTCAATATTGTTACTAATACACTAATATACTATGGATATTGTTTTTCCGAAATAAAGCTTATTTATTTATTATTTATTTATTATTTATTAAAACTAAAAACTAAAATTAAATTTTATGCCGAATCTAAAACCACAGCGCTGATATTCTGTCCGGACCCAAAGGAGGGGAGAAAAAGGAAAAGGGGTGGGTATATACGTTACATGTTTTAATTTAACTCAATCGGTCCGGTAGTTTATTAAAATATACATTTATTTTTTGAAAAGGCTACGGAACCCTATTTTGCGCGAGTCCGACTCGCACTTGGCCGGTTTTTTTTAATAAATCAGCTTTATTAATCCAGAGATACGTATCTGGATATAACACATCCGGATAAGCAGAAACGCGAAAAGATCGAGGGATGCTGCACTTCATGTGATTGTTAAGGCGAGATATTGATTAGAACAGTTGTCGCTGTATTTTTCTTTACGTTTAAAAAGTAAAGAAAATAACCACACTTTTTCAATGGTTTTTTCGTTTCAATCAAAAACTACAATGAACTATATACACTGTTGTAAATATTTTTTTAATTTAAGTATACTTCAAAATATTAGTCATACATAACTAGAGTTAGTCATAACTAGATATCGAGCCAAAACTGCTTAATCGTGTTTCTAATAGCTTTTAACTTTAAGGAACATCATCAACAATAATGGTATTTTTTTTTCAACCTTGGGTTTTCTATGACGTCAAAAATAACGAAAATCTGTAATATTACCGCCTTAAGGCCTGCGCAGACGAGGTAACTGTCCTCCGGGTACTTTTTGTCCGTCGATATTAGATCTCTAATAAATTGTGGGGTACTTTTAGCACAGATTACTAAATAGTTACTTCGTAAGTCACAGATTACCAAATAGTTTGCTTTTAGTCCTTTGTGTGCGTTATTCGATACAATTACGATTATGTTAAGATGTTATAAAATTGCAAAATTTCAGGACTAGTATAATCGTTAAATTAGCTCACTGAAATTCAATAGCGCAATTTCTATTGCAATGTTGACTAAAAGACTTAGACACAGACACACCCTGGACACTTCATACAACGGGCCAGAAATGACATTTCAAAAAAGGAATGACGGAAAAAACAAGAAAGCGGCGAAATCCTATACGTTCGAAAATTAAACTGTAACCATTTTGTATCAATCTGGATGACGAGGGGGTGAGGTCGCAATCTAGAAAGCGGCAGGGAGTGTCCATACTGTATGTTAGTACTAATATACAGGGTGACTGGTAAGTAGTGCAAATCCTTTTAAGGGGATAAACTACATCTAATTTGCAACGGAAAAAGTCATACTAACTGGGGGTCGGAAATCAATGGTTGTCGAGTTAAAGCCCATTTCTTTTTTAAATTTTGTATGACAAACGCATTTGTTCAAATATTTTGTAATTTAATAAAAAAAGTTATAATACGGTTGGCGTGAAAAATATTAAAACTTTCTCATTTTATCAGCATTCCAAAAAAGTAAAATAGTTAAAAAATACAAATTGATTGCAACAAAAAAGAATGATTGTTGTCAAAAGGGTGCATCAAATCTCATACAAATTTTCAATAAACATCATTTTCATGATTTTTTTAATTTCATAATTTATCATGTTTTTCGCATAAACAAACATCTCTGACCCTCTATCATCATGACTAACTTTGATTCACAAGCTCATCTAAAAAATTCGAACTTTGTTGGATAATTAGTATGGGATTTTAGGCACCCCTTTGACAACAATCATTGTTTTTTGTTGCAATTAATTTTGTACATTTTTAACTTTTTGACTTTGGTCGAAAGTGTGATAAAATGAGGTAGGTTTTACCGTATTTTGCATGCCAACTGTATTATAACTTTTTGTTAAAAAATCACAAAAAATTTTAACAAAATAATTTTTCATACAAAATTAAAAAGTTAAATAGGCTGTAACTCGAAAACCGTTGATTTACAACCCCCAGTTAGTATGACTTTTTCTGTTGCAAATTAGATGTAGTTTATCCCCTTAAAAGGATTTGCACTACTTACCAGTCACCCTGTATATACTTTTACACAGGTGCAACTAACCTGGTGTTCGGACACGTAACCTCATCTGTTAAGATCTATATGTACTACAGAGTATAGTTTAGGATTATCATTAGTAGGTAACACATTATGTATGAAGAATTTAGTTCTATGTATTAGGTATAGATGTCGTTCTGTACAAGTATTTAAAAGCAAGCCTATACGGGCATTGAGAGGCCCATTTTCTCAAACCTCACATCAACCAAAAGTCACGCAACTCATCTATCTACCAAGAAATCGTTGTCTCATTGCATAACCGCAACACCTGGCAACTGGCTCTCCCAGCAGTGTCATGTAGAAGTACCCGCTTCTTCTTTTTCTCCTCATCGTGTGGTGCTATACAAGGGATAGACGGTGGTCGCCTGGTGATGGACTTAGCATCACCCGCGGTCACGTTAACACCTACGGACGTGTGCAACCCGACCTTCATATACATCTGGAATCAGATGTGCAGGTTTCCTCACGATGTTTTCCTTTACCGTTAAAGCAATCGGTAAGCATGTGTACGTAAGTTTAGAAAAATCATTAGTACATTGGCCGTCCGGACTTGTACCCGGGTTAACCCTCTGGTTACGAGGACCAAGTCGGTCCTGGTTGAGCCACCGACGCTTTTTTGTTGAGCCACAGAAGTAGAAGGAGACACAGGTGCAACTGACCTGGCCACTGGCTCTCTCAGCAGTGTGATGTAGAAGTACGGGCGATGCACCGTGGACCCCTCGTGGTAATCCAGCTACCCGTTCAGACACGACGTCAGCTCCCCGGGTTAACCCTCTGGTTAGGAGGACCGAGTCGTTACCGGTTGAGCCACCGACGCTTTTTTGTTGAGCCACCGAAGTAGAAGGAGACACAGGTGCAACTGACCTGGCCACTGGCTCTCTCAGCAGTGTGATGTAGAAGTACCGGCGATGCACCGTGGACCCCTCGTGGTAATCCAGCTCCCCACTCACACACGACGTCAGCTCCCCGGGTTAACCCTCTGGTTAGGAGGACCGAGTCGTTACCGGTTGAGCCACCAACGCTTTTTTGTTGAGCCAACGAAGTAGAAGGAGACACAAGTGTAACTAACCTGGCCACTGGCTCTCTCAGCAGTGTGATGTAGAAGTATCGGCGATGCACCGTGGACCCCTCGTGGCGATCCAGCTCCCCGCTCACACACGACGTCAGCTCCGTGAAGTCTGCGTGCAGACCGCACCTGGAACAACAGGGTGGATGATTCAGCACTTTGTTTCCAAATTGAGAAACGTGGCAGAAATGGTGACCTAGGGTTAATGGAAAATTTCTTAGCCAAACTTCAAGAGGCGGGGAAAACAGATTCTATATTTTGGATTTTTTAACCAACTTTAAAAAAAAAGAGGAGGTTTCTCAATTCGACCTTATTTTTTTCATTTTTTTTATGTGTGTTGGCGGATAACTTCGTCGTTTATGAACCGATTTTGATGATTCTTTTTGTGTTGGAAAGGAGATATCCCTAGGGTGGTACCACGATAAGGAAACCAGAATCTGATGATGGCATCCCCGAGAAGTCAGTTTCCTGTCTGAAGTTGTTTTTTTAAGTAAGCGGGCCACATATAATAATTAATAAATTATGAAATATAGTTTTTTTTTTATATTTGAAAATAATTTAATGGGGTTGTTCAGCTCATGAAATTAAACAAATTTTCCCCAGATGAACTTAATTTAATTTTTTTTTAAATGTGCTAGTGTTTCAGTGCGTGATCAAATCAGAAACAAGGAGATCCGTAGCGTAGGCAGGCCTCCTACTCATATCAGCTCATATACGTCCCCACCGAGGGGCTCGTGCCTACCCTGAATTAGGGCGATCGGGCCTTAGTCGACCACGCGGGCCCATTGCGGGTTGGTCAACTTCACACACAACCCCCCCCCCCCACACACACACACACACACTGCCCACTTGGGCGCCCTTAGGCAGTTGCATCTTTTTGCTTTGCATGCATTTAGGTTGAGTGCCCTCCGCACTCGCCTCCCCAGCCCGGTGAAGTTGTAAAGGACCCCACGGCCAACAGCAAGCTTGTCCTTTCGAAAAAAAAAGCACACATGCACAGACACCCAACCTCTAACATGCACACACACAGACACGTTATAACATATGTGCTGGAACTGCGTAACACACAGACCAAAGGAACACGAAAGTTAATGCTACATACATATATCACATCACAATCTTACAATATAAATCTGGTGGATGACCGGCGGCGGCCGGCGGAAAACACAATGTTTGCCGATGACAAAATCGCGGCGTGAAACGGAGCGTGAATGTTAGAGATATCTGCGCCTGAATGGAGGCAGTCCCGTCTCCAGGAGCTTTGTTCAGGGAATTTCATTATTCAACTCCAGCATTTAATTTCGAGAGGGCTTCGAAGATTGCTTCAGATGGAGCAACTGCTAACAACTGAAGAAGGTTCTACAAAGTGAGATATTATGCAGATTTCGTTCTGTACCTCAGAGGTAAATTGTGTCATGTCACATATGACAAAGTTTACAGGAGAAACAAAAGAAGAAAATTTTTGTACATAAACTTTCACAACTTTTTTTTGTTTCTAGGAAGGACTGATTTAGTGCTTGATTTTTATAAAAAATTAAGTACTTTTCAAAATTCCTACGGTAAATATGTTGTACTACCTACTCAACTGGCAGGGGTGGACTTAACACACTGTACCCCAAATGAACGATTTCTTTCCATAAGTAAAATTCTATATCAAGTCCAATACCAGTGAAATAAGCTCCTTAATTTATATTAGCTCGTTTTCGGACTTCATAATGATCATCATCGTATCAGCCGAAAAACGTCCACTGCTGGACAAAGGCCTCCCCCAAGGATTTCCACGACAACCGGTCCTGCGCTGCCCGCATCCAGCGGCTTCCCGCGATCCTCACCAGGTCGTCGGTCCACCTACGAGGCCTGCCTACGCTACGTCTTATACGTTTATTTATATTAGCGTGTTCGGACTTCATCATATCAGCCGACGGACGTCCACTGCTGGACGAAGGCCTCCCCCAAGGATTTCCACGACAACCGGTCCTGCGCTGCCCGCATCCAGCGGCTTCCCGCGATCCTCACCAGGTCGTCGGTCCACCTACGAGGCCTGCCTACGCTACGTCTTATACGTTTATTTATATTAGCGTGTTCGGACTTCATCATATCAGCCGACGGACGTCCACTGCTGGACGAAGGCCTCCCCCAAGGATTTCCACGCCTACCGTTCCTGAGCTGCCCGCATCCAGCGGCTTCCCGCGATCCTCACCAGGTCGTCGGTCCACCTACGAGGCCTGCCTACGCTACGTCTTATACGTTTATTTATATTAGCGTGTTCGGACTTCATCATATCAGCCGACGGACGTCCATTGCTGGACAAAGGCCTTCCCCAAGGATTTCCACGCCTACCGTTCCTGCGCTGCCCGCATCCACCGGCTTCCGCGACCCTCACCAGGGCGTCGGTCCACCTACGATGCTTTCCTACGCTACGTCTTATACGTTTATGTATATTAGCGTGTTCGGACTTCATCATATCAGCCAACGGACGCCCACTGCTGGACATAGGCCTCACCCAAGGATTTTCATGACGACCGGTTCTGCGCTGCCCGCATCCCTTCACCAGGCCATCGGTCCACGCTACGCTACGTTTTCCGGTGCGCGGTCCGGACTTAGGCCGCTATTAACACTATCATATACATATGATCATAGATGTAGCCCAATGATCAATTTTGACAGTACGCTGTGAAATATGATCCTACAAAGGCGGCAATGTACTAGATCTAGGATCATTGACTTAGTGTAATACTAGCCTTAGTGAAAATAAATTTCAAGTGTGGTGGACTGTCAGTTATGCGCTTAACATTATAATATCACGAGCTATTATGACAGTCAACTTTTCTTGTTGAACACCAAAAGCTACCCTCCCTGCGGGTCCGCGGACTGGCATAAACTTGTTTCAAAAAACCTCGACTTTCTCCCGACACGAGATAAGAGATTTTTTTAAATCCACAACTGGTAAGCCCTTGGCATCATCTCACCTGATGGTAAGTGACGATGATGCTGAAGATGGAAGCGGGCTTACTAGGATTCCCCAACGCAATGGGGAACTGGCTATATTATCATCAAGCCGGAACACATTAACGCTGTTAGCATAATGCTAGGCGGGTTTAAAAAATGCCTTTCGTCGTGATTCAGTCTTTAGAACCCTTCACTTACTCGTGATTCATCTATGGCCCTCGCTTTAAATCCGTCTTTTATTCACTAGCTGCTTAATATACTATTACTTGCGACCCCCACACTAGGCGAAGCCTGTTCTGTGAGAGTCAAAGAAGTAACTATTTAGTAATCTGTGGTCAAAGACAGTTTACCAGTTCCATTTAATGTACCGATTCTAGCGATTGAAAATTGTTAGACAATTATCGTAATCCACTATTCATACACGCCGGGCAATCGGATTGACCTGTAACTACTCTATTATTGCATAAATTGCCTTGATTAATGCATATATCTTACTGTGTGCAATGAATGGCCGAACCGACGCGGAGTCCGGCGGTAATATATCGGTCTGTCTGTAGCTCATAACGATGGTCTGTCTATAGCTCATAATTTATGCCAATGTCCCTTGGTAATTTGAAATATAATTGCAGGTATTGTTGGAGATGAATAAGAGTAGGCTTAGCAGAAATTAGTGCATTAGGGACCCAATTACCAACGTATATATATTAGTACTAACATACAGTATGGACACTCCCTGCCGCTGTCTAGCTTGCAACCTCACCCCCTCGCACCCAGATTGATGCAGATTGGTTAAAGTTTGGTTGTCGAACGTATACGATTTCGCCGCCATTTTGTTTGTTCCGTCATTCCTTTTTTGAAATGTCATTTCTGGCCCGTTGTATGAAGTGTCCAGGGTGTGCTATTACTAAGCCTCCGCTGTCTGTCTGTCCGTCTGACAGCGAGCTGTATTTCATGAAACGTTATAGGTAGACAATTGAAATTTTCACATAATGTGTATTTCTGTTGTCGCTATAACAATAAATACTAAAAATTTAAATAAGATAATTGAAAACGCTAAACACGTTAAAAAACCGACTTCCATCGCAACAACTAAGTACATTTTTGCATTATTATTTTTGGTTTTTGTTCATTTTCTAATAAAGAACTACACCGATTTTGATAAAATTTGTATGGGACCACACAGGAAGCACTAGCTTTCAAATAAAAAAGGAATCATAAAAATCGGTTAACCCAATCAAAAGTTATGAGGTAACAAACATAAAAAAACATACAGACGAATTGAGAACCTCCTCCTTTTTGGAAGTCGCTTGATTAAATATCTGGTTGTTCCCCAGTGCCTTGCGAGCAGTCTTGCGAACAGACTAAGTGATAAATATATTATTATATTCAAACAACAGGTGTTAGCCGTTAGCGCAACGATATTTTGGATATATCCGAAAAAACTGATTGTTAATTGACTTGCTCGGACTAATTATTACTATATGTTCTACTAGCTGTCCGGCGATCTTCGTACCGCCTTACACTACACTACACAACACTACTTTTATTAGATAATGCAGGAATTTTTCACAATTTTTTACACCTTGGGTCACATTATTAGAGTTTTAGTAAGGATCCCTATTTTTTGAAATTATAATATAGCCTATAGCAACCGCCGATAGTGTTGCTTCCCAACGGTAAAAGAATTTTTCAAATCGGTCCAGCAGTTTCGGAGCATATTCAATGCAAACAAACAAACAATCAAATCTTTCCTCTTTATAATATTAGTAAACCGGTCCAATAAAACCAGGTTGGATGCAAATGCAACACAAATAAAATATATTATCTGGATTTGCAAGCGTCTCACATAAAAGGCTGTAGCCAAGGAAACTCCATTAGAATTGTTTATGCACAGGTTTGCCTTCAGACAGCTTGGCTACGCGACAACAGCAGCGGTGAATAAAACAGCTCTATATCAAACAGTCATAATATAACGTACATGCAAGTTTGGTTGGATAATAGTTATTTATGATACAAGAGTTGTAAAAAGGTCAAGGTCACGAGTTTGTTATTTCCTTTTGCACCCATGCATGTATAATACAAAGTTTTTCAATACAATTGTGAGAAAATAGATAAAATAAAAAAACGACCGTGACAGAAAAACAAAATACATGGGTAGGTACATACCTATCAAGGTTTCAGCAACCAAAGTTCATTTTACACGACTTGTGGCTTATTTTAAATGTCCGGGGAGTAATCTCACTTTGTTTTTTCTTATACATACACATAAGTATATTTTTTATTACATATATATCAACTATTCTTAATTTTATTAGTTTTCACAATTAAAACATCTCAATTGAGTTTTACGAAAATTGCACCATATTTTAGCTAGCACACGTACGCATGCGTAATTTTTTTTAATTAAAATAAATAGACTACAATACGGCTTGGGATACTTAACCTCTTTGGTAAAGATGACCTATTCCTTGGTGTAACCGGTTCCACTTCATTCATATTTTTTCTCTTTTCTTCACAAAGATAAACCCAAAGAGATTCTAAACAGCTTGTGTTATGTACTAACCTCGGAGGAACTATTACCTATCTCTTTTAAAATTCTCCTTTCAAAAGTCTTGAAAAAGATTCTGTATCTTTGGTTATTATATTTTTTATTTGCTAGAAATGTCTTGTTCCTCCGAGCTAGAAATAAAAAAAAGTGGTAAAATAAAAGCACGTGTGCGGTAAAATCAATTTTTCGCACACTTCACTGGCATATAAACGACCACTTTTCGAGCAGCTGTATTGAAAAATATATTAACGTCTCAGGGTACAAGCATCTTAATTTTTAGTTTTCATTCCTCTTTTGTTTTGAAATGCTAGTGCCAGTGCATTACAAATCATCTCTGGAGACCTTGACAGTGTTTGCAGCAGCCTCATTCTGAGTTGGAACACCCGGTCACAGTAGGACGTCTATAAAACTGCACCCAGTGCAAGTCGGGTCTTCACGTCCTTCTTCATTTTATTTTCTTGTTCTCCACATTGCTCACGTGTACCAGACGATTCTCTTCAAAATACACCACTTCTTGAAACAAAAATCTAGCAGAAAACAATGCAAAAACAATAAAAAAAACACTACGATAGCGTTCACCACAAATGCCGCCAAAAAAACTCCTCCTTACATGCAAGTAAGGCCTCCAACTTGCCAGAGTTTGCGAAAACCGGCAAGTTTCGCGCAATTATAGATATTAGGTTAATGTAATAGGGAACATAATGGCCTTCCCCCGGGCCGGAAAGCCCGCAGAGTTGGCTCCGGCAGCACGCCTGGCGCGCCGCCACGCAAACAGACGACAGTAATTAATATTTTATCGTCCTCATTTCATGGTATGAGTACCATACCAGAGGAACACTGTTCTAGCACATAAATGGGTTCATAACAGCCCACCCTATTAGCAATGCAGTGCAAATAAATATCGCAGTGAACTCGACGTAAGATACATGTATTTGAATAATCGTAGGAACACATTTAAACCACACCCTGGACATGGAAAAAAGGAATGACGAAACAAAAAAAATGGCGGCGAAATCCTATACGTTCGACAACCAAACTGTAACCAATCTGTATCAATCTGGGTGACGAGGGGGTGAGGTCGCAATCTACAGGGCGGCAGGGAGTGTCCATGCTGTATGTTAGTACTAATATACCTATATACTTTGTTTAAACTGAGCTGGGTAATCGTGTTTTAAACTGAATCTACCAGTTATGTTTGTGTATATGATTCAGGGTAGGCTCGAGCCCCTCGGTGGGGACGTATATGAGCTGATATAATAATATGTCGCAGCCATCTGGATAAAACTGCGATTTGATTGAACGGCTAGCCCATTGATTTAATGGCGACTTTCATTTGACTGACTAGGCCAAACGTTGATTGAACAAGCGTCATTCAACGTTCATCTAGTTGGCTGATTGTAAGCTAGCCCGAACGTTGATTGAACAACAGTGTAGTGTAATTTAGTGTGTAGCGTGAAGGGTTAGCGTGTAGCGCGTAAGATTAGCATGTAACGTGTAGCGCGTAGGGTTCGCATGTAGCGTGTAGCGCGTAGGGTCAGCGTGTAGCGCGTAGCGTGTTGCGCGTAGCATGTAGCGCATAGGGTTAGCGTGTAGCGTTTCTTCTTCTGCGCAGCATTCTGCTACCCATGGGGAGAAAGCCTCGCGAATTGACTGTATAATCAATCAAACCTGGCCAAACTTAATATCGCTTGCTTCGCTCGCTCATTTAGTTTTTTTAGAAAAATCTAATTTTTGCCAACTGCCTTTACGTTGTATGGGATTTGTATCGTGTAGTGCAGTGATCAATTGTGGATTTAAAAAACAACTGAGTAAAAAAACTGTAAATAAGCGAGCGAAATTAGGTTCGATCAGGTTGCAAGGCTTTTGCGAGGCTTCCCCCCTCCATGGCTAGCAGCAGAATGCTCCGCAGATAAAGAAATGCTTCGGTTTTATTCGGAGTTTCGTAGTTACGATTTGGCTATATGACGTTTAGCCAAGTCGTTGAACATTGCATTTAACGACTCGGCCAGTTGTCCTTTAGTCATTCAAAAGAATGTCACCATTCAATCAACGGACTAGCCGTTCAATTGAACGGCAGATTTAACCAGATGGCTGCGACATATATAACTATAGGTACCTACAGATGCAAAAAAAACTCTCCCCTCTCGAGTACTTTAAAAACTTTTTGGTTTCAAAGTGGAAATGTGAAAACGCGTTGGCGAAGTTGAGGGAAACGTCTGGGGCGCGGGCGGGGAAATCTTTATAATTGCCTGAAACTTTCTAAATTCCGGAACACACTTTTTTTTTATTCACAATTAGTAAACCCTTGCCAACATCTCACCTGATGGCAAGTGACGATGTTGCCGAAAATGGAAGCCAGCTTACCAAGATTCCCCAACGCAATGGGGAACTGGCTATCTTATCTTCAAGCCGGAACACATCAATGATGTTAACATTGATCCTTGGCGACAGGACTTGGATAAGATAGTGGTAGCTAGCCTGACGGGCTTAGAAAATGCCCTACCACCAACCAAACCGAGTATTTCAAGTTGACCCCGCCGGGAATCGAACCCGCGACCTCCTGGTGTGAAGCGAACGGACTAACCATGACGCCACGGAGCCTATGGAGCCTGAAACTCAGTTATATCCCGCATTTGTAATACCCACGATCGTCATTTTAACAGTGTTGACATATTTAGTCACAGTAGAACATCATTCAAAATTAGAATTCTCTCTAAACTCATTACGAACTTATCTTCTTAACTTAAATCACTCACTCACATACAGACACACACACACACACACACACACACACACACACAATTCTGATTGGTCCTTTTTTTTCTTCTGTGCTTTAATTGTAAATATTTTCTTTTTTAAGGTAATGATTATTCTAATAACGACGAACCAGATTATGCTCTCTACGCTAGATCTGCACAATATGTTAAAGTAATTTAGGGAAACCTGTAAATTGCTCATGATCTGTTACCATTACTTTTTTAACGCTGTGTAAATTAAGTAGCTGTTAGTTTTTTGAATAAATGAATATAAAAATAAATAAAAAATCACCCAACTGAAAGACACTGGACACTTACAACGTAAAAATTAGAATTCTTACCCAACTGAAAGACACTGGACAATAACGTCATAATTAGAATTATTACCCAACTAAAAGACACTGGACACTTACAACGTCAAAATAAGAATAATTACCTAACTGAAAGACACTGGACACTTACAACGTCAAAATAAGAATTATTACCCAAGTGAAAGACACTGGACAGGTACAACGTCAAAATTAGAATTATTACCCAACTGAAAGACACTGGACACTTCTTACCCAACTGAAAGACACTGGACAATAACGTCATAATTAGAATTATTACCCAACTAAAAGACACTGGACACTTACAACGTCAAAATAAGAATAATTACCTAACTGAAAGACACTGGACACTTACAACGTCAAAATAAGAATTATTACCCAAGTGAAAGACACTGGACAGGTACAACGTCAAAATTAGAATTATTACCCAACTGAAAGACACTGGACACGTACAACGTCAAAATTAGAATTATTACCCAACTAAAAGACACTGGACACGTTCAACGTCATAATTAGAAATATTACCCAACTGAAAGGTACTGGACATTTACGTCAAAATTAGAATTATTACCCAACTGAAAGCCACTGGACACTTACAACGTCAAAATTAAAATTATTACCCAACTAAAAGACACTGGACACTTACAACGTCAAAATTAGAATTATTACCCAACTGAAAGACACTGGACATGTACAACGATAAAATTAGAATTATTAAAAAAATAAAAATCTCTATACAAAAAACGTTTTTAAACGTGATGAAACTAGCGCCATCTAGTATGATGGTACGGAACCCTATGTGTGCGGTTCTGACTTGCACTTGGCCGGCTTTTATTTAACGTAAAACTACATTGCGATTTGTGTCCATGCCAACGATATCTTTACACATAGTGTTGTATGGGTTGTACCTATGTTCAAGTAAAATTCTTCAAAAATTTCTGCAATTATTCTTCATAACAGACCGATAGGTTATAATTGAAAAATTTTCCTGGCGCTGCCACCTCATTCCAAAGTATTTGATTAAGGACATACATATTTGTATATTTTTTTTAAATCCACAATCGGTAAGCCCTTGGCTGGTTAAGTGACGATGATGCGAAAGATGAAAACGGGTTTTCCAAGATTCCCCAACGCAATGGGTAACTGGTTACCTTATATCTTCAAGCCGGAGCACATCAATTCATTGCTGCTAACATTGATGTTTGGCGGCAAGACTCAGATAAGATTGTCGTAGCTAGCCAGGCGGGCTTAGAAAATGCCCTTACATCAACCAAACCGCCACGGTCATCCCACGGTATGGTCAAAGTATATATATTAGTACTAACATACGGTATGGACACTCCCTGCCGCTCTCTAGATTGCGACCTCACCCCCTCGTCACTCAGATTGATTCAGATTGGTTACAGTTTGGTTGTCGATCGTATAGGATTTTGCCGCCATTTTGTTTGTTACGTCATTCGTTTTTTGAAATGTCATTTCTGGCCCGTTGTATGAAGTGTCCAGAGTGTGGTATAGTTTTGAGCTTGAACATTAGGTAGTCTGTGCTTGAAATAAAATATTTCCAAGACAACATTTT
The DNA here is from genome assembly GCA_947284805.1 of Coleophora flavipennella. Classification (NCBI taxonomy): domain Eukaryota; kingdom Metazoa; phylum Arthropoda; class Insecta; order Lepidoptera; family Coleophoridae; genus Coleophora; species Coleophora flavipennella. The sequence goes on from OX369300.1 coordinate 8,180,383, forward strand.
TTTCTGGCACAAAGCCATTTCCATACCAGTATTCTGAATAGTATTTTATTGTCCACCGCAAAGTGATTTCGGACATAACAATAAAACTATTTAAAATCAAGATGACATCAACAAATCATTATGAAGGTCTCTGCATTGACAGCTGAGTTGACAGCTTACAAGGACTACCCAACTATACGGCTTGATTGAATAGTTGTCTCTGTCTTTTTAAGCGACTTCCAAAAAGGAGGAGGTTCTCAATTCGTCTGTATGTTTTTTTATTTTTTTTTATGTTTGTTACCTCAGAACTTTTGACTGGGTGAACCGATTATTATGATTCTTTTTTTATTTGAAAGCTAGTGCTTGTCGTGTGGTCCCATATAAATTTTATCAAAATCGGTGTAGTACTTTAGTAGAAAATTAACAAAAACCAAAAATAATAATGCAAAAATGTACTAATTTGTTGCGATGGAAGTCGGTTTTTTAACGTGTTTAGCGTTTTCAATTATTCTTTACGTGTAAAGAGTAAAGAAAATAACCACACTTTTGCACTTTTTCAATGTGTTTTTTCGTTGAAAAGTTTCGAAAAAGTGAACTAAATTAAATTTGAATAAACATAGACTACGTAGTTTGAAAAAAACAAAATTTAAATGAAATATTTATGCTATGTTTTGGTTTTTTATGATCGAGTAAAGTTAATCTAATCGTGTAATAAACTTACAAGGGTCCTAGGTAAATATATGTTTTATATCTTTTTTTTTCAGGCCAAAAAATTAAGCGGAATAGTTTTCCTGATTTTTTTGCTAAGCGCTTCTCACTGCTTATTTGCCAATATACCGCCTTCAAAAAGTTTCAGGAAGGGTCCAAAGTGTTGTATGGGTCGTAAAGAAGATCATAGCAACAATCTGACAAATGTTAATATCCATTAGTTGGGGGGGGGATGACGATAACAGTTACTGTAGGATAGCAGCGGGCTGGCACGTCGCCACGGCTGCCTCCTGCGAACGCGATATCGGGCCGATATTGCCGGCTCATTCAATGTGAACGAACCCACATTGTGCAAGCTGCAAGCATCTGCAAGTTTACATTGTCCCCCCACCCACGTACGATTCACCGACGACGCTAACTCCCAGAAGTAATGTCTAGTTATCTCGTCGTCGATCGTACAGGCGAATCCTGACAAAACAAAAACGAATTAAGAAACGCTCACATTTCTATTAAGTAGGGATGCGCAACGATTACGAATACTTTTATTCGTATTCGCCGAATATTGGGACTTTTACGAACATTCGTATTCGCCGAATATTATTACGACTATTAGTGTAGATATTTTATTATATTTGCCTCCGTGGCGTAATGGTAAGTCCATTCGCTTCACATCAAGAGGTCGGGGGCATTCCAGGCGGGGTCAACTTTGTTATACTCGGTTTGGTTGGTGATAGGCATTTTCATAGCCCACTTGGCTAGCTACCGCCATCTTATCTAAGTCTTGCCGCCAAACATCAGTGTTAACAGCATTGATGTGTACCGGCCTGATGATAAGATAGCCAGATCCCCATTGCCTAGTACTCTTTATTGTACTGTGCCATTGCGTTTCGGCATTACGGTCACTTACCATTAGGTGAGATGATATCAAGGGCTTATCAATTGTGGATCCAAAAAAAATTGTTGAGTAAGTACACTGCCATATTGGCGAGGAAACCTGTATATCCTACCTATATTTTTTTAAACCAATAATTTTATGAGAAGGTACTTATTTATTTATTATTGACATTATAATTAGAAATATTTGACATTTTATAACTATTAAACATAAGTATTTTGTATGCCATTTGTTGGCGAAGCACTCTGCTTCATTTAATTATAATTTATAGTTAAGATCCTTAATAATGTGTTTCCACAAATAAACTATTTCTTTTCTTCTAGAATCTTAAGGAATTAGCTCAAATTGAATTAAAGCTACATTAAATCGTCCACCGTTGACTCCAAAAGTTAATAAGCAACGCCGGGCAAGGTACAAACTGAAGATGGTAACAATCTGACTCCGAAAAATTTGCAAATGCATGCTTTTCCTAATATACTAGGAGGTAACGACAAATTTGGTAACGATAGTGGAAATGGATAAACTTAGGTTGAGAGGATAAATAGCAACCCTCTGATGTTAAATATCCGACATATTTAAAATAAGAGGGTTGCCTTTTATCCTGTGCAAAGTGGTTGCGTTATGTACTTATAGCGCCTGAAAAACCAGTTATCGTGACCAAAAAAACGATAAGGCTGAGTAAGATACAAAATGAAAGTACTAGTTGTACTCATGACAATTATACAAATGACCAAATATTCGGTTGCGTTATGGAGCAACGCCCGTTAGTAGTAGGAATAGCGAGAGTTCTGGACCAGGATCCCACCCCCCTGCCAGAGCCTCAAAGTTGCCTGGAATTCCTATCTCGGCAACGCTTGAAGATAGCGAAATGGGACCACGCGCAAACGATTTAAATGGGGGGCGAAACCATTGTTTTTAATGTTTTTTTTTATAGGAATTGATTTTCACCATTTCCAACTTTGGGCTCCGGCAGGGGGGGGATAGGGGCCTGGTCCAGAATTCCTACGTTGGGGGGGCGCTGCATTAGAACTGAATATTTGGTCAGGTTTTGCATATTATTTGTCATGAGTACAACTAGTACTTTTATTTTATATCTTACTCAGCCATTTCCCTTATCATTTTTTTGGTCACGATAACTGGTTCTTCAGGCGCTATAAGTACATACATGACGCAACCACTTTGCGCAGGATAAAAGGCAACCCTCTGATAAAAATTAAAGACATTTTTAATCAAAATCGTTCAATATTCTATGTATTTTAAAAACTACGCAATATTTAACTTGTCGGTACTTATTATGACTGAACTAATATTTATTCTATTTTATTCGTATTCGACGAATATTAATTTGATATTCGTATTCGCTAAATACTATTCGTTGCATCCCTACTACATATTAAGTAATAAAGTCCCGTAAATTATGTACTGTCGGTCGGGCGGCCGCACGCAGAAGGCAACACAACGCGCATTTTTTTTACCGCTGCTGTTTGTCGTAAATCTATTGAAACACCGGTCGTCCCACATCGTTTGCGGGAATTAACAATCGCGATCATTATCTATTGAACATAAATTTGTCTTCGCTGATCAATCGATGCGACTGAAATCAAAATGTCAGGCCGAATCGTACACAAGCTAAGTGATTAATAGCTTTCTAAAGTGTATTGTACGGTGCTGCTTTTGAACGGTCCTATTTATAGGCGCATTATTCAATGACATTTAAAGTTCTATGCCCAAGCGGTCTCCACCAAAATCTCTTATCAAAAATTGCCACTCAATGATTGCTCAAAACTAATTTTATGTGTGTGTCACCGTAGAATTGTAAAAACCGTTAGATTATAATCTAAATAAAAATAAAATAAAATCTAACAGGATCTCTATCTCGCGAGATGTTGAAGTTTCGATTGTGAATCGTAACATATTGCGTACAATTTCACTAGTGTCATTGTAATAACACTAAGCGAAGTGATTATTAAATAAATGAGCGAGCGAAGCGAGCTAAACAGTCAAAAGCGAGGCTCCCCCCCTGGGTAGCAGAATGCTTCGCAGAAGAAGAAACCATCGGTTTTATTCGAATGGACCGTAAAATTGTAAGCCGATTGACAATTTACCGTCATATTATAATCTAACTGTTTTTAGTGTAGTGAGATTGTAATATTTCGGTTTTCACAATATCCCGGCGACTAGCGTTGCCAGGCGTCCGGATAAAGCCGGACAGTGTTAGGCTTTTTGGATGCGTGTCCGGCCAAATTAGAAGGTGTCCGGCCTGTCGGGCTTTTTAGGTTTAATGATTTTTCCAGTCACCTGGACATTCGGGTGATCGCTGTCCTATTTATGAGTCTATGGCGGCGTTTCTTTGTCTGATTAGGACCTCGCTAAAGGCCAGTAAACATGACTGATTGATTTCATGGCTGATTGATTCAGGGGTGTCTAAAGAGGGCTTTAATAATTTAGGGAGTCCGGCTTTTTAACCCAAAAGTCCGGCTAAACTGGCAGGTATGTCCGGCTATTTAGTTTTAAGACCTGGCAACCCTACCGGCGACACATACAAAGTGCTACCTTATCTGAATAATTACTATCAACGTAAAAAAATTACAGTAGTAGATTAGTATTCAAGCAAGCTTAAGCTTAATATAGTAACTTGGAGGCATCCATTGGTATATAAAGTCTATGTATACGTCAAATTAAAAAAACGCGGGCGGAGCCGCGGGAAAACTTAAAAAATTTGAATAAACATTCCGGTGGGCATGTGTTCGTCATTTTTCTCCCCCAAAACAGCTCTACCGATTTTGATGATTTTTGCTTTTGGGGTCACCTAGATGGTTCTTAGTTATAGATAGACCCGGTATGTGGTGCTGTTGTCAAGATACCAGAAAAAAAATTACAGCGCCACCTACCGGGTCCAACTGCTGCTAAGAACCATCCAGGTGACCCCATAAGTACAGAAGGAAAATCATCAAAATTGGTTAAGCCGTTTAGGAGGAGAAGAATTTCAAACAAACGCAAATCTCTCAATATAGTTGAACCCAGTAGGTGGCGCTACTAAAAAAAATCTGGATCTCACTTACTTACCGGGTCCAAGTATAGTTAAGAACCAACCGGTGACCCTCGTAAGTATAGAAAAAAAAATCATTAAAATCGAACACACGCATACCAGAATATCATATACAGGTTGTAACAAAATTGGTGTAGGTACCGTTAACTGGGGCATCTACTAATCATACGTCTTGCCGCCAAACATCAATGTTAATATTGATGTGTTCCGGCTAAAGATAAGATAGTCAGTTCCCCATTGCGTTGGGGAATCTTGGTTAGCTCGCTTCCATCATCGTTATCATCATCATTCATCACTTACCATCAGGTGAGATGATGCCTAGGGCTTTTGTGGGGCGCTTTGTGCCATATTTTTCATATATCGAGCAAACCACGCGTATTTCACAATAATACTAGTGTTTTTCGTTCATTATTGTTTTCAGCTTATATTAAGAATTATTTTTAAATTTTTAGCTTGATGTGCATTTAATCCCGGCGATCCTGATCAGGATAATGAGATAAACTTATGAAATTATTGATAAATAATTATTCTTGATAAATGTACAAAGTTTGAATTAGACCTGTCCGATTAAAGTGGGTCAAAATCGAGTGCAAAGGAGTCGGTTAAAAACATTCATACATACATACAGGTGATATGTCCAAAAGCGTGATAAAAAGGCTATATTTCCTACGATTCTTTAAAAAAAAAGACGATTCTGGGACCATGATTCCAATTCCAAATTTCAGATTCGGATTCAAACATTTATTAGACATAACACTACAACTCAACACAAAACAATATAACATGAGTAGACAAAAAAAACGTAGGTACACAAAGTAAATTATAAAATAAACAACAACAAAAGGTAGATACCTAATATAATAATAATAATAATATAATATTCTGGGACAAATCACACATGGTCATCTGGCCCCAAAGTAGGATTCCCTGTGTTATGGTTACCAGAGACTGATATACATACTTATATACGTTTAAATACATACATATATAGATATTTAACACCCAGACACAGAGAAAACAAATCTGTTCATCACACAATTGTTTGCCCTGGGTGGGGATCGAACCCACGACTCTCGGATCAGTAGTCAAGAGCACTAACCACTGAGCCACCGAGTCAGTCATATGGGAGGTAGGTGTGCGTTGCGCTGTAGTGTGATGCTAAACAGGACCCATTTCAGCAATTTCATCATCATATCAACTTCAAAATACCAAAAGGATCTATTGTCACCGGGAATACGGCTTCATTCCAATTTTTAGATCAATCGCACGCTCTAAAATGGATCGCAAGATTTGAACTCAACAAACATACATACGTATAAACTTTGCAAGTTAAATGAAAGCTTCTAAGGCGGTAATATTACATATTTTCTTTACTTTTGACATCAATTACTCCTAAATGATAAAAACTGAATATCCTTATTGTTGATGATGTGCCTTAAAGTCAAAAGCTATTAGAAACACGATTGAGCAGTTTTGGCTCGATAGAAAAAAATCCCAAGGATAGGTCTACACCGTTACTTTGGGATCATTCAACAATTACGTGATCACCGGAAGGGGGGGGGGGTCAGATGCTTGTATATACATCTGGATTATTTGGGGGGGGGGGGGAGGGAGAATCCATGATTACGTTATCATTTTATAAACTAAATATTTAAAATATTTACGTCCAATTTTGAAGTAACAAGTGACTGGTAACACTAACTATTAGATAGATGGAACGGGATTTCCCCTGCTATAGACAAACTTCTTCCCAAATTTAGGTCATTTAAGACTCATAGAAACATGACATACGTGTCAGTGTTAATAAACAGCAAACATTTTAAGCACGGACGAAGATTACGTAATCAAGGCGAGGGGGGGGGTTAAAAAACAAAAGATTACGCTGTGATCACATAGGGTGGGGGGGGTTAAAAAAACGGCCAAAAATGATCACGTAATTGTTGAACGATCCCTTTCAAATCTAGTAATGACTCGTATTTCGAAGTATAAATTTAAAAAAATATACAAAAATATTTTTATGATAATACAAAGTGAGAAATGTCATTATTTTTAATACTTTCATTGTGGTTTTTAATTGAAACGAAAAATCATTGAAAAAGTGAAAAGTGTGGTTATTTTCTTTACTCTTTACACGTAAAGAAAAAGACAGAGACAACTGTTCCAATCAATACCTCGCCATAAAAAGGATTTATTTTTATTTTATTTTATTCATAATTGGTAAGCCCTTGGCATCATCTCACCTGATGGTAAGTGACGATGATGCCGAAGATGGAAGCGGGCTTACCAAGATTCCCCACAGCAATGGAGAACTGGCTATCTTATCTTCAAGCCGGAACACATCAATGTTACTAACGCTGATGTTTGGCGGCAAGACTTAGATAAGACGGTGGTAGCTAGACTGGCGGGCTTAGAAAATGCCCTTCCACCAACCAAACTGAGTCTTTCAAGTTGACCCCACCGGGAATCGAACCCGCGACCTCCTGGTGTGAAGCGAATGGCGTAACCATTACGCTACGGAGGCGGTTAGTAAATTAAATAAATAAAAGAGATCTTACTTCATATACTCGTCTGTCTCATTGATACGTATTGCCGAGCCGCTAGCCGGTGCAAATGGTAACATTCACCACGTAATCCAGTATTCAGAGCATGGAAAACTGGGATGAAGGTATTCATTAAGGGAAAATGGAACCGAAATAAAAAGAGATGTAATTTCGCTTCGCGTCGAACCGCGCTAATACGACAGAGGGTCGCAGAATCCTTTCTGGCCATCAAATTAGTGTCCACACACGGTGAGGGATGTCGTCGGCTTTTGATATTATTGCTGTTCAGTAAAAGTCACTATCACCACAGATTACTAATTAGTTACTACTATCACATCAGCTTATAAGGTCTAACAAAATTAGCTGAAACTATTTTAACTGGTGCTTCTACCCATGAAACTGAACAACTTTCCCCATGGAACTCATAGTCAAATCTCAAAAAAGGTTTTTGAACTTCCCATACTAAGTTGGCTGATCAGCTGATCGATTTTTTTTTTGCGATTTGACTATGGGTTCCATTGGGAAAGTTGTTCAGTTTCATGGGTAGAAGCACCAGTTAAAATAGTTTCAGCTAATTTTGTTAGACCTTATATAGGATGACTATTAATTTTAAATTTAATATTAAATTTCATATAATGTAAATGTAATTGTGTATATTACTAACACTAGTCTAAGTCCTAGAATAAGTCACTAACACTATTGTGATCCATTGTTGGTCGATAAATAAATTTTATTATTATTATTATTAATTTGTTCTTGATAACAAAAGATTTGAATGTACTCGCGATATATCAAATCAGAAAAAAAAAGTTTGTCCTCGATACATAACAAGTTAACAAATCGGAAAAAATGTATAAAGCACTATTTTTTTTTTCATTATTGACATATAGTTTCTTTGGGAAAGTTGTATGTTATTGCGAGTACGTTCAAATCCTTTGCTATCAAGAACTAATTAAAAGTCACCCTGTATATACGTTCCCACCGAGGGGTTCGAGCCTACCGTGAATTAGGGTGATCGTGCCTTAGTCGACCACGCAGGCCCAGTGCGGGTTGGTCAATGGTCAACTTCACACACAACCTTCGAGCACAGATTACTAATTCTTCGAGTTTCTGCACAGTTGTGTGCAGGTTTCCTCACGATGTTTTCCTTCACCGTAATAAGAGCGTCGGATAAACGTAATATATGATCGAAATTCGAAAACACATTGGTACGTGGCAGGACTCGAACCACGACTTCCCGGATAGCGGCCCTTGTGGTTGCGCTCCATGTGTCAATAATCACACATTTATTTCGTTTCTCATTTAACCATCAAGAAGACAAACGCTTCCTGATTCAACACAAAACGTCTAATGAAAACTGACACGCGTACAATTCGAGTACCTCGCCGGCGAATATAGGAATACCTCCATTATCTGATTCTATTTTAATATGCGCTATATGTGCTAATAATCACACATTTATTTCCTGTCTCATTCAACCATCAAGACGACGGACGCTTCCTGATTCAAACACAAAACGTCTAATGAAAACTGTCACGCGTACAATTCGAGTACCTCGCCGAGGCGCGCCGCGTATATATAGGTAGGTACATTTCGATTATCTATTTATTGCTTTCTCAATCTGTGTGACACATTGGGCCACCCGTTCGTATTCCTAGTCGAGCTTAGAGATAATGGAAGCAATTATATTGTTGACATTATCGCACTACTGAGTCGATCGCAGCCGATTTGAAAACCAACACTGCAGTTCTCCTGCAGCTTATGCTGAGAAAAGTCCATTTTGACAACGCATTACACCGATTCCGTTAGCTTTATTTGTTTTATTGTGTTTATTTTTAGGAATTTTAAAATTGACATATTTTATTTTGACATTCAGATAGAATTGTTTCTTATTTAGGTACTAGTATGACACAAAAACTACCATTTTGGTAGATTTTTTAGAAACTGTTATCCCTATTTTTAGTAAGTATCACACTACCCTCACTTATGAAATAAAGTAGTCTACTGCCCGAAGATGATCACAAAACCGGTTGCAGTATAAACAAATTTGTGCATTATTTATATTAATTGTGGAATAGTGCAAGGAAAAACCTAAATATATTCCACCAAGAACCTATTATCGCAAGCATACAATGTTTATTTTTTGTTTTTTGTTTCTACAAGTTTTACACTTTTTGTATCTTGAATGATAAATTGAAGTTTATGTCAAATAAAAATCTGTCCATTGTCTAAATATTATAAGCTTTTATTTAACTTTCATTGAATGTTTGCATGTATGTATGTATATATGTTTAGGTCAAATCTTACGATCGATTTAAGAGCGACTTCCAGGGGTCCGATTAATCTGAAATTTGGAATGAAGCCGTATTCCCGGTGGCAATAAATCATTCTTATTATCATTTTGTTTTTTGAAGTTGATCTGATGATGAACTTTGGAGGTGGAGTTAAGGTCCCAGAATCGTCTTTTATTTTTCAATAGAATCGTAGGAAATACAATACTGTGCTCACCTTTTTTGAATTTGGAACTGTGTATTTTTTATATTCATTCGAGCATTTGGCTTTTTTTACATAAAAACTGTTTTCAACTAAAAGCTTGTACCAAAAAAACTTAAGTGTCAGTGGGCGGGGCCTGTACCGTTGGGGTAGTAAAGTTCTCGTGTAGCGACCGCGCACCGTAAGAGCGGAGCATAGGAAGACCTCCCAATCGGTGGACCGATGAAGGTTGCGGGAAGCCGCTGGATGCGAGGAGCGCAGGACCCGGCCGTCGTGAAAACCCTTGGGGGATGCCTTTGTCCAGCAGTGGACGGCTTCCGGCTGACATGATGATGATAATGATGTTAAAGTAGTGAAGTAAATAGTAAAAAAAAATCGTGGAAGGCAATTTGAATACGATCAATTTTATTTTTATTATTTTAATTATTTTTTTTTAAACTTCAATTCACTTGTATGTATGTCTTCGAGTTTAGCAATCAATATTTCACCCACTTCCACTGAAGCTATCGAGCTTTGACACACACGTTTGTTTCTCGTGACAATGCACGATTATTAAATAAAAGTTTTTACGTTTTTTTTTGTTAAGATCTAGTCGCAGACTAAATGCTAAAAGGAGTTCAGTGCAAACATATACAGGGAGGGATTTGTCATAAAAGCGCTTAATGCCATTTCTGTGTTCCGTGTCGCGCGCGTCACTCCACACAGCTCGCGCTCGGCACAGCTCAAACCGACAGGCGACTTGTCCGGATTATCCGGATAATGCCGCGCCAGCCCGCTTCCCGTCGCTACTGTTTGCCGCTTCAGAGGACACCTCTATTTAAATACAGTCGGACAATTCTAAGTTTGCAGTGACCTAAAGTTATATGTTTTTGAAAAATTAGTTATGGTAACCCTACGAACACACACATACAAACTTTCAATTTCTTGAATACATTGTAGTGTATGCAGAACCAACGATTCTTGTTACTGCTTTCGATAAGCGAACGAATTAAACATGCGGATAAGTAATTTCCGTACGACACTTTTATATGGTTTCACCATGGTTTTAATTATTTCACAAAACAAACAATCACTAAGCAACAACTGACACAAGTCGTACCACGTATCTAAGTGACAGAATTGACAGCTATTGAGTGTTGCCGACATGAGATTTTATTGGGGTTGCCACTTAATTCCTTTGCAAAGTTAGCTTTGCCCGACTCTAATATCCATTCAGATAAACACTTACATTTGTTGCACTAGTTTTTCTCGCATTTATCATCAAGCTGAGGCAGCGCCGCCAAAACTAAAATTCTTTAACTCCAAGAAGCTCAAAACAAATTAATGAAAATGCTTTTTATTATCCTTACCTACCATCTACCTCAAAGGTATATGATGAAGCAAAATTAATAAACCTAAAACAACTTTAAGTTTACCAAACCTGCCTACTTATCCGCAAAGTCCTTAACAAAACTATTCATCCAACTATTTCACTTACCAAACTAAGGCATATAACTAAAAGACTAAAGAGACGCGCTAGTTATCTGGTCCTACCGAAGGCACGTACTAATTACGGTAAAAAAATGTTTTCTTTTGAGGGGGCACGACGACTGTACAATGAACTACATTCACATGTACAAAATGCGGAGACATTCAACACATTTAAAGATAAACTTTACCAATATATATTGGAAGAGTTTACATTTTTAGCCAAATGACGATGTAATGAATGACAAATGCAAATAAACTAATTTTTAATATTTTTTGTGTTTCCAATACGAGCCAACACCAACTTACAAATTGTACTTTTTTTCTTTAAGTATAATATTCTTTAAATATTTTTCTCATGATAAGTGGCTGGTGTCTTTATGGGAATAAATATCTTTAAACCAATATTTCGGTGATACAATTTGGTTGTTCAGAACATCGACCGCTGCTTAGAGTCGCCAGATGGTATCAAATATTTTGTCAAAACATATTAATGTGAAGATTTCCATAATTATTTATTTAGGGAAAAACCAAGGATTTCTTGCGAAAATTGGCAACTCAGCTAAAAATTAATCATCATATCAGCTCATATACGTCCCCACCGAGGGGCTCGAGCCTACCCTGAATAAGGGCGATCGTTAAGAGCGTCGGTGGCGTAATGGCTAGGGCTGCTGCGTCCTGTCCGGGAGGTCGTAGTTCGAATCCTGCCTAACACGTACCGATGTGTTTTCGAATTTCGATTTCATATGTACGTTTATCCGACGCTCTTACGGTGAAGGTAAAGATCGAACTGCACACGCCTGCGAAGAAATTCGAAGGTTGTGTGTGAAGTCGACCAACCCTCAATGCCCAGTGAAGGTTGGTCGACTTCACACACAACCTTCGAATTTCTTTGCGGGCCCCCGCGTGGTCAACTAAGGCCCAATAGCCCTAATTCAGGGTAGGCTCAAAAATTAATAAAACAAATTAAAACACTTTAAACTTTCACGATTATTCATAATGACAAATGTCTACTCGCGACCACGGCTATCGAAGCATAGTCGAAACGTTGAGGTAAAAACAACATCAATTATATAAAATCACGTCAAGCCCCGTTTTCAATTTGTCATAACGCAAATTATATTAAAAAAAACTCGTAATATTATAAAAATCTGCCTTTTTACAGAAAATCCTCCGTTTTAGACAAATCAGCCCGCCTTTGTCAAAACATCATCCGGAAACCCAATCCTTGTTTTAATTCTTGATCTAAAGGCGGCTAAACTTTATGATTTTTGGCAAACAACATTTTTCTAGCCACCTGGATGAACCACATATCTATTTTAGCGTACTCTAAAAATAGCTGGATATTTGAAACGGTGGTGAATATTAAAAACCAATTTCAGCAGCCGAGTTACGTTCGGTCCGCATGCCTGCCTATTGATGTGTCAAAAATATTCAAGGGAAGATACAGTCGGCAACACACGTTGTATTAACATCTTTACGCCCGCGCTAAAAGCGTGAGGGACCACTTGGGGGATACGGTGCCAGTTATTTGTGGATACCGCATCTCCGTCCGTCACCACTCACTGCGGTGATGCACTCACAGACTCAACAAAAAGGAAACAAATAATTCCGGAGTTTAATAATGGGTCAACAACAATAGACAATTATATGATCATTAGCTCGTATAAATAACACTTCCACAACAAAATTACGAATGAATAAATATTAAGTGTTATCTAAATTTTCCACGCTTTTTACCCGACTCGACTGCGCAATACAAAATTATAAAAATCTTCACATGACGTGTTTTTGAAGTTTTATTGAGTAAAGTAAAAGATTTAACGTAAAGATAAAGTTAACCGCCTCCGTAGCCCAGAGGCAAAGTTCACTGGCTTTATACAGGAGGTCGCGGGTTCGATTCCCGGCGGGGTCAAGCCCTCTCGCACATCTACCAGATACGCTAGACTGCCAGGTTTATGATATAGCGTCCCCACTTACCGACTTGACGGCGGGGTCAATTGTAAGACTCGGTTTGGTTGGTGGTAGGTCATTTTCTAAGCCCGCCTGGCTAGCTACCACCAGCCACCATCATATCAAGTCTTGCCGCCAAATATCAATGTTGATATCATTGGTGAGTTCCGGCATGAAGATAAGATAGCCAGTTCCCCATTGCGTTGGGGAATCTTGGTAAGCCCGCTTCCATCTTCGGCAACATCGTCACTTACCACTAGGTTAGATGTTGTCAAGGGTTTACGAATTGTGAATAAAAAAAAAGATTTAAATTAGTGAAGATTTAACTGGCTCCACACTTACTAAGGTCTGCTACTTTACGCACTCCCGTTTGAGCTTATAGGCCACAAACGGCGCACCACATTTTTATTTGAATTTGGAACCGTGTATTTTTTATATTCATTTGGGAATTTGGCGTTTTTAACATAAACACTCTTTTCAAATAAAAGCTTGTACCAAAAAGCTTTTAGGTTTTTCGAAAATTATTCACACGCCCCACATCGCAATCTTCACAATCCACGCAAAGGCTTCTTCCATCAGGCGAAAACGCTTATTTGATCAATTGATCATACATAACCCCCTACCTTAAGAGGATTGTGAAGCTGCGACTTTTCATACAAACGTCGTTAACGATTTTCTTCAGGAGGCTCGAGTTTCCATACAAACGTAGTTCCGCTTTAATACAAAAACTACATGCCGGATTGAATCCCTGTAATGTTCCTGTGGCGGCCCTTAAATGTTCACCGATTTGGACCAATTTTTGATAGGTTGTCAGCCAGAACAAAAGCTAGGCTTATTTATACGTTTGTGTTTTTTCGATAATGTTAATACGTTCAATTTTATTGTCGTTCACGTGTTTTCATACAAAACTAATTGAGGTCATTTTTTGTTTATTTATAATCAGTATAATAAAAAAAAAAAATCGAGCGAGACCTACAGTACTCGCATATGATGTGTAACATGTGACAAAATACTTTAGGTTAGTTAGATTTGATGACGATATTGTACCTGGGTGGCGGATCTGACAGTAACGAAAAAAACCGACCAAGTGCGAGTCGGACTCTCGTAAAGTAGAATTCCGCGCTTTCGCGACTTCCTGTTACACATTTCCGTCCCATATTACACATTTCCGTCCCATTTCACGAAATCACTCCCACAAATTGCAGGAAAGCGAGAGCAAAGATGTTACACATCAAAAACGAAACGTATAAGCCTAGCTTTTGATCTGACTGACAAACTATCATAAATTGGTCCAAAAAGAGGTGAAAATCGTTAACGCCCATTTTGGTATATATTTACACTAATTCCACAGATTTTTTTACCAAATCTGAAGATATTTTAATTAACTGGTAACTCTAAAATTTATTTCGTATGTACCCACACATTGTGTAAATAAATAGTCTGCCTGAAGATGGTGTTCGAAACCGGTCGCTGGCAAATTATAACGTGTAGTTTTATTCAATTTCTGTGGAATTAGTGTAAATATATACCAAAATCAGTGATATAATGTTCCACGAACTGAATGACAAAAAAAGCATATTTTTGTCGCTCGCTTTGATGTCATTTGTATGTAATGTGAATAGGTGTCATTGTCCTTATGCTATGTAGTTGTGTCAAGTAACTATTTATTAATCTGTGATATTTGAACCTACAATCAAAAGTATCAACTATCGTTAACGCCGTTTGTATGAAAAGTCGCAGCTTTACAATCCTCTTAACACATATTGTACTTCCATTTCAATTCGCTCAGTCGATACATAAATTGGCCAAGTGCGCATCGCACCACGCATAGTGCAAGGTTCCGGAGTTGTTACTGGAAAACTTTTTATTCTCAGGAATCGTATTCCTAGGTCCAATAGTCACACTAATATTATTAAAGCGAAACTTTGTGAGTGTATGAGTGTGTATGTTTGTTACTTCTTCACGCAAAAACTACTAAACGGATCTGGCTGAAATTTGGTAAGTAGACAGATTAGGACCTTAAACCTTAGACCGGTAACACGAAAACAACTTTCAACGATATTCAACAAGAGTACACAAAAAGTATCCCTGCTTGCATACAGGGGGGGGCCTATACTTTTTTATGACATTGTTTAATAGGTGTATCCGATTATATTTTTAACCTTTAATCTATGGAACCCACCTTCTTCCCTTCCTGACCGTAAACTAGTCACGCGAGTGCATTGCTCTTAAAATAAATTCATATTTATTGGAAAAAAGGGACTTTTTCTACTTTTCTCTAAATCCAAATATTAAACAGACATATAGACTTAATTTTCCATTTCGGGTAATAATTTAACATCTGTGTACAAAATTTCATTACTTTAGGTTTAATAGTGGAACAGAAAACTTACTGTGACTTACAAAAACGGACGGACACGGAAATTATAAGGGAACCGTTTTTTGCCATTTTTGCTCCGGAACCCTGAAACAAGATTACCTAGAAAGCTTTATTATCCTGGCTTTGCTCGGTATAAACGACGAAAGTAAAAATCAGTCAAGTGGGAGTCGGACTAGCACTCCGAGGGTTCCGTACCACCAAACATCTTCACACAACCACAGATTACTAAATAGTTACTTGACAACTACATAGCATAAGGACAATGACACCTATTCACATTACATACAAATGACATCAAAGCGAGCGACAAAAATATGCTTTTTTTGTCATTCAGTTCGGACTCCTTAGCGTGAGTACGACTCACTCTTGGCCGATTTTTATTATTTGTTGTTTTAATTCAACAATAGTACAATAATCACTAAGTTTCACGCCTGTATGTATTACCGTTTTTACGATAGAGCTAAATAAAAAATCCTTTTGAAAACCTATAAAAAAAAACACTTTTTCACGTTTTCTAATTTTTAGTATTTGTTGTTATAGCGGCAACAGAAATACACATTCTGTGAAAATTTCAACTGTCTTACCTTTATGGCGCTTTGCACACAACGGGGCGGGGCGGACCGGTCAATTTCGCCGCCAACGATAGCACAAAGGGAATTTTATACTACTAACGCACATGGAGGACAAAAAGACCGCGCCGAACGCGCCGCCCGCTGACCGACAGACAGCGTAGGCTTAGTAATAGGGTATCCATTAGGTATGGAACCCTAAAAAGCAATCACATTGCTTCTAACCCCTGAAATCTGAGAACGCAGACGTAAGACGAACCCGTTCCAGGCCTGTCGCATTCTGCGCTGTTAGGTATGAAAATGTTAAAAATGTACCTACGCCGCGCCAAGCCGCGCGGCCCCTTGCAAGGTGCAAATTCAGTAGTCAGAAGAAATAAGAGTTACGCTGAGGCAACTTGTAGGTGAATATCATCATGTCAGCTCATATACGTCCCCACCGAGGGGCTCGAGCCTACCCTGAATTAGGGCGATCGGGCCTTAGTCGACCACGCGGGCCCAGTGCGGGTTGGTCGACTTCACACACAACCTTCGAGTTTCTTCGCCGGTGTGTTGTGCAGGTTTCCTCACGATGTTTTCCTTCACCGTTAAAGCAATCGGAGTGTATATGTACGTAAGTTACGAAAAACTCATTGGTACATTGGCCGTCCGGATTTGAACCCGGTACCTCTGGTTAAGACGAGCGAGTCGTTACCGGTTGAGCCACCAACGCTTTTTGAATGGTGAATATAACTGTAGGTAATTAGCGCTGCGCGACCTGAATTTGCACTTTATTGTGTAGTAGCAAGAGTCGCCATTCATTCAAATGATTTTGCGGAGTTAACCTTCTTTTACGTAGTTAATAGTCTTTATTCTTTGCCCGTACCTAGTTCGTTTTGTTAGACACGTGCGAGGCTCGTTGGAGGGAACGCCCCGATTCTAACTTCAGCATTGCGTGACCAAAGCTGTCTTCCACACAATAGAATCGGTCACCTAACCGGCAGGCCCGTTTCCTTGTACTAATGATTTAATTTACACGATAATGTTAACAACACCTACTAAATCCTTACTGTTATTATAAAATATGTGAAAACGTGTTTGTTTGTTTACCTTTTCACGCTTCAACACCTCGACCAATATTGATGAAATTTGGTATGCAGGTAGTCTGTGTCGCTGGGAAGGACATAGGCTACTTTTTATCCCGTGAAAATAGCTTAGTCCGATGCAGTTACTAAGGTAACTGAAAAAATATTCTTTATTGGTTAATTTCTTTAACATCGCAACGCAACAATGGATTGTTGTGATTTTTTAAAAGACATAATTTGCTAATTTAATTATTTATTTAATTATCCTGACATAGTTCCCGAAGGATCTGGGGAAAACTCGTTTCTACGCTCGCGCACGTCGGATTGAAGTGATTTTTTGTATAGAATCGGTTGAGGGGGTGGGAAGTGACATAGACTGCCAATCAGAATAGCCCGATATAGTTCCTGGGGGATCTGGAGAAAACTCATGTCCATGCTCGCGAGCCGCTTGCGGCTCGCACACCACTCACCCCAAAGACAGTCATAAAAACGATGTCCACGCGAGCGAAGCCGCGGGCAAAAGCTAGTAAAACATAATTCTAATCTATTTATTCGTGTTGTCACTAGAACACGCACTCCACAGCCGGGCCACTATAAATACAGGGTGTAACATAAAGGTGTGGTGCTACTTTAAGGTGGGCTTGTACTCATCAAACTGAGCAACTTTACTGAAATCGCGAAATTTTTATTGGATTTTTCATACAAAACCGTTTAATCAGCTGACCGATTTGTACAAAAAATCCAAAAAAAAAAATGCGATGTCAGCAAAGATGCAGAACAAAAGTGGTTCAGTTTGATGAGTACAAACAAGCCCACCTTAAAGTATGTATGTATAAATTCTTTATGCACACAAGGAATAATTAAAGTATCACCACACCTTTATGTTACACCTGTATAATGTCTGTCTAAAACTTTGTAGTACGGCTCTGTCCGAGTCTACGAAGCCATACTAAGCATAATAATTACGTTGAAGAAGACATTATACGAGAGCGTTAATAAAACTACGCAACAACTTCACAGAAAACCGATAATTTGTTAAATAAAAACATGACACCTGAATTTTGAGGAAACAATATATTTGCTTTATGGGCTGTACTGTACAGCTCCTAAGACGCTTGTAAGAATTTTAAAATCTCGCGTAGGCGGCGAAAGTGCTAAACACACATTTATATCCTTACTAATATTATAAATGTGAAAATGTGTTTGTTTGTTACTTTTTCACGCTTCAACGCGCCTTGACCAATCTTTATGAAATTTGGCATGCAGGTAGACTATGTCACGGGGAAGGACATAGGCTACTTTTTATCCCGAGAAAATAGTATAATCTGATGCAGTTCCTGAGGGAACTAAAAAATACTCGATTGTTGTGATTTTTTGCACAGAAATGGTTGAGTAGGTGGGAAACGACATAATTTACTAATCACCCTTAAAGACAGTCATAAAAACTATGTCCACGCGGGCGGAGCCGCGGGAAACAGCTAGTGCCGAATAAATTCGGAAAGCTCTTCTCGAGGGATCATCGTTATAAGTTTTTTTGACGTTTCCGATTCGAGCGTGTTAACTTGTTGGCTGAGAGACGGCAGGCGGGAACGTGGCTTGGGCAAAAAGGGGAGTCGCAGCGCGCGTGAGACCTGAATGCTGATTTGATCGGAGTAAGCGGTTTCAACTCCCCCGGGCCCTTTGGCAGAGCGTTGAGAAGCTCTCGCCAAGTTACCTGCCCTAACAATATTAGGTATCTGACCTGCGACCCCTACGAATGAACTCCACCAACTTTTGACGTTTTACCAATAAATGGAATCATTACAGAAATATCTCTAAAGTAGACTTGACGTCCCTTTCAGATTTCAGACGTTCGGATAGTAAGATAACATTTATTCAACAAAAATACACACAGACAACATAACAATAACAAAAAAGGTACAAATAACACAAAGAAAAAGTAGAAAAATATGAGTACGATACGGTCGTGCGCTTTGCCGAACCGGCCCCGACTCAGCATAATGCTGCAAGCAGGGACCTACCTACTGCGCTGTTATTCTGCCGGTGCCGAGAGGAATCGTCGCGTGCGCCATAGTAGTAACAACAATACTAATAATTTATTCGCATTCTACAATCGTTACTACAATGTTATACTATTTAAAAAAAACTACAAAGAACATAAAACCTGGAAAAGCGGTCCTAAATTTTAGTAACTGTACTTTTAATAATTGCTTTAAGTAACATAAACTCTGGAAAAGCGGCCTGACTTTTAGTAACTGTACTTTTAATATTTTTTATAAGTAACATAAACTCTGGAAAAGCGGTCCTGAATTTTAGTATAACTGTACTTTTAATAATTGCTATAAGTAACATAAACTCTAGAAAAGCGGTCTGAATTTTAGTAACTGTACTTTTAATAATTGCTATAAATAAGTAATATAAACTCTGGAAAAGCGGTCCTGAATTTTAGTAACTGAACTTTTAATAATTGCTATAAGTAACATAAACTCTAGAAAAGCAGTCAAGAATTTTAGTAACTGTAGTTTTAATAATTGCTCTTTTAATTAAATCCTTACTTTTCATATCTAAACTGAACTGGTTTTATTAAAACTACTCACATTTTTGAGTAAAGCACTGTACAAGCCTTGGTCTGTAATGAATGCACTGCTGGCCACAGTATGATGACCTCAAGCTTAGTTCAGCGATAAAGTATGTCGCACGATGCGCCACCGGCGACGTATATACTAGCCTAGGTACTGGAGACGTGTGAAGGTTGTCTACTTGCCAAAGCCAGGAAGAGACAGATATGATGAACCGAGGTCTTATAGACCCATAAGCCTTTCGTCATTCCTGCTAAAGGCTTTGGAAAAGCTGGTCGACAAACATATAAAGGAGGGTCCCTTGCGGAAAAAACCACTTCATGGACTACAATGTGCATATCAGTCTGGCAAGTCGACTGAAACAGCACTTCACCTTGTAGTATCACGTGCTGAAAGAGCGTTGGAGAACCAGGAAGTATGTGCTGCTGCCTTCCTTGACATAGAAGGAGCATTTGATCGCACTACTTTCGAGGCAATCAAGAATGCAGCTATCTCCCATGGCATAGACCAAACGTTATGCAAATTGATAGATATCATGCTTAGGAAGAGAATTATAACATCTTCACTAATGGGGGACGAGGTTACTGCCACCACTACAAAAGGATGCTCACAAGGTGGCGTTCTGTCACCAACACTTTGGAGCCTAGTGGTCAACTCGCTCTTACAGGAGCTGAACACCGGACCTCTTTACACGATTGGTTATGCTGACGATCTAGCTATACTAATCAGCGGCAAATTTCCGAACATAGTATCGGAAATAATGCAAAAGGCCTTGCGAAAAGTTGAAAGGTGGTGTGGTGAAAATCACCTGTCGATTAACCCTAGCAAGACAACGGTTGTACCATTCACAAGGAAAAGAAACCTACAAGGTTTACAAACTCTCAAACTGTATGGTACAGAACTAAACTGGTCCACGAGCGTCAAATATCTAGGCATGACCTTGGATAAAGAACTAACGTGGAGTCAGCACACAGAAAGGATCATGGTCAAGGCCACAAAAATCTTTGGTATGCTAAGATCTGCGTACGGAAAGACCTGGGGCCTGAAACCCAGAGTCATTTATTGGCTATACACAATGATAGTAAGACCCATTATTACTTATGGCAGCATTGTGTGGTGGCCTAGAACGGAGTTAGGCGCGTGCAGGCAAACACTGACAAAACTTCAGTGGTTGGCCTGCCTGGCAATTACCGGAGCATTTCGTACAACACCTACTGCATCTATGGAAATGCTGCTAAATCTAAAGCCGCTTCAAATACACATTCAAACAGAGGCGGCCAAGGCCCTACACAGGTTATCGTTAAATGGCATGTGGAATTTTGACATGCCCAAAACCAGACATACCAATCTACAACTAGACACAGGTATGGAAAGGCTTATGCGCATGGGATGTGACAAAATACAGACTGTGCACATATTCAAAAAAGAATATAAAATCTATGTTCCTACGAGGGAAGAATGGAGTAAAGGACTTAAACAACAAGGACCAAACACTCTTACATGGTATACAGACGGATCGAAAATGGAGTCTGGTGCTGGTGCAGGCGTTTATGCTAAGGATTACTCAGCGAGTATTAGTCTAGGGCAATATGCAACAGTCTTCCAGGCGGAGACTTATGCTATCATTGCATGTGCACATGAGATTATAGACAAGGAAGTCAAAGACAAAACCATCTATATTCTCAGCGATAGCCAAGCTGTTCTTAAAGCTCTTGACTCCTTCAAGGTTGACTCCGGGCTAGTGCTAAATTGTGTAAAGGTCCTCAATAAGGTGGGCCGACACAACAAACTGCAACTGGTCTGGGTCCCTGGACACGTAGGAGTGGAAGGCAATGAAGAAGCAGACAAACTGGCTAGAATGGGATCACAAACAGCAATGTGTGGTCCAGAACCGAGGATAGGGCTACCAAGGAGCACTATTATAAGGGCATTAAAGGAACAGGCCGAGGGAAGACACAGAGTGACATGGCTATCCAGAGATGGACATAAACACTCTAAGCTCTTCATCGGTGAGGTCACCACAGGGGCAACCAAGTACATATGGAATAACAGCAGGACGCGAGTCAGGGCGATAACAGGAGCATTGACGGGCCACTTTGCCACAAATGCACACCTGCAAAAAATCGGCCTGACGCACGACCCGACCTGTAGGGCCTGTGGTGAAGATATAGAATCAATGGAACACCTACTGTGTCACTGCGATGTCCTGGCTAGCAAGCGTATGTACCTCCTAGGTGATGGCTACCCAACACCGGAGGACTACAAGCACCTTCCAATCAGCGGAATTGCTGCATTAATGCAGCACATCTTCGAGTAGGTTGGGGTGCAAAGGTTATAGGGGTAGACACAAAAGATCCCATTGGGTCGAAGTGTCGCTGCAACTGCAGCCCCCACTTACAAAGATAAGATAAGATAAGGTACTAACTCGCGGAGTTTGCCAGGCTGTGCCCCGCCGCCTGCTGTCCCTCAAGTACCCTTCCGTTGCTCTGCGTAAGTACATTCGTTGCGCTACTGTAAGTCGCTACATTGTAATACTGTGTCTTACTTAGCTAAGCTCTCGGCCTTCAATATTGGTCAGCATTGCAGCTCTTACTATCCTCGCTATAAAGGCCTCAACCTTTTCCAGCTTGGACATCAAGAGCTGCAAAGCTGACCGCCCTGTGATGGCCTCGAGCGGCGCTACGCTGCGATTTCGGCCATCATTAACGTGGCTCGCAACGCAGTCATTACAGACCGCAGTAATTAACTAATTTTTATAAATCACATCGGGCAAGGCACCATAGGAAGAGAGGTTGTTGTTCTTACATTATAATTTTTATCATATCAGCTCATAGACATCGCGTAGGTGTGGTGCGGTCCCTCAATCAAAGGATGGATTACGTGTCCTTGATGCTCAGTCACCTGAACGTGGGAGGACTTGATGCAGGCCACTGACAACGCAATTTGCGTGGCTCGGTTTTGGGATGGGACTGTCTGAGTTTGCCGTCGACTCGAAAAGAAGAAGAAGAAGACATACGTCCTCACCGAGGGGCTTGAGCCTACCCTGAATTAGGGCGATCGGGCCTTAGTCGACCACGCGGGCCCAGTGCGGGTTGGTCGACTTCACACACAACCTTCGAGTTTCTTCGCAGGCGTGTGCTTGTTTCCTCGCGATGTTTTCCTTCACCACAGAGCGTCGGATAAACGTACATATGAAATCGAAATTGGAATCACATTGGTACGTGGCAGGATTCGAACCACGACCTCCCGGACAGGAGGTAGCGGCCCTTGCCATTACGCCACCGACGCTCTGTACTTATCTAAAATATGTTACCCTCCGTCCCTCCGTATGTATGCTTATAAGCAAGGGAGTTATAACTCCCAATTTGAATGTATATGAAAGGCACCAGTTGTAATTTCCGCAACTGATTAGGACTAATACGAAGGCTCACGAAAGTTTGGAGTGAATCGTCACCATAATGAGTGCCTGAGCTTGGAACCTTTGAAACTTGATCCCACCCGGCTTTAGGCCCCGCCCCGGGTCAAGGTCATAGAATAAATAGGGTGAACATTCAGCCTGGATTTTTACTTTCTCGTGCCCGTAGTACGGTACGTACGTAGGGTAGACGAAGTATTGTTATTGCGAAAAAAAAAGTTTTTGTACTTTCATGAAACTGTGTTCTATATCATTAACACACATCCAAAAACCGAATATCACAATTCCGTCCGATTGGGACTAAATTATTGTTTTAAATTATTTCAACGAGGGAATATCAAAAGTTTCATCGTACTGTCAACCGAAGAGTAGCTGTCATACAACAAAAACTGATTTTTTTTCCTGAAAAACGGCTCTAACGATTTTGTATAAGTGGACCTACCTGGAGAGTAGGTAGTGGTTCTCTTCCACGAGGCACTCGCCTTGCAGAATACCAGGACAAGCGTCTTGGCGGCAAGACCTAACGTAGTTGGTCCTAGAAATAGCAGCCCTCACTATATGACCTAGCTGTCGGTGAGTCCTCACTCAACTGCCAACTATTATGAACATTCTTTGGCTGTTTCATAATTTGCAATGGCATAAGTCATGTAAAACTGGCCGAAACAAAGTTTTATGCTCCAATAGAAGTGTAAGTGATATTTTCACAAAGCCTTCACTTCCAGCGTGGGACGCTATATCATAAACCTGGTAGATTAGCGTATCTGGTAGATGGACGAGAGGGAATGTGCGTAAGTGGAAGCTTTGTGAAATATCAATTAGACTTCTATTGGAGCATAAAACTTTGTTTAGGCCAGTTTCACATGATTTATGCCATTGCAAATTGTGAATGTTCATAATAACACTGACAGAGACCTTGAAATGCTTTTACGATATAAATTCCAACAAGATTTAATATTTTTATTAAAGATCGCCTCAAGCCATATAGACTGTCCAGAATTATTGACTTCTATTTCTTTACGATTTCAAAAAAAGAACCTTAGGTACAATAATTTATTATTCATTCCGCCCGCATCTACCAATTTCAGGCAGAATTCATGTCTGTTGCGAGCAAGCAATAATTTCAACAATTTGTGTAAGGATTACCCACTAGATCTATTTTGTACAAGTGTGGCGGTGGCGAGACGAATGGTTAGTCGGCCTTTTTTCGAGGACTAGCCCGCTGAGCATATAAGGTGCTGTATTTTTACTTTGTATTTTGTTTAACCTTTAATAATTCTTATTAATCTTCTTTTTGTTGAATACCGGTGCTTACCGTGTTACCGTGTTACGGTGTTACCGTGAACTTTCGAAGTTGCTGTTTTGATCATCTTATGTTTCTATTAGTGAGGACTTTTGAGTGGCTTTCTGTTTTTTGTTTGATTTTTATAATGTTACATTAGCTGTAAGTCTTCCTTTTAAATAAGTTAATAAGCTTTCATTCGAATGAATGGTAGATCGCGGTTGAGCCTGATGCTTTAAAACATCACTTATCATCAGGTGAGATGATGCCAAGGGCTTACCAATTGTGAATAAAAAAAGAGAGATAAACATTCAGATTTTCAATATCTGATTTATGTTTTTTTAAGAATTTGTTTACGAGTATCAAAAAAAAAATCTTTTCAAACGACTTCCAAAAAGGAGGAGGTTCTCAGAACTTTTAACTGGATGAACCGATTATGATGATTCTTTTTTCATTTGAACGCTAGTGCTTCCCGTGTGGTCCCATATAAATTTTATCAAAATCGGTGTTGTACTTTATTAGAAAATTAACAAAAACCAAAAATAATAATGCAAAAATCGTACTAAGTTGTTGCGATAGAAGTCGGTTTTTTAACGTGTTCAGCGTTTTCAATTATTGAGACCCTCTCTTGTTTAAAGTAACTCGTGCGGAGTAACCCGTTCTGCCAAAACAAATTCTCAGGAGGTTGTTTATGAATTTTAATTTTCTGCTCGTTGAACAACAATCAGAAACACTGTTAAACGTAAAAAAAAAAGTCTTATTAAACAGCAAAATGGGGCTGTCTTTATCACGACCCTTTCATTTTCCCGGACGCATCGGCGAAAGCTTTTAACTTTTTTTTTTATGAAGGACCCGAAAAATGTTTTAAAAAGTTGTTGGAGAGTTCCGTGAATAGATTTTGATTGAATTGTCGGGGTTAAAATGAGCGATTTGGCATGGGGTGTACCATCGGCAGACAAAGAGGCTGTGTAGGCGAGGGCGGGGCTCATTATTGCAACTCAACGAGTCCTCCAGGAATCCCTTTGTTAGTCCGTCACGCGCCTCAGTGTTCCTGTTCACTAATCGTAAGGACCCCCCTCCCCCGCCAGCTCCGACGACGAATAGACGTTGTTACAGACGGAACTTGCCAAGTTCAAATGCGTAATAAAAGTTAGTTGAGTTAAGCGGAATAAAATATTTCAGTTGAGAGATTTAACTTATGGTTATGACATTTGTGTATTGAGGTGTTTCCGGGTCGTTCCTTTGCCTCTAATATGGTTGAGGTACGTAAGTAATAATATCCTACTAATATTATAAACGCGAAATTTTGTAAGAATGTATGGATGTATGTTTGTTACTCTTTCTCGCAAAAACTACTGAACGGATCTGGCTTAAATTTGGTAGGTAGACAGATTAGGACCTGGATTAACACATAGGCTACTTTTTACCACGCTCGCAAGCCGCTTGTTGCTCGCGCACTGCGTACCCTCGAAGAGTCATAGAAACGTTTTCCACGCGGGTGAAACAGCTAGTACGTATATACATACATACTTTGGTCGATGGGAGCGACGACTGACTCTCGCGTTATACTCGTGACCGAGTGCTGTCCGTGTTAAACTGACCTACTCTTGTCAAAGGCATTCATGACATTCAATGATTTTAATGTATAACTTCTCGTGTCATATTGTTTTCATGTTCTAATGACATAATTTGTTTTATAAGAATGATTGTATTTTACGTTAATATTACTAAAGAGTAATGATTGTTTTTTTTATTTTTCACAAATTACAATATGTATAGCTATGTATTTACTATCATATGACTATCAGAAAGAGTGTAATTTTAAACATCTTGAATCTTGAGAGGTATAAAAAATTGAGTTAAGCGGACTAAAATTTATATTTGTGTGTATTGAGGTATATTGAACCTTTCTAATATTTGCATTAGGCTGTAAGAAAATTGGTGTAGGTCCCGTTAAGGTTAACTGGGGCTTCTACTCATCATACTGAACAACTTTTGTTCTACGACTTTGGTGAAATCGAAAATAATAATTATCCTTCATACACATCGATTAGCTGATCGACCAATTTTGTGCATTTTAGTATGGAGGGTCCAATTTTTTTTTGTGAATTCACTTTGGGTTTCTTGGGGAAACATTTTCAGTATGATGAGTAGAACCCCCAGTTAACGGGTCCTACACTTTTTTTTTACATCCTGTATATTTGATAAATATGAGATTCTTTCTGCAATGTATCACATAATTGAACCATATTTACTGAAAATAAACATTCATTAATTCATTTAAAAATAACCCTGGTGTACCGTAATAAAATGGTGCGTAAAAAAATATTGGTAGGTTTTTTTTTTATTAAAAATATGAGTGCGTTTAGTGCACCTCACAAAAGACAACAACAGGTGCGCTAACTAGCGATTAACTCACATATTCAACTGTGAGCTGATTAAAGGCTTGCTAATATTAGCCGGTGTTCGTGGCGTCAACCCCTTGCCTTGCAAAGCCTTCAGCCGGGTCTAACGTGGAAACACGCATGCCTTGTCAACTTCAAAGTCCCGCGAAACCAACCGTTAATTATTATATTACTGACGAGCGTGAATATTCCTAAATTATACGAATCTGTCCATCAAATTGTATAGTCCATGTTGTTAGAATGGGCAATATTATTACAGCACGAAAAGGACAACAACGGGTGCGCTAACTAGCGATTAACTCACATATTTAACTGTGAGCTGATTAAAGGCTTGCTTATATTAGCTGGTGTTCGTGGTGTCAACCCCTTGCCTTGCGAAGCCTTCAACCAGGTCTAACGTGGAAACACGCATGCCTTGTCACCTTCAAAGTCCCGCGAAACCAACCGTTAATTATTATATTACCGACGTGAAAAGCGTTAAGGCTATTTTCTATACCAATGAGCACGAGAAAATATTGTTTTATCAGATTTGTGCGTGGAGGGGAATTATAAAACCACCTTCTTATATATTTTTTATTCCATTTTTTCCACAATTGTAAGTCCTTGGCATCATCTCACCTGATGGTAAGTGACGACGACGCCGAAAATGGGCTTACCAAGATTCCCTAACGCAATGGGGGACTGGCTAACTTATGTACCAGCCTTATATGTGTGTTAACATTGATGTTTGGCGGCAAAACTTAAATAGCCAGGAGGGATTAGAAAATGCCTATGCGTAATCAAACCGAGTCTTACAAATTTAGACTTTGCCGGGAATCGAACTCGCGACCACCTAGTGTGAAGCTAATGGACTAAACCATTACGCCACGAAGGGGGTCGAAATGGATCACATAAATTTCTTGGTCACAGTCTCAAATTATAGGGAATTATGGTTATGGATGGATTAACTAAATCGGTAGTCACGCGATCGTAGTCGTGGCCGCGTTACTTAAGGGCTGAATCCCAATATAGGCTGAAATATCGTTAAGGCGCAGTGGTACCTAAAAATACACTTTAACATATTTTTAGAATTCACTTTTGAAGTAGTTAACAGTAAATTTAAAATCTAGGAAAACATATTGGTGTTATTGAGAATAGTTACGAGGGACTATATCGAATGGAAACGCGATTTAATAAAGTTGGCTCGATAGAATAATTTCGCAAAGGTAAGAGGTACCTTTGCGAAATTATTCTATCGAGCCATTTTATCGTCTATTTTCGGTTTTATTCTTAAAATAAGTAATTTGATAATATGATTTATTTACTAAAATAAAGGTTAATGGAAAACATCGATTGAATTTTTATTTAAGATAAATATGATGAAAATAAAAATGAAAATATCCAAAAAAAGTGCAAAAGTGTGGTTATTTTCTTCCCTCTAAACACGTAAAGGAAAAGACAAAGACAGATTTTTAAGTACCACGGGGCCTTAAATGGCGCCTGAAGTGTACCCGCCCCTACCGCCGCCACCAAACGGCGGCCTCGATACGTAGGCAGGTACTCCCCGAGGAAAATCGACTCGAATATTGTGCTAACACTTTCTGGGCTGCCAGGCGCATATATTATTTTTCATTTTTCTACAAAGAACATGAAGAGAAGGCCAATAATAATTGAAAACGCTAAACACGTTAAAAAACCGACTTCCATCGCAACAGCTTATTTTTGGTTTTTGTTAATTTTCTAATAAAGTACTACTACCGATTTTCATAAAATTTATATGGGACCACACGGGAAGCACTAGCTTTGAAAAAAAAAAAGAATCACCAAAATCGGTACACCCAGTCAAAAGTTCTGAGGTAACACACACATAAAAAAAAACATACAGACGAATTGAGAACCTCCTCCTTTTTGGAAGTCGCTTGAAAAACCGGCCAAGCGCAATTCGGACTAGCACTCCAAGGGTTCCGTAACACCACACCTCTCCACACATTTACATTTAATAACAATGAAACATATTCAAATTACAATCAAAAGACATCAACGCGAGCGACAAAAGTATGCTTTTTTTGTCATTCCTCGGAAAACTTAGCGCGAGTACGACTCACACTTGGCCAATTTTATTACTTGCTGTTTTCCTTCAGTATTAGTACTATAATCACACCAAGTTTCACGCTTGTATGTATGTATTACCGTTTTTACGATAGAGCTAAATCTAAAATACTTCTTAAGATGTACTTAACTTATTTTTTCACTTTTTCTAATTATTAGTATTTTATAGCGGCAACAGAAATACAAATTATGTGAAATTCAACTGTTTACTTATTACGGTTCATGAAATAAAGCCCGCTGACATACGGACAGACAGAGGAGGCTTAGTAACAGGGTCCTGTTGGGGTGTAAAAATTAAAGGTAAAAACCTTATAATGAAAGTCTTCATACGTATAGGCATCGAGTAGGTGTGAGACGAATATTTTATGACCCGGTGGTCCAGTGGTTAGCTTTTGCCTGCTGAGCCGAAGGTCATGGGTTCGATCCACACCCAGGGCAAACATTCGTGTGACGAACAGGTTTTTTCGCTCGGATTCTGGGTGTTTAATATCTATATGTATGTATTTGAATGTATGTAATAATATCAAATATGGACCGACGACATGGTGAAGATCACGGGAGGCCGATGAATGCGGGCAGCGCAGGACCGGTCGTCAAAAAAATATGTGGAAGCTCCATACAAAAATGCACAAAATTGGTCGATCACCTGATCGATTTGTGTGAAGAGTTTTTTTTTTTGCGATTCCAGCAAATTCATAGAACCAAAGTTGTTCAGTATGATGGATGAGTACAAGTTCCAGTTAACGGGACCTACACCAATTTTGTTACACATATACAGGATGTGAAGTTACTATATATTTAGAGTCATAGCTGCCGACATGGAACTGTGTCTAATTGTCCACAAAACCATATTCAGAAGGCCTCTGAAGATAGGCAAATGAGGCAATCCATCGAAATGTTCATGGTTGTCAAGTTGTCAAGGCACGCGCGGCACACCATGTGTGTCGAATGTAATCAGCTATGGCACAGTATTACTATATAGCGGCTTACAGTAGCGCAAAGAATGTACTTACGCAGAGCAACGGAAGGGTACTTGCGGGGCAGCGGGCGGCGGGGGCCCGCGCCTGGCAAACTCCGCGAGTTTGCCAGCCTGACTACAGGCACAGTATATATATTAGTACTAACGTACAGTATGGACACTCCCTGCCCCTCTCTAAATTCGACCTCACCCCCTCGTCACTCAGATTGGGTGTAGATTGGGTACCAAACGTAAAGGACGAGCTACGCAAGCACTTTTATTCACTATATTCACTTTGCGCGCCGCTGTGATTTCGTTCACAAGCATAAAAACCAACCAGTTACCGAACGTAAAGGCCTAACTGAAATCTTTTTTTTTCATACTTGTCATGTTGTAAACAACCACCGCTCGAACAAAAAACACCACTTTCCGAATACACCATACACAGTATGAGACTATAAAACATTGTAAATGGTAACTGCGACGTGGACGTATGAATTAACACTGAAAACTG
This sequence comes from Coleophora flavipennella, assembly GCA_947284805.1. NCBI lineage: Eukaryota > Metazoa > Arthropoda > Insecta > Lepidoptera > Coleophoridae > Coleophora > Coleophora flavipennella. Next base: position 8,210,715 of record OX369300.1, read on the forward strand.
CTATTATTTTATACGGTCTATCACTTTTTCCATAAAATTTGGGGGTTGTAAATGGGTGGAGGGGGCTGGGCCCCCTGGACCCCATATCATGAATCTTGGTGATCAAATTGACTTCACCTTTTTTCGGAATAAGCGTTAGCGATTTTCGCCCGTCAGAGAAGTAGATGACCTTTTTTTAATAAGCGGTAGCGATTTGTCGGTCAAGGAAAAAGTGTTTAAAGATGTACAAAATAATAGCAGGTTTCAGTGTTAATTCGTACGTCATTCGGAAAGTGGTGTTTTTTTTTTGAACGGTGTTCGTTTACAACGAAAAGTATGAAAAAAAAAGAGTTTAGTATTCACACAGCATTCAGTAAATAACTAACAAACATTTTGTGACCAATACCGCCGGTGTGATTCAACCCTACCTGCATTCTTGCCTATAGATACGTCAGTTATAATTATGTATATCATTTCTCGCTCGTTTGTATGGAGTGTCCGGGGTGTGCTACAGGCTAGTATGGGCTCCTAGTATACCTACGGCCGGTGGCGTAACGTGCGTCTTCAAAGGCGTTGAGCTACTGTAAGCCATATCGTAATACTGTGGCTATGGCAATCATTTTGTTACCGAATAACGTATTGTAGTTGGTTTGTTTGATACGATAAGTGACAGACAGACAATAATATAAAAAAAACACGGCCAAGTGCGAGACGGACTCGCTTACTGACTGTCCTGTACCATCATAAAATATGTTTATTGTTTTATTGTCAAAAATTTGAATGCGTTCACCTCCCAATGCTGCCGAAGATGTAACACGCAAGCTCAAATAGTGCCTATTCACTCTCGTCTTGAAGAATACTAATTTTTTGATAGTTGTTTTCTTTCGTTCAGTTCGTCGGGACGGGATCCTTAGTGCGTGTCCGAATCACTTAACAGGTTTTTATGGTTCCGTACCCAAAAGTAACGGGACCCCATTAGATACTAAGCCTACGCCGTCAGTCTGTCTGTCTGTACGTCGGACCTCCAAGGAGCTGTATCTTTTGAACGATAATAGGTAGCTGGCTGATTTTTTTGCGGAGTATGTGTTGAGTAATTATTTAAAGGGAGTCCCTATACAAGAAACACGACTTTTTTGAGGCTTTTGATAGATTGAAAACACTTTATTGCACAACATAAGAGAACCAAAAAAAAAGATCTCTTCCAGACAACCTTTAGATGAAGGAAATATGAGAAATCATTATTGTGTTATTTTGTTTTCGCTTTATCGTTAAAACGCATTAAAGGCAGGATCTTCTGCGGGTAGGACAGAGAGACGGACGGCGTAGGGTTCGAGTATGAAACCCTAAAAAACGTGTCTTTCGTTTATGGACGACAATAGTAATCACTGAATCTATTCTTTACATATACTTTTACGCTTCATACATCATGACCGTCATCATCACAAATGGTTATGCAAATTATTTTGAATTTTAAATCATAAAAGGATATTAATGGACCAAAACAAGTGATAGTTTTCTATTAATCTCATCATCATCATCATATCAGCTCATATATTACGTCCCCACCGAGAATCTCGAGCCTACCCTGAACTAGGGCGATCGGACCTTAGTCGACCACGCGGGCCCAGTGCAGGTTGGTCGACTTCACACACAACCTGCGAGTTTCGCCGCAGGCGGGTGCAGGTTTCCTCACGATGTTTTCCTTCATCGTAAGTGCGTCGGATAAACGTACATGAAATCTAAGTATGAAATCACATTGGTACGTGACAGGATTCGAATCACGACCTCCCGGACAGGAGGCGGCGGCCCTAGCCGTTGCGCCACCGACGCTATCTTTTAATCTAAAAAAAGGTAAAATAATACATACACTCTTTTAGCTTCAAACCTGTTTTACCAACTTCAAAGAAAATTTTGTATTTCTGCATTAGTAGTACTTATAATTACAGTGTAAACTCTGTCTAACGTCACTCGATATAACGATTCACTCTTTGAAACGTCAAAATTTTCTGGCTCCAGTTGATTTAATTTAACGCTAATTTCTCTCTGTAAAACGAAAACTCTCAATAACGTCACAAAATGCCCGGTCCCTTGAGTGTCGCGCTATATATGTATATATGTATGTGTTTGTATGGAGTATTCTCGCGAAGCTCCTGTTTAGTGTCGGTGGAATTTCTGAGCATGCCTTGTGTACGTTTGCGCTGTCGCGTTGCGATCGAAGCTGTTTAAACATTCCCCGAGCTGTGTTCCCAGCTGGCCAGAGTCGTCGGCAGATAGTTTGTTGACTCGCGGTGTCACTTGAAAACCCAATGAAATACATACTCGGAAACAAAAGTTTATATAGGGTAAAAGCCGGATAGTTGCCACTCATTTTTAAATCACTGTATATCTCTCAGTACAAAAAGCAAAATACTTTATTTGTAAAACTGGTCGGTACTTCGGTTTTTTATCTACAAAATATTTATGAAATGAAATGAAAATTTGTTTGCATAAAACAAGCGTCGGTGGCTCAACCGGTAACGACTCGGTCCCCCTAACCATAGGTACCGGGTGCAAATCCGGACGGCCAATGTACCAATGAGTTTTTCGAAACTTACGTACATATACTCACTGATTGCTTTAACGGTGAAGGAAAACATCGTGAGGAAACCTGCAGACGCCTGCGAAGAAACTCGAAGGTTGTGTGTGAAGTCGACCAACCCGCACTGGGCCCGCGTGGTCGACTAAGGCCGATCGCCCTAACTCAGGGTAGACTCTAGCCCCTCGGTGGGGACGTATATGAGCTGATATGATGATGATGATGAAAACATGGTTATAAAGCTGTTAACATTACGAGTATATAGGAAGTTCTCATATTTCACTAGATTTGGCATGCAAATATCAAACTTAAAGTAAAAAACATTACCTTTAATATTTTTAGAGTATTAGCGATCTTTGTGGACCTCCATATTTTGGGACATAATATATCTCACAAAGGAGATAGTTGCCTCATCCATGTAAATAAACCGACTATACAGACAACCACTTTTTAAATTAGACAATAGATAATCGATTTCTAAACCAAACACACAGATATCTAAAATTCGGACAAAAATAACTTAACCACAATACTATTACAACTTTCTAAGGATGCTTCATTATTAAATTAAAGGAGTTTCGGTTTAGCTGAACATCTACGCCACCTAGCTTCATATTATTAGTAACAATAATTATAGGAATGAGTACTCAATTGATACACTTGACATTTTGTTCAACTTAAAGCAATTATAAATTAAGTACTGTCCTATAGAAAAACTTAAAACAAAATCTAAAATCTAAAAATCATTCCAAAAACTTCAAAATCTAAACACTAATTTCAAAAATCATAACAAAACTGTAAAATTACTTTCTGACCGGAAATCGAGGTAAGTATGCAACGAAACGTTACATTCTACGCAGATCTTTTTTCTAGGGATTATGGACTCCATGTAAAGAAAATGTTATAACTTTTGAGCTTTGAAGTGTATCGTATTGAAATAAAAGCAGTAATGATTGCAAATAATAGACAATATTGAAAAAATATATTTAGTTAATATATTAGACTTCACAAAAAATAGCTATCAATGAAAAAGTTTGTATTTTTTGTTAGAAAGGAAATAACATGAAGTTTAATAATTAATAATATGAAAAGTGTAGAGTGTACACAGAGCGTTCTTTGAGAATTTTACAAAGAAATGATATTGACAAATTATTTTGTTTAGACTTAACGACTAAGAAAATTTAGAGGTACTAAATCGGTCTAGTTTGCCTGTAGAATGCAAATCTCTATTTTAAAAGAGGTTTCTTTGATATACATATATATATCGACTGCATCATCACTTACCATCAGGTGAGTTGCAGTCAAACGCACTCAAATTTTTAATAAAAAAAAAAATTTAAAAAAAAAAACTTTTTGTGTTATAAAAGTTAACTTATCGTGTTTCTGCAACCGATAAAATGAAGTCATTGAAACGAAGAATCAGGTTACAAAATATAACTTTCGTATGTTTTGTAATTGCTGAGAAAAATCGGGACCCCTGCGACCAAAGTTTCCAATGCGTCGCCTTAAGGCGCAGTGGTACCTAAAAATCCACTTAAGCACGTTTTTAGAATTCATTTTTGAAGTAGTTAACAGTGAATTTAAAATCTAGGAAAACATATTGGTATTATTGAGAATAGTAACGAGGGATTATATCGAATGGAAACACGATTTAATAAAGTTGGCTCGATAAAACAATTTCGCAAAGGTACCTCTTTTCGAGCAACTTTATCGTCCATTTTCGGTTTTATTCTTAAAATAAGTAATTTGATATTATGATTTATTTACTAAAATAAAGTTCATAGGTGAATGAAAGGAAAACATCGAATGGATTTTTATTTAAGATAAATATGATGAAAATAAAAACGAAAACATCGACAAAGTGCAAAAGTGTGGTTATTTTCTTCTCTCTTTACACGTAAAGAAAAAGACAAAGACAGATTTTTAAGTACCACTGGGCCTGAATAAAAGTTAACGTAAAGGTTACGGGCCGGCATTAAGCGCACTCCATCATCGACCTGTCGCCGACACCGGTAACACGACAAGGGCTGAAATGCCGTTAAAAAGCTAGCTACGTACGGTCATGTCGTGACTACAGATGTTGGCGGGAATAATTGCGTTGGGGAATCTTGGTAAGCCCGCTTCCATCTTCGGCAACATCGTCACTTACCACCAGGTGAGATGTTGTCAAGGGTTTACCAATTGTGAATAAAAAAATAAAAAAAAATAAAAAAATTCCTAATCATTCCGGTGGGATACTTTCGAAACATTCTGAAGTATTATTAATTTGGAATATTTCGATCGTCGTATCCAGTCGGCGCGGGAGCGGGTGTCGCGCGCATTCTTCCGGTCGTCGTTGGCTCTGGTTTGGCCTGGTCGGCCGCCTTTTTTTTAAAGAATATATTAACGTCTCTAGAGACGTACCTAGGTACAAAAGCCCTTTTGAGACAGTCTTCATATAATTGATCTTTATTTTTATTTTTTTTGATTTGCAATGCTAGTGCCGGTGCATTGCAAATATTCTCTGGAGTTTTTGACAGAATTTGCAGCAGTCTCGTTCTGAGGTGGAACACCCGGTTGCAGTAGGGCGTCTATAAAACTGCATTGCACCTAGTGGAAATTGGGTTTTCACGTCCTCCTTCATTTTATTTTCTTATCTTTCACATTGCTCACGTGCACCCGACGATTTTCTCCAAAACGCACCACTATTTGAAGCAAATTCTAGCAGAAAACAATGCAAACACAATAAAATAAAACTACGAATGCGTTCACCACAAATCCCGCCAAAAAGCCGTGAAACTTTTACTCCGGCCGGCCGCCTACCCAGCAGTGTGACCATTTGTGGCAGATTTCTGCCATTTGGGTAGGTTTGGCTAGCAAGATTGATAAAAAAAAACATTTACCTCTATTTTGAAAAATTTTGCTAAGAAGTTTTTTTTTTACATAATTAATCAATTTTTTTGTAAGTGTTGCAACTGTAGTCGTGACTCTTAGACTAGCAATAATACATCGTTGAGCCGTGTTCACACCGGAAGCTAGGCGCGTGACGCTCCCGCCGTCTCCTCTCTGAATATTCTCAGACGTGACCCGACGGTGTAATGGACTCTTTGAGACGATACTCGATGGTTCACACAATAGTGCGCGACATGGACGTGGTAGGAAGTAGCCGTTGGTGGTCTGTGTGTTAAATTTTCATATCATAATTGCCTGACTATAAATGTACCTTATCGAGTCCTGCCACGTAACAATGTGTTTTCGAATTTCGATAGCATATGTACGTTAATCCGACGCTCTTACGGTGAAGGAAAACATCGTGAGGAAACTTGCACACATCTGCGAAGAAACTCGAAAAGGTTGTGTGTGAAGTTGACCAACCCGCACTGGGCCCGAGTGGTCTACTAAGGCCCGATCGCCCTAATTCAGGGTAGGCTCGAGTCCCTCGGTAGGGACGTATATATGAGCTGATGTGATGATACATTATTCAGCCGAAAGACGTCCACTGCTGTACAAGGGCCTCCCCCAAGGGTTTATACAACGACCGATCCTGCGCTGCCCTCATCCAGCGGGTTCTAGCGCCTTCCACAAGATCGTCGTTCCACGTTGAGATTTGGAAAATTAACCAGCACATTGTAATTCATAACTTATTTTTTGAGATGTATTTAATGGATTTTAAACGATTTGCCAGCAGCGCTTTTCGCCTACAGGTGTGTTTTGCCAACAATGGCGCAATTCTCTACAGCCTTCAATAACATCTGTTTGTATTTAGGTAGTAAGAATTGACATTTATAAGAGTGCTTAATATACCTAAAAAAATATTTATTTTTTTCTTTTTTTAAACCCAGTAGGACACCTGCCTACGCTACGCCTTTCGGTGTGCAGTCGCCTCTCGAGAACTTGACAGATCCTAACGGCCATCTGTTCCACGAGCTATGTGCCCCGCCTACTTCCACTATTAGTAACTACGCGTACGCACCATTATTAGTAATAAATAAGTCAATATCAGATGGCGCAGGTGGCGCACGGTTAACTCGGTGTCCCGTATTTATTGTGTATAAAAAATAAGAAAGTGCATTAATTTCAAAACAAACTATAAAAAAACTGTAAAATATTGCAAAATAAACAACTGCAAATGTTTTCGTTAAGATTGACGAAGTGACAACAGTGAAAATATGTGATTTCAAACCCTAGTAAAAATTCCAGACTATGTACGTGCAAAGTGAACTATAAACCTAATATTGTTTTTTGAAAATATTGATGTGCGTGGATAAAGCCAAACAAACATTTACCATAACATAATTGAACAACATTAAGTGTTAAATTTCAAAAAACCAATAGAAACTTAACCGTTAACAAAATCAAATATTTCTATCACAACAGAGATGACCTTTGGACTCGTTAGTCATTGCATGCCACACGCTTGTTTGATACGACTGGACAAACAAGTTCCTTCGTTGGAAACATACCAGCTGTTTCACGCCACAAGTAAGAAGACGTCTGGTCAAGCGGTTTCTACAGCCAGACTAAGCGACTGACGCTATCGCGGGCCGCAGGTTCGAGTCCGATCACGGTTGTTTTTTTTTGTTTTTTTTTTTTTTTTTTTTTTTTCAGTTTACTTTATCGAATCAAATTACATCATGGCCTTAACTTGCGACAAATGTAAAGGTGAAATTCCAGATAGGCAACACTTGACTTGCTTGGAATGTAAACAAACGTACCACTTGGATTGCTGTAATGTCTCCGCAGAAAGATTTTACCTAATGGAGACTGACAGGAGGACCACTTGGAAGTGTGCAAGTTGTTATGAGAAAAGGCAAATCAAAATTAACATCTCACCAAACTCAAGTGAAAATATCACTCTTCGCACAACATATATCCCAAACATACCTACCGAAAACTCGTTTGAATGTCTTACTATGGATAGCGACATAGATGAATCCTTACTCAACACAAAAGACTACCTAAACAGAAGCTGTCCGGAACCCAACGCCAACTTGTATGGTGAATTGGAAGAAATGGCAAAGACGATTAAAACTCTGCAAGAGCAACTTCAAATAGCTGATAATGAAATTATTAATTTATTGTCAGACAACGAAACAATGAAAAAATTAATCACAAAACAGGAAAAAACAATATGTCAGCTAAAAACTTTATGTAAACCGACTCCTATTAAAAGTGTCATTAAAAACAAACGGGGCAGTCAGATAAAAAGCAATCCAGACTTATTGAAAGAGGAGATAAATCGACGTAACAGCTCTAGCAACTTGAATGTTCGACAGAAGGACTGTGATAGTGAAGAGGTTATTCCTTCACGCGGTAATGATGAAATTCATCAATCTTCTCCCAATCCGCCAATCCTAAAAATTACTACAACTACTGAAAAACAACATACCATTAAATTGGATGTCCGCAAAAAGAAGAAATTGTGTCTGATTAGTAGTATTGAAAATAACACCGCTGCAAAAACATTGGTGAATAATATGGATGAATTAGAATTGTGCCATTTCAGAACCCCAGGGGGCGGAATACAACAACTGTTCTCTGGTATCAACAAAAAACTGCGAAACTTTACATACGATGATTATTGTGTAGTATTCATAGGGCATGGTGATTTTGATGTCACAAAAAATTATCTTAACCTAGTGAACGAATTAAAAAAAGAGCTTCTATCTGTACAACATACTAATCTAATTATATGCCTGCCGACATATAAATTAAGTAACAGTACTAATCTTTATAACAAACGAGTTCAAGCATTTAATAATCTAATCTACCTAGATAATTTAGTTAACCAATACTGTTACGTTTTAGATTCTAACAAGAATATACAATACTCGTTTGAAATGTTCTCACGATACAATAGTAAAATAAATATAAATGGGTTTAAAGTAATAATAAGAGATTTAAAACAATTAATATCAGATTTAGATGATGTAAATGATGACATAGGGATAAATGAAAAAGTTGGTGATGTGAAGTCGGAAAATTTAAAATTTTTTCGTTGGTAAAACTAGTCAAGAATTCATCCGACTTCTTCATCAAAATATTGCTAGTATTAAGTCCAAAAGAGATCTCCTTGAAGTAACTATTTCCGAAATGGTAGATGACAATAGGCAACCGGATATCATATGCCTCTCTGAAACCTTCATTAAAAAAGGTGAAGAGGCAAATATAAAAATACATGGATATGACCTAGCTAGTAGTTTCTCACGAATGCAGAAACGTGGAGGTGTTTGCATTCTGGTAAAAAGAGGTGTAACTTTTAGAAAAATTAACCTATTTGATAGGTACACTGTCCCTAAAATTTTTGAATGTTGCGGCGTAGAGGTTTCCTTTTATAATTTAGTGATTTTGTGCCTTTATAATGCTCATAAAAGATACGCTATGACTTTCCTAAATAAGCTCGAGGCTGTTTTATATGATGTAACTAGGAAATATAAAAATAAAAAAATTGTTCTCGCAGGTGATTTTAATGTGAATATGCTTGAGAGTTCAAAAGCATCTCAGTATCTACTCGACTTAATCAAAAATTTTAACTTGCAATTACATATTGATAAAGCCACTAGAGGCCTGTCGTGTATAGATTTAATTTTAAGTAATGTTAGAAGGGCAATTGGGGATATTATCCCACTTCAACTCTCCGATCATGATACAGCCCAAACTCTGAACATTCCTGTAAAAAACAAAAGTCCTGAATTAAAACAATGGAATATCGAAAAAAGGGACTATTCTAATGATAATATAATAAAGTTCCGAGCGTATCTTAGTTCCTTAACTTTCAATGATGTATATATTCAAAGCGACGTTAATGCTGCGTTTGATGAGTTTCATAGCATGTTCTGTCTACTTTACGTGTTGTGTTTTCCAAAGATTCGCATAAAATTAAATAATAAGAGTAGTGGACCTAAATGGATTTCCTCCGGTCTCAAAGTCTGCTGTAAAACAAAAAGAACTTTAAGATTCAACTTTTATAGAAACAGATCCAACAATAACAAAAATAAATACTATAAATACAGTAAAATACTTAGAAAATGTATCTACCAGGCACATAAAAATTGCTATAATAAGTATATACAACGTAGTAAAAATACAGTAAAAGCATCATGGAATGTAATAAAAAAAGAGACACGGGATATTGCTTTAAATAAAAACATAAAAGAGATAAAACTCGGTGACAACACAGTTACTGGACCAGAAGCGATAGCCTCTACTTTTAATGACTATTTTATCGAACAGACCAAAAATACTGTACCTAGGACTTCTGTAACAAAACACCGTATAACTACACATATCCGAAATTCTTTATTTCTTAATCCAGTAAATATCGCTGAAACTGAAAAAATCATTGTCTCACTAAAAAACTCGAATGCTTGTGGATATGATGAAGTCAATACAAGGATCTTGAAGGAATGTCGCAACGAAATAGCTCCTGTTATTACGTATCTTCTTAACCTCTCTTTCGAAAACGGAGTGTACCCAACAGCCCTTAAAATATCTGTTGTCAAACCTATATTGAAAAAGGGCGACAACACAGAACCAGGAAACTATCGTCCCATAACATTAATTCCAATAATAGCTAAAGTCTTGGAAACATGTATGTATTCCCGTTTGTATGATTTTTGCCTTAAACATAAAATAATTAAGGATGAACAGTATGCCTTTCAAAAGGGAAAATCGGCGACTCTTGCCATCTACACTCTAGTTCATAATATCATTAAGCACCTTGACGATAAAAGACTTGTAACCACACTCTTCTTTGACATGACAAGAGCTTTTGACTTTGTGGATCACACAATATTATTGACAAAACTTAGTCACTGTGGCATACGAGGACTCGCTCTAGCTTGGTTTGATTCTTATCTAACTGAAAGAAAACAATGTGTTGAAATAAGCGAACTTAATGAACTAAATATTCTAACATCTTATCGATCAAAGTATAAAACTAATATTTTTGGTGTCCCGCAAGGAAGTGTTTTGGGGCCTCTATTATTTCTACTTTATATAAATGACTTGCCGGCTGTAACCCGCCACAAATGTATATTGTTTGCAGACGACATTTCCATTATAGTGACATCAAATAAAAATGACATTAGTACTTATCAAACTGACATAAATGATACAATTGAATCTGTAATTAAATGGCTTTCTGACAATAATTTAAGTATAAATCTGGCAAAAACTAAATACGTACAATTTTCATTACCTAGAAATAATAATTTACATTTAGACATACGATATAGAAATACAGTGCTAGAAGAATGTGATAATATGAAATTTTTGGGTCTAATACTAGATAAGAATCTTAATTTTCAGTCATATGCAGATAACCTATGCAACAGAATAAATCGTTTCGTGTACGTCTTAAGTAGACTGACTAAAACAGTCTCACAGAAAACTGCTATAACAGCGTACTATGGCTATGTAGCATCAGTACTAAGATATGGGTTATTGATTTGGGGTAATTGTTCCGTAGCCAACAAAATCTTTATAGCCCAAAAGAAATGTGTTCGTGCTATCTGTAATGTTGGCCCGTACCATACGTGTAGGACGCTATTTCCAAAGCTTGGCATACTCACTCTCACTGACATGTATATCCTCGAGTGCAGTAAATTTGTAAAATTGTATCCACATTTCTTTCACAAAGCTAGCGAAGTGTACCCTAGGAACACGAGAAATCCTGAAAAGCTTGTCCTTAACTGCTGCCCTAGAACCACTATGTACCATAAACACTGCTACAGTTTGAGCATTAAAATATTCAATAAATTACCGAATGAATTCAAAAGTCTTCCACTGCCTCTAATGACTAAGAAAATGCAAAAGTGGTTACTGTCTCATAATTTCTACAATTTAAATGAATTTTTTGACTTAAAATTGTAATTGATTATATTGTGACTAATTTATACCTTATGTTTACATATCATAATATCACTGACCTAGTATTATTGTAATTATTACCTTAATATTTGCATGCTGTTTTTAATAGCTAAACATGAGTGCTATATAACTTTAAAGATCTCTGTATACCGTGTTTAAGGCAAATAAATGATTTTCTATTTTCTATTTTCTATTTTCTAAACTTAACGTATTGTGGCATGTTCTAATATGCATTATTTCAGCAGTAGCAGTCCAGCGGCAATGTTAAGAATTTAGACGTCTCAATAAAATTATTGGTTTAATTAAACGTTATGGCGCATTTAAGACGATACAAGTTGAAAACGATAAAATCTGAGATAGCGACAATCCCAACATATTAAGGTTTATAGTAGTTCACAGCGAACATAAAATCAGCTTCAAACTGCTTAAGGCTTTAAGATGTCTCGATCCGATCAGGTTGATATGTGTTAAAATAATATCGAACGCAAGTGTATTCATTTTAAGTTCAAATCAATGCGGGGTTCAACGCGGCTGTTACGTTGAAACCGAACGCCCAATTCTCGATTTTTACATGTTTTCATTACTTTTCTATACTTTTATGTTTAAAAAATGTGTTCAGTTAAAATGAAAGTCACCGATTTTTGTGTGTTGGTTTCATTCAACATTAACTATTTATTTTTGAGAAATTTTGCAATTAATGCCAAAAACAGGGTCTACACTATATTTTTTACATCAAAAGTGGTAATATTTTTTAAATTGTATTGAATTAAATCGATTTTTTATTACTTTATGTATAATATATATTTTTTCCATAGTGATAGCTTTACTTAGGCTTTTTTTATTCTTTGTATTCAAATTTCGATCTCATATGTACGTTTATCCGACGCTCTTACGGTGAAGGAAAACATCGTGAGGAAACCTGCACACGCCTGTGAAGAAACTCGAAGGTTGTGTGTGAAGTTGACCAAGCCGTACTGGGCCCGCGTGGTCGACTAAGGCCCGATCGCCCTAATTCAGGGTAGGCTCAAGCCCCTCGGTGGTGACGTATATATGAGCTGATGTGATGATGATTGTCATTTGACATATCTTAAGGCCTTAAGGTTCATGGTAGTTCACAGCGAACATAAAATCAGCTTCAAACTACTTGTAATGAAATGTGTTGACAAACTATTTTCTGCAGTCTTTTGATGGTCTCGAAATGGGTGACAGACACTAAACATTGTTTATCTTCGGTGCCACTTCCTAGAAACATCGGTGGTGCGGTAAACTCCAAGGGGAGCTTCTAAATACAGTGTAAACTCCGTAAAATGTCACTCTATATAACGATTCACTCTTTAAAACTTCATAATTTTCTGGCTCTAGATGGTTTACTTTGACGCTAATTTCTCTCTGTTTAACGTCAACTCTCAATGACGTCACAAAATGACCGGTGCCTTGAGTGTCGCTATATAGAGTTTACACTGTACTTCTTTTTATGTCTACAATAAGCTACCGTTTAAGAATATGAATTAACTAATAATAAGCTACTCTACGTTTAAGAATATGAATTAACTAATAATACGCTACTCTACGTTTAAGAATATGAATTAACTAATAATACGCTACTCTACGTTTAAGAATATGAATTAACTAATAATAAGCTACTCTACGTTTAAGAATATGAATTAACTAATAATAAGCTACTCTACGTTTAAGAGTATAAATTAACTAATAATAAGCTACTCTACGTTTAAGAATATGAATTAACTAATAATAAGCTACTCTACGTTTAAGAATATGAATTAACTAATAATAAGCTAATCTACGTTTAAGAATATGAATTATCTAATAATACGCTACTCTACGTTTAATAATATGAATTAACTAATAATACGCTACTCTACGTTTAATAATATGAATTAACTAATAATACGCTACTCTACGTTTAATAATATGAATTAACTAATAATACGCTACTCTACGTTTAATAATATGAATTTGCAGCCACCCACCCGCATTTAGCCTTTTTACCTACCAATTCCTATTGCTTACTTCAAGGTTGCCTGGAAGAAATCGCTAAAAGCGATAAGACCGCCTTTGCACTCTACATATTTTAATTAAGTTTTTGTAGTAGTTTTTCTGGTGTGCACTAAACGATATTCACTTACTGGTCTTATTAATTACTAGCTGTGGCCGCGACTTCGTCCGCGTGAAGGTTTTGAATTTTTCCACGAGAACTCTTGAATTTTCCGGAATAAAAAGTATCCTTTATGTTAACTCGGGCTATAACCACCATACAAAATTTTATCGAAATAGGCCGGGCAGTTTTTGCGTGATGCGCGAACATACAGACAGACAGACCAAATTCCAAAAGTTGTTGTTTTGGCCTCTACATCGTTAGTAATGTCCACCACAGTTATTATTTTCCAAAAATATTTCATGTAAAGACACGGCCCCGTGACAGTTTTATTATATATATATATATATATATATATATATATATATATATATATATATATATATAGATGTATATAGCTTAAAACCATAGAATGGAGACCCTATGGAGACAGACACACAAACGCTAAAGCATCGTTACGTTTTCATCCATTGTTCAATGTTCACTATATTTAGCATTTGTTAAAATTTATCGAGCTGGAGGGAACGGCTTAAAATTATCTGTTCAACGTTCAAATGCAGTTCATTGGAGAGCAAAATTGTCGTTTTCTTTAGGCCGCTTTCAAGAGCGCGGCTGAAATACTCGCAGCAAAGGAGATAAAATAAAAGAATCGAGTAGATACAAACTTAATCAAAGTCTCAGCCATACCCCGGACACTGCATACAACGGTCGTGAAATGACATTACTAAAAACAAATGACGGAGCAAACAAAATCACGGTGAAATCCTATAACGTTCGTCAACCAAACTGTAACCAATCTGTATCAATCTGGGTGACGAGGACGTAAGGTCGGAATCCAGAGAGCGGCAGGGAGTGTCCATACTGTATGTTAGTACTAATATAGACACTGTCTCAGCTTTTCGCAAACAAAAAAAAAACCGTTATATAAATAATAAGCTCATTTTGAAAAACATTTAGGCACAAGCATTTACCTGATAAGAACTTGTATAACGTCACTCGATATAACGATTCACTCTATGAAACGTCAAATTTTCTGGCTCCAGTTGGTTTACTTTAACGCTAATTTCTCTCTGTATATCAAAAACTCTGTATAACGTCACTCGATATAACGATTCACTCTTTGAAACGTAAATTTTTCTGGCTCCATTTAGTTTACTTTAACGCTAATTTCTCTCTCTATAATGAAAACTCTCAATAACGTCACAAAATGCCCGGTCCCTTGAGTGTCGCTATATAGAGTTTACATTGTATTTGGTATTCTTCTCAGCAAACCCTTTCATTTGACACCGTATTACGGGGCTGCTTCAAAAATAACTCGACTGCAATCTTTGGGAGTCCGCTATATTGGATTTAGAATGACGTCACTATAACCATGCATTGTCATTCAAACCTTACGTGTATACAAAATTTCAGCTCAATCGGAAACTGCGCAGTGGGTCAAATTTAACTTTCAAATGAAGCGGACAACTTACATACGATGCGAACATTGCAAGTTAAATAAAAGCTTGTATTGAATTTAATTTAATCTATTTCATATCTATTATATTATATTATATTATATTATATTATATTATATTATATTATATTATATTATATTATATTATATTATATTATATTATATTATATTATATTATATTATATTATATTATATTATATTATATTATATTATATTATATTATATTATATTATATTATATTATATTATATTATATTATATTATATTATATTATACATATAATAAAACTGTAACGGCCAAAACAACAACTTTTAGAATTTTTGTCTGTCTGTCTGTATGCGCATCACGCAAACACTACTAGGCCGATTTTGATTAAATTTTGTACGGTGGTTATAGCCCGGGTTAGCGTTGCCAGGCGTCCGGATAAAGCCGGACAGTGCTATTTGGATGCGTGTCCGGCCAAATTAGAAGGTGTCCGGCCTGTCCGGCTTTTTAGGTTTAATGATTTTTCCAGTCACCTGGACATTCGGGTGAGCGCTGTCGTATTTATGAGACTATGGCGGCGTTTCTTTGTCTGATTAGGACCTCGCTAAAGGCCAGTAAACATGACTGATTGATTTAGGGGTGTCTAAAGAGGGCTTTAATAATTTAGGGAGTCCGGCTTTTTAACCCAAAAGTCCGGCTAAACTGGCAGGTATGTCCGGCTATTTAGTTTTAAGACCTGGCAACCCTAGCCCGGGTTAACATACAGGATACTTTTTATTCCGGAAAATTCAAGAGTTCCCGTGGGAAAATTAAAAACCTCCACGCGGACGAAGTCGCGGGCACAGCTAGTCGTAACATAAAGTAGGTACCTGCTAGTGATGAATGACACACTAAGTTGACTGACTGAGACAAGATGGGTTAACGTATCAAATAAGATCGGTCCTGTGGGACTACGGAGATATGTCTCAAGCAGATGTTACAACTGATACAACAAAAAAACCGGCCAAGTGCGAGTAGGTCTCGCGCTCCGAGGGTTCCGTTGGTACCACATATCTCCACAAAAATATGACCATGATACACAGATTTGAATAGAAGGATCCGCCCGTCTCCATATTTGACTCAGATTTTCTTGATACAAGCAAAAAGTAGCGCCATCTAACATAACTCGTACGAACTAGCGTGTGCGAGAGTTGACGTCAGTGCCGCGTTAAAAGAACCTTGGTAGAATTGTCGCTTTAAAATTCGTTTATTTAATTTCTTTACAAGAAAAAATACAATGTAAGGTTACTTAACGATGATACAACATCCCATGTTTCTTTTTAGCCTTTCTTTCATGATTTTTACAGACTCTAACAACACAATAAGGCATTTTTATATGGAATATCTTTCCACCGCACTGTACAATTTCCCGCAGACGACTGAGTCGCGAGTGTGCGAAACTTTCGATTTTCGCACCAATTCGCTGGGACCATTAGTCGCGCGCGTTGGCCGGGTCCTTACGCCAGTAATATATAAGTCACTGCCATGATACCTATTCACATTATAATCAAGACATCAACGCGAGCGACAGAAACATTCTTTTTAGGGTTCCGCACCCAAAGGGTAAAAACGGGACCCTGTTACCACACCCTGGACACTTCATACAACGAGCCAGAAATGACATTTCAAAAAAGGAATGACGGAATCCTATACCATCGACAACCAAACTGTAACCAATCTGTGTGACGAGGGGGTGAGGTCGCAATCTAGAGAGCGGCAGAGAGTGTCCATATTCAAAACAACCAAACCACGGTGTTTGTAAGGCTTATTTTATAATTCTATCGACTGTCATTTATTAATATAATATAAAACGGCATAACGATTTCCGTGTAGTTTTTTTTTTCAATCAGCACCGTGGGAAAGCAATGCCGCGCGTGCGCCGGCCGGCCGCCTGCGTGTCCAAACCAACCACATGCTGTCACAACTGCATTGCCAATGGGCGGAATAATTACAAATTGTGGGGAATTAGTAATCTAGTATCGTCCTCCTGTTTCTCAACGTTTCTATGAGACAACTTATGGCCCTCAGATATGACAAATGACAATATTAAAATTATTGAAAGACTGTGTAAAGCTATCATCATGTCAGCTCATATACGTCCCCACCGAGGGGCTCGAGCCTACCCTGAATTAGGGCGATCGGGCATTAGTCGACCACGCGGGCCCAGTGCGGGTTGATCGACTTCACACACAACCTGCGAGTTTCTTCGCCAGCGTGTGCAGGTTTCCTCACGATGTTTTCCTTAGTTCGATAAACGTACTTGTACATATAAATGTAAATTCGAAATCACATTGGTACGTGGCAGGATTCAAACCACGACCTCCAAGACAGGTGGCAGCGTACCTAGCCGTTACGCCAACGACGCTCTAAAGCTTTAAAGCTATCACTATGGAAAAAATATGTAATATACTGAAAGTAATACAAAACCGATTTAACTGACTACAGTTTTAACAATATTACCACTTTTAATGTAAAAAAAATATACTGTAGACCCTGTTTTTGGCATTAATTGGAATATTTCTCGATACAAATAGTTAATGTTGAATGAAACCAACAGGCAAAAATCGTTTTTGGCATTAATTGGAATATTTCTCGATACAAATAGTTAATGTTGAATGAAACCAACACACAAAAATTGTTTTTGGCATTAATTGGAATATTTCTCGATACAAATAGTTAATGTTGAATGAAACCAACACACGAAAATCGTTTTTGGCATTAATTGGAATATTTCTCGATACAAATAGTTAATTTTGAATGAAACCAACACACGAAAATCGTTTTTGGCATTAATTGAAATATTTCTCGATACAAATAGTTAATGTTGAATGAAACCAACACACAAAAATAGTTTTTGGCATTAATTGGAATATTTCTCGATACAAATAGTTAATGTTGAATGAAACCAACACACAAAAATCGTTTTTGGCATTAATTGGAATATTTCTCGATACAAATAGTTAATGTTGAATGAAACCAACACACGAAAATCGTTTTTGGCATTAATTGGAATATTTCTCGATACAAATAGTTAATGTTGAATGAAACCAACACACGAAAATCGTTTTTGGCATTAATTGGAATATTTCTCGATACAAATAGTTAATGTTGAATGAAACCAACACACAAAAATCGTTTTTAGCATTAATTGGAATATTTCTCGATACAAATAGTTAATGTTGAATGAAACAAACACACAAAAATCGGTTCATAAACGACTAAGTTATCCGCGAACACACATAAAAAAAAAATATACAATCGAATTGAGAAACCTCCTCCTTATTTTGAAGTCGGTTAAAAATAGTATAAAAACAATATGTAAAAATATTGCTAACGAAATCAAAATATCCGGCGTCACTTCGTCGTCGTGTTGCTCTCAGTTGTGCAAATATTTCAATAACTTATTTGATTTATACATATAGTTAACGATTTATTGTTTTTCTTATTGTACAAAGTTATTAAAACTAAGTAAACACAACGTGTCTCTGGGGTTTCTTGACCCGTGTCAATTCGCTCGTCTTTACCTTGTGTCACACTTAAGTATTAAGTGCTAGGTGTGCCCGCGACTTCGTCCGCGTGGAGGTTTTTAATTTTCCCACGGGAACTCTTGAATTTTCCGGGATAAAAAGTATCCTATATGACAATCCGGGCTATAAGGAACTACCATACAAAATTTAATCAAAATCTGCCTGATAGTTTTTGCGTGATGCGCGAACATGCAGGCAGAGAGACAGATAGACAGACAAAAATTCCAAAAGTTGTTGTTTTGGCCTCTATATCGTTAGTTATGTCCACCACAGTTATTATTTTGAAAAAATATTTTATGTCAAGATACGGCCCCGTTACAGTTTTATTATATGTAAATCACTTTTTTCAATTCTAACAAGGGATTATATAATGAATGTCATATTCGTAAAAACACCCCAATAATACCTATAAAAGATCCATATCAGTATCTTTAAGGCGAGAGTGAATAGGCATTATTTGAGTTTGCGTGTGCCATCCTCGACTACATCGTCACTTACCATCAGGTGAGATGTCGTCAAACAATTTTATGTAATAATATAATATATAGATTCTGTGGTCGCTGGTCACACTATTTTAATTAGTATTAAATTATCAACTGTCAGGCGCATCATTAATACTGTTTATCGACTTTAATGAAGAATTCAAACGGTGAATGTAAGCGTGATTAAGTTTATTGTATTTGAACACGACATTTTTATTAGGGTCCCGTACCCAAAGGGTAAAAACGGGACCCTATTACCAAAGTATATAATATATTAGTACTAACATACAGTATGGACACTCCCTGCCGCTCTCTAGATTGCGACCTCACTCCCTCGTCACCCAGATTGATACAGTTTGGTTGTCGAACGTATAGGATTTCGCCGCCATTTTGTTTGTTCCGTCATTCGTTTTTTGAAGTGTCATTTCTGGCCCGTTGTATGAAGTGTCACGGGGTGTGCTATTACTAAGCCTCCGCTATCCGTCCGTCCGTCTGTCGCCAGGCTGTATTTCATGAACCGTGATAGCTAGACCGCTGAAATTTTTACAGATGATGTATATCTGTTGCCGCTATACCTAACAATAAATACCAAAAAATTGAATAAAAGAAGAAATAAGGGGGTCGCAATACAAAAAAAAGTGTTTTTTTTAATCATGAAACTAGCGCCATCTAGTATGATAGTTTTTGAAACATGAAACTAGCGCCATCTAGTATGATGGTACGGAACCCTTTGTGTGCGCTTCTGACTCGCACTTGGCCGGTTTTTTTTAAGCGGCGCGGTTCCGTTGCATTAGGATTTTAAGTTGGATTCTTGATAGTGTTATCGTTATACAAGTTATAGTGATCAATATATTTATATATAAAGTTAGTTTTAATTTTTTTAATTCTAAGGTGGAAGTTTTTTTTTTTTTTTTTTTTTTTTTTTTTTATTTAAGTATTTTAATTTAAAGAAAACATATGTCGAATCCCACTCGGCTGGGCAGAGTCCGGGATACTTCGCAATATCTTCACGTCCCAAATACCGCAGTGTCTCAAGACTAAGGTCTTCGACCAGTGTGTGTATGCCAGTGAGCACTTACGGAACTGAGACATGTTCGCTTACTACGGGCCTCATAAGAAGGCTCAAGGTCCCAGTTCACTCAAAGAGAGATGGAGCGAGCTATGCTCGTAGTTTCCCAATGCGATCGAATCAGAAATGAGGAGATCCGTAGGATAACTAAAGTAACAGACATAGCTCGCAGAATTGCTACAATGGAGTGGCAGTGGGCAGGGCACATAGCTCGTAGAACAGATGGCCGTTGGGGCAGTAAAGTTCTCAAGTGGCGACCCCGCACCGGAAGACCGACGACCTGGTGCAGGTCGCGGGAAGCCGCTGGATGCGGGCAGCGCAGAACCGGTCGTCGTGGAAATCCTTGGGGGAGGCCAATGTCCAGCAGTGGACGTCCTTCGGCTGATAAGATGATGATATGATATTTATTTAGCAACACTTATATTATGCACCTCGCGACAATTATTATTTTCTTATCCATACAATATACAGACGCCAGCACATCAAGCTAGACACCCGTAGTGCGAATCTAATCCATACGCATACGGCATAAGAACGGTACAAAGTCCATAGTGTCTAGCTTGATGTGCTGGCCTGTGTACATTATTATAATATTCAGAAAGATTGAATACACACAGCAAAAGATGGTAAGATTATTTTATTCCATTAAAATAATTCAAAATGAGCGAGCATCCCTGCAAATTGTGTAGGGAAAAACTTGGCTAATCCGTGATTGGGCAACAATTCGGTGATAGTATGTATGTGCTCTATTACCAGGTAAGTAAGTAAGATAGAGTTTAACATTAATAAATTCTTAAACTCTAAAATGTACTGCCAAAAGCTTTTTGAGAAATTAAAAATGTCGATGTCAATGTCAGTCTTTACTGTTAACCTCATATTATTGTGACTATTGTGAGTTTGCGCAAGAGGTAAAAAAACAAATTAATAATTATTGAACTACTTAGAAAATGGGTAAAACCAAGGAAGATCTCAAAAAGGTAAGAGTTGAAAACATTTTTGTTGCATTTGTGATTATGTGTGTATAAATTTCAATATCTAAAGTACTACTCGAGTATCACCAAATTAACTAATTTTAGGAACTGAATAAACAAATGTATATTGTTCAATCGCTTATAGTATTTGCCATATTTTTAAGATATTATTTACCAGTTTCCGTTATTCACCCCTACATAGCAAATTTTAAAAACAATCTGATCAACGAATAAAGTTTTATATAAGTCAAAACCAAACTATCACCGATTACCCAAATTTTGCCCAACGAAATAATGTTAGACATGTCCGTAAAAGGAAAGTTCTTATAATGGAACAATAAGGGGGAGATTGCTTTGTATTCTATACCCAAATGCTGCGGAGTGCTAAGATGGGTAAATTTGTACGCGCGCTTGATTGATCGCCACATTATCATGGTGATGATGAGAGGCGCGAGCCAACGGGAACACACGCTCTACATTTCCATATGATAAAGTTTGTAAGTGAACTCCACTGATGAATGAGGAAAAAGAAGTAGACGATGTTGTAGGTATTTTTAGGGTTCCGTACCCAAAGGGTAAAAACGGGACCCTATTAACAATAATATTATATATTTATATATTATATATATAGCCTATAATATTACTAACATACTGTATGGATCCCCCCTCCCTATCTAAGACTCCGCTGTCCGTCCGTCTGTCTGTCTGTACGTCTGTCGTCAGGCTGTATTTCATAAACCGTATATTAAAAACAGAATAATAACAACAAATACTAAAAATTAGAAAAAGTGAGAGTCTCTATACAAAAAACGTGTTTTTTTTAAACGTGATGAAACTAGCGCCATCTAGTATGATGGTACGGAACCCTTTGTACTAGCGCCATCTAGTATGATGGTACTCTATGTGCGCGGTTCTGACTCGCACTGTACCGGTTTTTTAAAATATTTTTATTAACAACTGCTAAGCCTTTGGCATCATCTCAACTGATGGTAAGTGACGATGATGCCGAAGATGGAAGCGAGCTTACCGAGCCCAACGCAATGGGGAACTGGTTATCTTATCTTCAAGCCGGAACTCATCTATGTAACGTTAATGTTTGGCGGCAAGACTTAGATATGATGGTGGTAGCTAGCCAGGCGGGCTTAGCAAATGCCCTTCCACCAACCAAACCGAGTCTTACAAAGTTAGACTTAGCTGGGAATCGAATCCGCGACCTCCTGATTTGAAGCTAATGGACTTAACCATTACGCTACGAAGGCGATTAAAAGAGGCTGTATATAGGACTGATCGATTAATTAAAAACAAAACCTGTATCTGGAAATCAAACAGAGTAGTCACAAAATTAGTCTAGTGACCTAGAATCTTTACCTAGGCGCCTCGCACTCTAAAACCCATCAAGCCGTTTAGGCCACAGAAATAAACATACATACATGCACTCGAGAAACATAACCCTCCTTCGGACGCAGTCGGGTAATTAAGCTGAGAGCGTGTCAAATGAATAAAAAAAACGAGTGTGCTTTAAGACCACACGACTGAAGTAAAACTTCTTTAGCTCCATCTATATACCTAATGTTTGAAAGTAAATACTTAGTCTTCAGAAAACAATCAAATCTTTTTTGTCATATGGAGGTATAGACAGTTTATGAAAAGAGTTTTATAATCCTAAATGATCAAGTCTTTTTTATCTTATACGTTTGTTTTGATTGTTTTGACAACCGATATTGTTGATAAACAAAAATAAATAGTATCTCTCTTTCTATTTTCACTAATTTATATATCCCTCTCAACTTCCGTTCGCCTCGCCCGACCACACTTACTCCCCAAGTCAAGCGTGCGTAAAGAAGTTTTATTTTAAAAAAACGAGTGTGCTTTAGACCCCACGACTGAAGTAAGACTTAATCACCGTTCGCGTAACACATTTACCAGCTCACTCCCCAAGTCAAGCGTGCGTAAAGAAGTTTTACTTCAATAAATAAACATACATACACTCGAAAAACGTTCGGGCGCAGTCGAGCAAAAAGATCAGTTACGCTACGACCTAGGTACGTGCCAAACCTAAATACATGGAGTGCTAAGTTACTTATAAGTGCTCTTTGTACCTATAATTAAGATAAGAACACAATCAATCAACTTTGATTGATTGGACTCCTAACACTCAATGAATCGACGAGCAATACAATTAATTTATATCTCGGAAGTTTATTAGCAAAGATGCAACTGGAAGCAAAATTTTATTTAGCTACTGCGTTCGAGAATACATTTTACTACACTATGATAATAACAAAGAAAACAAGTTGTGTACCTACTAGCCAGATTACCCTACTGATCGTTCATCATCATCATCATATCAGCCGAAGGACGTCCACTGCTGGACATAGGCCTCCCCCAAGGATTTCCACGACGAAAGGTCCTGCGCTGCCCGCATCCAGCGGCTTCCCGCGCCCTTTACCAGGTCATCGGTCCACCGAGTGGGAGGTCTGCCTACGCTACGTTTCCCGGTGCGCGGTCACCACCCGAAAACTTAACTGCCCCAAAGGCCATCCATTCTACGAGCTATGTGCCCCGCCCACTGCCACTTAAACGTAAACAATTCTGAGAGCTATGTCGGTTACTTTGGTTCTCCTACGGATCTCCTCATTTATGATTCGATCACGCAGAGAATCCCGAGCATAGCACGCTCCATTGCCCTTTGGGTGACCTTGAGCCTTCTTATTAGGCCCATAGTAAGCGACCTTGTCTAAGTTCCGTATGTCATCACTGGCAACACACACTGGTTGAAGACTTTGGTTTTAAGACACTGCGGTATCTGGGTCGTAGAGATATTGCGAAGCTTCCCGAACGCTGAGGGCAATTTAGTGATCAAGAGTTCATAATTTATTTCTGATGCTGTCGTCACCCCTATTATACCGCTTACAAATTTAACCCAATCTGTTTGTTAAGATACTCATCATCATCATCATATCAGCCACAAATCGTCCACTGCTGGACAAAGGCCTCCCCCAAGGATTTCCACGACGACCGGTCCTGCGCTGCCCGCATCCATCGGCTTCCCGCGACCTTCACCAGGTCATCGGTCCACCGCGTGGGAGGCCTGCCTACGCTACGTTTTCCGGTGCGCGGTCGCCACTCGAGAACTTTACTGCCCCATCGGCCATCTGTTCTACGAGCTATGTGCCCTGCCCACTGCCACTTCAGTTTAGCGATTCTGTGAGCTATGTCGGTTACTTTAGTTCTCCTGCGGATCTCCTCGTTTCTGATTCGATCACGCAGAGAAACTCCGAGCATAGCACGCTCCATTGCCCTTTGGGTGACCTTGAGCCTTCTTATGAGGCCCATAGTAAGCGACCATGTCTCAGTTCCGTAAGTCATCACTGGCAACACACACTGGTCAAAGACCTTAGTCTTGAGACACTGCGGTATTTGGGACGTGAAGATATTGCGAAGCTTCCCGAACGCTGCCCAGCCGAGTTGGATTCGTCGATTGATCTCTTTCTTGAAGTTGGACCTACCTAACTGGACTGTTTGTCCCAGGTATACATATTCGTCAACAACTTCCAGTGTAGAGTCTCCAACCTTTAGAGGAGTGGGTGCGACACGGACATTTAACATTATTTTCGTCTTGTCCATGTTCATTTTAAGACCCACTTGTTGAGAGACCTTACTGAGGCCATCGAGCATTGTGCTTAGATCTTCCATAGTCTCAGCCATGACCACGATATCATCAGCGAATCGGAGGTGGGATATGTACTCGCCGTTGATATTGATGCCGAGTCCACCCCAGTCCAGAAGCTTAAAAACATCTTCCAGGGCGGCGGTGAACAGTTTCGGAGATATAACGTCTCCCTGTCTCACCCCTCGCTGCAACTGGATAGGTTTCGAGTTCTGGTCTTGGAGGCGAACCGACATGGTGGCGTTTTCATACAGACACTTCAACACCTCGATGTATCGATGGTCAATTTGGCACCGCTGGAGAGACTGTAGCACAGCCCAGGTTTCGACTGAATCAAAGGCCTTCTCATAGTCCACAAACGCCAAGCATAGTGGCTGATTGTACTCTTCGGTCTTCTGTATAATCTGCCGCAGCGTATGTATGTGGTCTATGGTACTAAAGCCTTTTCGGAAACCGGCTTGTTCGGGAGGCTGGAAGTCGTCAAACCTGCGTGCGAGACGATTCGTAATGACTCTCGAAAACAGCTTGTAGACATGGCTCAGAAGTGAGATGGGTCTGTAATTCTTCAGCAGGGTGTTGTCGCCCTTTTTGAAGAAAAGCACGACCACACTTCTGTGCCATGCCTTAGGCGTTTGTCCCTCGAGTATAACGGAATTAAATAACTTCTGAAGAGCTTTTAGTACCGGTGATCCACCTGCTTTCAGAAGTTCAGCCGTAATTCCATCATCACCCGGTGCCTTGTTGTTCTTGAGCTGTTTGAGAGCCATTCTAATCTCGTACAGGCTGACGTCCGGGATATCTTCGGTATAGTGAATAGATACTCATAAAGGTCAAACCCAGTTTGGAGGTATTGGCCCGATATTGGGGCTCACCCGACAAATATAGAATGTTCTGTGGGTCAGACGGTCGGGTCGGCCTCAGGGACCCACCCCACTTAGCGGCGATTGCACTCGATGGCCCGAGACTTTCCACTTGATTAATTTGCCCTTTAAATAAGGGCCGTGTACCAGAAAATCAGAGCAAGTATGAACGCTAATTAATAATAGTTTATCGAGCTTTCCACTAAAAAAAACTGGCCAAGTACGAGTCGGATTCAAGCACTGAGGGTGTAGCACGACGGATAGGACGTGTAGATTACATTAAGTAGGGTGTGGGTTAAGACTCCGTTCGTGCATACAATTTAGTTTTTTTTTTATTAAAGACCTAGAAGGAAATATATATGAATTACAAAAGGATTAGAACACGTTAAATTTATATAACAAATAGCAAAAATATAATTTAAGCTTACCCGAGAAGGATCTTTTAAGAAAGCAGCAGGTTAATAAATTAATTATAATTATTTTATAATGAAATAAACTTGGATGTTGATGTTGGATGACAGAATTTTAATTTTTGAAATCTAATGTCAGCGCATTGTGAAAGAATAAATAGATAAAATGAAAAAAGGTCAAATGAAAGAAGAAGGCATACAAGGGTTCCGTACCAAAAGACCTTTGGGTGCAAAATCCTGCAAACATTAAAGACTACAACAATTTGAAATTAAATCGGACGGCCAATGTACTTATAAGTTTTTCGAAACTTACGTACAATAATTGACATTTCTGTTGATACTAACTTAGTTTTATAAGATGTCTGTTACTAACACAATATTATGGATTGACTATCTGAAATAAATAATTTGAAATTTTAAATTTTAAATATAATACCGAGTGCCTGAACGGTAAAGGAAAACATCGTGAGGAAACCTGCACATCTGATTCCAAATGTGTATGAAGGTCGCGTTGCACACGTTCGTATATGTAAATCTAAATGCCCTACTCGTGACCGCAGGTGATGCTAAGTGAAACACCAGGCAAAGGCCGCGTCTATCCCTTGGATAACACTGTTAATTGTGCCACACGATAAGAGAAAGAGAGTCCGATACAAAGACAAATTTAATTTTGTAGTTAATAAAATATTCTCGATATACGTCACGGTCAATAACTAACTGAAAATATAAGTTGGTGATCGCACAATTTTTTTTAAGATAGAACAAATTTACAATTTTCGGATTTATTCCCTAATTTGTGCTGTGAAGAGAGAGAGAGAGAGAGAGAGAGAGAGATCGGATTGAAGGACAAATTTAATTTTGTAGTTAAAAATATTCTGGATATACGAGTACGTCCCGGTCAATTATCCAACTGCAAATAAAAGTTGGTAAGCGCATTTTTTTATGATATAACAACAAATTTAAAATTTTCGGATTTGTTCATTTATTTGTTCTGTGGAGAGAGAGAGAGAGAGAGAGAGAGGATTGAAGGACAAACCTAATTTTGTAGTTAAAAAATATTCTCGATATACGTGACGGAGAGAGAGGGAGAGAGAGAGAGAGAGAGAGAGGATTTAAGGACAAACCTAATTTTGTAGTTAAAAAATATTCTCGATATACGTGACGGTCAATTATCCATCTGCAAATGTAAGTTTGTAATCGCACAAATATTTTTTTTATGATATGACAACGAATTTACAATTTTCGGATTTGTTCCTTAACTTTGTGCTTCTTGTTAAATTTCTTGATTTACTTGCGAGCATCAAAAAATGTGACACAAATATTGATACTCGCAAGTATGTATGTATACTTTAGGTTTATGTCTACAGCAAAACGTCCTATTCATCAGAATGAAAGGGAGACAAAGCATTCCGGTCCGGAAAAATCTGAGCGATCAGCGAGATTAGGTGCGTCATTAAATAAACGCGTGTTCGCGAAGTTGATACATCGCGGCAATAAAACAAAAAGTGGTTTGCATTGTAGTGGCGGTGGTGGCGATGGTGGCGACCAGCACAATGGCCACCCCACTTAAGTGCGGTCCGACGCTTTCCGCCACCGCGCCGGGCGGATCCCCGGGCGAAAACACCAGTAACACAGTATTACAACATAGCTGCTTACAGGTAGTGCAACGAATGTACTTACGCAGAGCAACGGAAGGGTGCTTGCGGGGCAGCATGCAGCGGGGCACAGCCTGCCAAACTCCGCGAAGCAAGCTACAGGCTAGTACCAAAGAATAAAGACTATTTACTACATAAAAGAAGGTTAACTCCGCAAAATCATTTGAATGAATGGCGACTCTTGCTACCACATAATAAAGCGCAAATTCAGGTGGCACAGCGCTTATTACCTACAGTTATATTCACCTACAAGTTGCCTCTCTTTCTATCGCGTAACTCTTATCTCTTCTGACTACTGAATTTGCACCCTGCAAGCGGCCGCGCGGCGTAGGTACATTTTTAACATTTTCATACCTAACAGCACAGAGTGCGACAGGCCTGCTAGTACTGCTAGTATCTACGCCGTGGCGGCATCGTGCGACATCAAAGGCGTTGCGCTACTGTAAACCATATCGTAGTACTATGCCAGTAATAAGCGTCCGCGGTCAAACAAAGACATTTTCCGTTTCCGCGACCGGAAACATTACGCTCGAATTATATGCGTGCTTTCAGCAGGCGGAATTGTGAAATGCATAAATTGCTGCCGTGAAAGAAAAGAACCGGTCAACAGCGAGTCGAACTAGCACTTCGAGGGTTCTGTACCTCAATACTTCTCCCCACAACTACATAGTAAATGACAATGATACCTATTCACATTAGAAACAAAAGACATCAACGCAAACTACAAAATTATGCTTTTTGAAGTAAAACTTCTTTACACACTCTTGACTTGGGGAGTAAGCTGGTGGATGTGTGACGAGAGCGTTACGGAAGTGGGATCGGGCGAGGCGAACGGAAGTTGAGATGGATTTATAAATTTCGTGAAAATAGAAAGAGAGATACTTTTTTTTAACTACAATATCGGTTACCAATGCAACAATATCGGTTGTCAAAACAATCAAAACAAACTTATAAGACAAAAAAAGATTTAATAATTTTCTGAAGACTAAGTATTTACTTTCATACAATTAGATGGAGCTAAAGAAGTTGTACTTCAGTCGTGTGGTCTAAAGCACACTCGTATTTTTTTTGTCATTCAGTTCTGACTCTTTGGCCAATTTTAATTATTTGATGTTTTACTTCAGGGCTTACCAATTAAATAAAAAAGTTTTAGTAGGTACTATATGCACACCAAGTTTCACGTCTGATGTGTTACCATTTTAACGATAGAGCTAAATAAAAAATCCTTCTGAAGACGTATAAAAAACACGCCTTTTGTATGGAAACCCCCCTTATTTTTTTACTTTTTCAAATGTTTAATATTTGGTTTTTAATAGCGGCAACAGAAATACACATTTTGTGAAAATTTCAACTGCCTTCCTATTACGGTTCATGAGATACAGCCAGCTGATGGACGGACACACAGACGACAGCAGAGGCTTAGCAATAGGGTATCCGTTATCCGTTGTGGAACCCTAAAAAGTATCGTCGCCTTAGCCTAAACGCAATTCCGAGATACTTATCTCGTAGATTTACAAGACACGGAAATAATATATTTCTCCTCCCCTTCGACGAGGCGACATAATAGTTTCTTTAAGCGTTCGATTAATCTCTAAAAGATCTACAACTTGGCCATTTTGTGGATCAAATGGCATTTGTGTCATCATCATCATTATATCAGCCGAAAATCGTCCACTGCTGGACAACAACAGGTCGTCGGTCCACCGCGTGGGAGGCCTGCCTACGCTACGTTTTCCGGTGCGCGGTCGCCACTCAAGAACTTTACTGCCCCATCGGCCGTCTGTTCTACGAGCTATGTGCCCAGACCACTGCCACTTCAGTTTAGCGATTCTGTGACCTATGACGGTTTCTTTGGTTCTCCTGCGGATCTCCTCGTTTCTGATTCGATCACGATTTTGTGTATTGGTATATAAGTGAGCTTGGAGTCACGTAAAAAGACTTAAGTGAACGGTCGATTAGCCTTAAGTTCCCTGGAGAGTTTTAAACGAGAAATGTCGAGGAAACCGTCTAGAGTCGAATGAGGTGAGCTCTGTAAAGAGCACTTTGTGTCGGAAAATTGAGAAAAGGATAAAAATACAAGGTTAACGTAGGAGGGCGCCATTTTAAAAGCTTTAGGGGAAACTTGGGTAATCGGTGAGTGTTTGGTTTTATTCGTTGATCCGATTGTTATAAAAATTTGCAATGTAAGGGTGAATAACAGAAGCGTTGATAACTAATATCTAAAAATATGGCTAATACTTTAACGATTGAACAATATATATTTAATGACTGACTCGGTGGCTCAGTGGTTAGTGCTCTTGACTACTGATCCGAGAGTTGTGGGTTCGATCCCCACCCAGGGCAAACATTTGTGTGATGAGCAGATTTGTTTGCTCTGTGTCTGGGTGTTAAATATCTATATATGTATGTATTTAAACTTATATAAGTATGTATATCAGTCTCTGGTTCCCATAACACAGGGAATCCTACTTTGGGGCCAGGTGACCATGTGTGATTTGTCCCAGAATATTTATTTAATATTTATTTATTTATTTATTTATATTTGTTTATTCAGTTCCTAAAATCAGTTAATTCCGTGATACTCGAGTAATAGTGTGATATAGATTTTGTTATGGATTTTAGATATTGAAATTTATACACACATAATTACAAATGCAACAATAATTTTCTAAGTACTTTAATTAATATTAATTTGTTTATTTACCTCTTGCACAGAATCACAATAATATGAGGTTAACAGTAAAGACTGACATTGAAATCAGCTTTTTTAATTTCTCATTTGAAGTTTGTTTTGAGTGTACTCTGCAGTACATTATAGAGTTTCAGAACAGCACCATCGATTAATATTAATGTTAAACTCTATCTTTACGCAGTAAACTGGTAATAGAGCCCATACAAACTATCACCGAATTGCTGCATATCACGGATTAGCCAAGTTTTGCCCTAAATCAAATCGTGCGATCGAATTCAGAACGACTTCCAGGGGTCAGATTCAGCTGCATTTTGGAATGAAGCCGTACTCCCGGTGACAGTAGATCCTTTTGGTATTATGAAGTTGATCTGATGATGAACTTTGGAGGTGGAATCAAGGTCCCAGTATCGTCTTTTATTTCCAATTGAATCGTATGAAACACAGTCTTTTTTGAATTTGGGACCGTGTATTTTTTTATATTCATTTGAGAATTTGGTTTTTTTTATTATAAAAACTTGTACCAAAAAGCTTTTACGCTTTTCGAAAAATTATTCACACGCCACATAATCTTCACAATCCACGCAAAGGCTTCTTCCATCAGGCGAAAACGCTTATTTGATCAATTGATCATTCATAAACCCCCTACCTCAACGCATATTTTACTTCGAAGATTGAACTTTGGAGGTGGAATCAAGGTCCCAGAATCGTATGAAACGTCGAATGCTTTCTAATATCATAAATGTGAAAATGTGTTTGTTTATTACCTTTTCACGCTTCAACGCCTTGACCAATCCTAATGAAATTTGTCATGCAGGTAGCCTGTGTCACGAGGAAGGACATAAGCTACTTTTTATCCCGTGAAAATAGCATAGCCCGATGCAGTTCCTGAGGGAACTGAAAAAATACTCTTTTTTTTTGGTTAACTTCATTAACATCGCAACGGAACAATGGATTGTTGTGATTTTTTGCACAGAGATGGTTGAGTGGGTGGGAAATGACATGATTTACTAATAAGCATATCCTGACATAGTTCCCGAGGGATCTGGAAAAAATCATATCCACACTCGCGCACCCTCTAAGAAAGTCATTACAACGATGTCCACGCGGGCGAAGCCGCAGGTAAAATCTAGTCAAAAATTAATGGTAGATATAATGTTAGCGCTTTGAAAACGGGTATAAAAACTCTGCTCCAATCACGACGGAGCAGATTGTTCTTACAGTCACGCGTTGACAGACTTACCGTCAACATGCCGAAATGTGCTGTGTTATGTCTCAAATGCACCTGTCTCAATTACAATGAAGGATAGGACGTATCACGTGTCAAAACATTATTCGAGGTCACCACTTAAGGTTAACTCTGCTCCAATCACGACGGAGCAGAGTTTTGCGTACAGTCACGCTTTGATAGACCGTCAAAAAGCCGAAATGTGCTGTGACATGTCTCAAATGCACCTGTCGCAATTACAGTAAAGGATAGGACCTCAGATCTTTGCTGTGATCTGAGGATAGGACCTATCACGTGTCGAAACATTATTTGAGGTCACCACTCAATGTAAAGATGCATACGTATATAATAGAACAAGCGTTACCCCACTTTTTGTTACGATTGTTGTATGAAACTCAATACCAACATTATTTTTGATCTGCGTATGAAACACAGTCTGTTTTGAATTTGGAACAGTGTTTTTGACGTGATAACGTCTTATAAATTGATGACACGGGCTGCATGCACGAAAAAGTGTCCCGTTACGTGACGTCAATGTCCCGTTACGGCAGTACGCTGAGCCAAACGTGCAAGCGAGAGTTTTACTTGTACTTGGTTAGGGCTTGGGACTTGGGGGTTGGAGCCTGTTAAGGTCAAGGTCACGGTCAAGGTCAACTTAAGTTAAAAGGATTAAAAGTACTAGGCTTCCAGGATCTTACAAGAGGTGTTCCAATTCGGTCCATTCTTTGTGAAAAAATGCCAAAGAGTTAACTCACCCGACTATGGGCGATATATCTTACATCTCCTTAAACATGGAGCTGAAGAAGTTTAACTTCAGTCGTGTGATCTAAAGCATACAAGCGTTCGGCTTGAGACACGTTATCACGTAAAATTATCGTCCATAAACCGACTTTACAGACAACCATCGTATTTTTTTTTATAATTCTTTTGAGAATTTGATTTTTTTTAAACATAAAAACTCTTTTCAAATAAAAGCTTTTACCAAAAAGCTTTAAGGTTTTTCGAAAATTATTATTTTCAGGAAGAGGGACGGCCACCGGAGCTGGAGGAGTAGGATAGGGAAGCGTAGATGACGCGTGCAAAGTAGAGACATTACTCCCGGCGGCGGCTCGGGGCAGGTCGTTACGGGCAGCTCTCTGGGGACCTCAAGCCTGCTCCTCATTTGTTACTGGATACTTTCACGCCCTATTTTCGTATCTATCTAGTATCTATACAAGTAGATCACTCACCCTTTATGGACTGTGTCTATTATTGGTAAATTGAGAAGAGTTTTAGTGTTCCGTTTATGTTGCATTTTTACACTAATATTATAGGGAGGTAAAGTTATTAAGTTTGTGAGTTTGTTTGTGGAAAGTAATCTCTGTAACTACATAACAGATTTTGAAAATTCTTTCACCAGTAGAAAGCTACATTATTCTTGAGTGAGCGAGCGTAGATATAGCCTACTACAGGTTGTGCCCCGCCGCCCGCTGCCCCGCTAGTACCCTTCCGTTGCTCTGCGTAATTACATTCGTTGCGCTACTGTAAACCGCTATATTGTAATACTGTGTCAAAGTCGTGTTCTTGTGAAATAAGTAAGGTGACCATAATCTCCAATCATTCCAGTTTGTGTTTTTTTTGTTGCAAAAACCAAACCAAGGCATATATTACTTCTAGAACTATCCTATTATAATCCTTTGATAAAAAAGTTAGATGTTCATTTTTTCCTCCACGACCCGGAAATCACCCTGTATATGGTCGCAGGCATAGTGTATAATTCGTCATTATACATACGGTCAGGCAAATTATATAAAGGCGAGGTCGGGGAGCAAACCTGACCGAACCTAACATCACTCGCTTCGCTAACTGATTTACAATCTGCCGTACGTCATTTTGAAAATTTGCCTGACTCGGCATTGACCGTTTATATACGGACAAATTATTACAATTTGCCTGGCTCGTCATTTTACAATCTGCGTACAGGATTTAACATTTTGCGTGACATACGGACTAATTATACAATTTGCCTGACCGTATGTAAAATGACTAATCATACAATTTGCCTGCCACATATATAGGGCGACTGGTTAGGCGACGGACGCATTTCAGGAGGTAAATCAGAATACGAAACTGAACATTTTTTCCCAAGGCTCCAAATATCAATTCGCAAAAAAAATTTACAAAGCTCATACAAAGTTGGCTCTTGAGCTAACCTCATTTTTTTTCATTTTTTTTTATTAAAAATTTGAGTGCGTTTAACTATATCACACCTGATGGTAAGTGACGATGTAGCCGAGGATGGTACACGCAAACTCAAAAAGTCTAATTGTTTGTATGAAAAGTCAATTTTTTTATTGAGAATTGACCATAGGTTTTTTAAGTAAAGTATTTCAGTTTCGCCTTCTCATTCACCTCCTAAAATGCGTCCGTCGTCACACTGTATATTATTACTGAAGTGTAGCTACTGAGTTCAAGCTAAGTTATTTTCGAACACACAAGCGATTTCTGTCATTCGACGGACGCAAGTCGGTTGCAGTCGCGAGTAAACAATATCCACGTCTAGCTCCAAGAGAGTAAACACGCACAGCTGGACTTGGAGGGTGTCAAATCAACAAACCCACACGAGCCGGAGCCCAACCGAAATGAAAATCTGTAGGTAACCTGTTTCAACTAGGGATACAACGATACGATACTGATATCGATACTCCTAGAAAAATGTCTGCGATACCGATACCAATACTCTTAGTGAATTTTACTTTATGGTTAGTTGTTTTCGAAATTGAAGCGGTGTCCAATTCGCTTGGATGGAATTTTATTTTCTGGATAGTTATTTTCGACGCTGAAGCGGTTAAATCAACAAACCCACTCTAGCCGGAGCCCAACCGGAATGAAAATCTGTAGGTACCTGTTTCAACTAGGGATGCTTCGATACGATACCGATATCGATAGTCGTATATAATATCGGCGATACCGATACCAATAATCTTATTGAATTTTAGTTTCTGGTTAGTTATTTTCGACATTGAAGCGGTTTCCAATTCACTTGGATGGAGTTTTATTCTCTGGATAGTTATTTTCGACGCTGAAGCGGTGACCAATTCGTTCTCTTCATGTGAATCCACAAGTTTGATGTGTTATAATTTTTTAAATTGATGCCACGGGACACGTTTTCTTTACAATACATACATATTGCTCGCGACTTTTTAAATGTCGAAATTTCTAAATTATTCTTTAAAGCACTTATGTGTTGTGAAATAGTTTTTTTTTTAATTTATTTTATTTTATTCACCGACTCGACTTGTTATAAAAATACTGATACGCAAACTAATTAATTTCGATAAGTAATTTTGTATTTTATTTAGCATGGAAAATGACAAAACAAAAGCAAACAAGAGAATACAGTTCGTGTCTCTTTTAAAAGGAAATATACGAAACAAGAAGCGCCTTTACATAACTTTTTTAAATAAAGATATCACCGATGTCGATATATCGGCCAATCCAAAATATCGTCGATATATCGGTATCGGTATCTGATGCATCTCTGGTTTCAATTTTAGACAAATAAACAAAGAAACGAACAAAGCATCAGCTTGTTTTCATTCAGCTAAAACAACAAAGAGGGGCCCGAAAATAGAGAAGCAAAATTTTCATAATATCAACAATTTCCGTAGGAATGTAAAAGTCACACGAATTTGGGGTGGATGGTGTAATTTCGCGAGACATTAAACTTACTGCCTGATATCCACTATTCAGACAGGCCTATTAGTTTGGAGGCCGTAGTGTCGGCAACACATGTGCCTGCCCTCCCCTGCTGGCGCCGCACAGAGGAGTATTCGTATTAAAAAACCGGACAAAAGTCAATTTTATAAATTTTTGGGTAAAGTCTATAGACCATACATTTTAAAATCGCAAGTAACTAGTGAGTCACCCAGTAGAAGTAGATGTCCCGCCCCCGCTCCGTCGCACGATCAATCGGAATACAGGCGTTGGGTAAACCGCACGTCTTTGTTCTCGGGGCTTTGAAATATTTGTATTTTGTGAATATTACTAGTTTTCTGCTAAAATAACTTTATTTAATCATGGAAGTAAAAGGAATGTTCTGTATTTAAAAATTATAACGTATCACTTTTATATTTAATCGACAAGATCATGAACGATTTTTTTCGAACATGTAAATGATACGTTTATTTTTATTAATAACTTTACCTATATACTTTTTTAGTTCTGTGTCGCATTTTGTCGGGCAATAAATGGTATAAATATAAAAAGTACAGACTCTTACCATACCATATCGCATTAAAAGTTGTTCCTCATATTTCCTCATTTTTCTTCTATATTTCCTTACAAGCAACAAATAAATTTGTCCGGTTTTTTTATACAAATACTCCTCTGTGCGCCGCCTGCTTCACACGGACAGACGTAACATAGCAATTAGATCATACCCGCCTAACTCTTTCAACACTCGCCCAGTTGTAAAACTTTAAATGCGCCCATCCAAAGTTTATGTAAATTGGGTGGTTTAATGCGATGTTGAGGACAAAGAGTTTATTTGTTCTCGGAAACTTGGAAGTTTTAAGTCTGTCTTTGCTGAACTGTGTTTAATAAGACAGATACTTGAGATAGACACAACTATTACTTGCTTCAAGCGAATACCATTTTAAAAGCTTATAATTTACTTGCAATGTTTGTATGTATGTATATTTGTTTATGTCAAAAAGCTGCGGTGGCTCAACCGGTAACGACTCGGTCCTTCTAACCAGAGGTGCCGGGTTCAAATCCGGATGTCCAATGTACCAATTAGTTTTTCGAAACGTACGTACATATACTCACCGATTGCTTACACGGTGAAGGAAAACATCGTGAGGAAACCTGCACACACCTGCGAAGAAACTCCAAGGTTGTGTGTGAAGTCAACCAACCCGCACTGGGCCCGCGTGGTCGACTAAGGCCTGATCGCCCTAATTCAGGGTAGGCTCGAGCCCCTCGGTGGAGACGTATATGAGCTGATATGATGATGTTTGTTTACTTCAAATCTTCCTATCGATTTAAGAGCGACTTCTGGTCCGATTGATTTGAAATTTAGAATGAAGCCGTATTCCCGGTGACAATAGATTTTTCTGGTATTTTGAAGTTGATTTGATGATGAACTTTGAAGTGGAATCTAGGTCCAGAATCGTCTTTTTTAAAGTGGAAACTTCTTTAGGCGCGTTGGGCATTTTTTGAGATGGGAAAAAACCATTGAGCTCGCGACACCGACACCTTACCAGGAACACTCACAGGGTCAAAACTTATAAAACTAAAAAGTTTTCACTTCTGTCGGCACTCCCAAAGTGGTAGGTTTTCTCAATACAATCGTAAGAAATACAATCACAGACTTATAGTGAAATTGAATACAATACTGTGCTCACATTTTTTTTTTTAATTTGGAACCATGTATTTTTTGTATTCAGTTGAGCATTTGGCTTTTCAACCGACTTCCAAAAAGGAGGAGGTTCTCAATTCGACTATATGTTTTTTTATGTTTGTTACGTCAGTTTGACTGGGTGAACCGATTTTGATGATTCTTTTTTATTTGAAAGCTAGTGCTTCCCGTGTGGTCCCATAAACATTTTATTAAAATTGGTGTACTTAGTACATTATTATAAAAATTAACAAAAACCAAAAATAATAATGCAAAAAAGTACTAAAATGTTGCGATGGAAGTCGGTTTTTTAACGTTTTTAGCGTTTTTTGAGCATCAAAATCTCTTTTAAAAAAAAAGCTTGTACCTAAAAGCTTTTAGGTAAGTTTTTTCGAAACTTATTGTATGTTTGGTTGGTGAGAATCTCTTGACAGATAATTTGGAACAGCATTACGCTTATTTATCAAATTGTTTATTGAAAGATACAATGCCCGAATACTCTTTTGTAGTAAATCACGAGCGAGACAATCGATTATAAGAAATAGCAGTGAATCGTTTATTGACAGGGCAGTGTGACCAATCGATTTGTTTTCTCCAACCATGATTAGACCACGATTTTTAGGGTTCCGTTCACCCAAAGGGTGACCAACGGATACCACATTGCTAAGCCTCCGCTGTCTGTCTGTCTGTCCGTCCGTCAGCGGGCTGTATTTCATGAACCGTAATAGGTAGTACCGTAAAGGTAGGGCAAAACTTGGCTAATCCGTGATATGCAGCAATTCGGTGATAGTTTGTATAGGCTCTGTTATCAGGTTACTGCGTAAAGATAGAGTTTAACATTAATATTAATCGATGGTGCTGTTCTGAAACTCTATATTGTACTGCAGAGTACACTCAAAACAAATTCCAAACATTTTTGAGAAATTAAAAAAGTCGATGTCAATGTCAGTTTTTACTGTTAATCTCATATTATTTTGAGTCTGTGCAAGAGATAAATAAACAAATTAATATTAATTAAACTACTTAGAAAATGGATAAAACCAAGGCAGATTTCAAAACGGTAAGAGTTGGAAACATTTCTGTTGCATTTGTGATTATGTGTGTATAAATTTCAATATCTTAAATCCATAACCAAATCTATATCACACTATTACTCGAGTAT
This sequence comes from Coleophora flavipennella, assembly GCA_947284805.1. Taxonomy (NCBI): domain Eukaryota; kingdom Metazoa; phylum Arthropoda; class Insecta; order Lepidoptera; family Coleophoridae; genus Coleophora; species Coleophora flavipennella. The sequence goes on from OX369300.1 coordinate 8,248,817, forward strand.
CACCAAATTAACTGATTTTAGGAACTGAATAAACAAATTTACATTGTTCAATTGGTATAGTATTTGCCATATTTTTAGATATTAGTTATCAAAGCTTATGTTATTCACCCTTACATATGATGCGATGTTCTACTCATTGTGCCTGAGTCATTCTTATTTACCGACTGTTGTTGTGCCAATAGTGAAAAACAAAACTGGGGATATTACGGATAAGGGTAATTACCGCCTATCTCGCTGGCGACGGTCTTGGCTAAAGTGCTGGATGGTCTGCTTGAGTATCAGATTTATAAATACCTAGATCTCCATGACGCGCAGTTTGGGTTTCGGCCCGGGCTTTCAACTGAGTCATCGATTCTGAGCCTCAAGCACACGGTCCAGTACTACACCAGGAGGCTGACGCCAGTGTACGCAGCCTTCCTTGACTTATCAAAGGCCTTGGATCTTGTGTCCTATGATAAGCTGTGGACCAAGTTGAGGACTGCAGGGGTGCCCACCGATTTGATACGAGTTTTTCAGTATTGGTACAACAGCCAAGTGAATCAGGTACGATGGGGAGATACGTTCTCTGATGAGTACAGGTTGGAGTGCGGGGTGAGGCAGGGAGGCTTAAGCTCACCCTTGCTCTTCAGCGTGTATATAAACGATCTCATCGTTGGTCTCAGCAGTAGGCATGTCGGATGCTATATTGATGATATTTGTACAAATAACATCAGCTATGCAGATTACATGGTGCTGCTGGCGCCGGCGGTGGGGGCTCTCAGAGAACTTCTCCAAACTTGTGAGATCTATGCCTCTGAACACGGCCTTATCTATAATGTAAAAAAATCGGAATACATGGTCTTTAAGGCCGGCGCCAAGTGTCCAACTAGTGTGCCTCCTATTTGCTTGAATGGGGTGCCTTTAAATAGGGTAACACAGTTTAAATATCTGAGACACCACGTGACGGACGGCCTTAAAGACAATGTAGATATAGAGAGGGAACGTAGGGCGTTGGCGATTAGATGCAATATGTTGTTGGTTCGCACGGTGTTAGTACGGACGTAAAAATAACGCTGTTTCGAGCGTACTGCCAGTCCTTCTATACTTGCAGCCTGTGGACCAATTGTATGCTGAAGTCGCTCAATGTCTTACGTGTCCAATATATTAATAGTTTCAGGATGCTGTTGGGGCTGCCACGATATTGCAGTGCTTCTGGCATGTTTGCGCAAGCGAATGTTGATGGCTTTCATGCCATTCTGCGTAAGCGTACAGCCTCTTTGCTGAGCAGGCTGCGTGCCAGCCCCAACATCATCCTGAAGGGGATAGCTGACAGGTATGATTCCCAACTCTTTTCGCACTTCATGCGTGTACTATTCAGACACGGTAAGCGCATGGGGTGTGGAAGGGTTTTTTAACTTTTATTCTCTGTTACTGTATTATTTTATTCTGTGTTCTACTAACATAAGTGTAATAAGTCGTTTGTGTTACTAACAAAAATGGACCATGTTGTCTGACAAATAAAGATAATAATAAAAATAGCAAATTTTAAAAACAATCTGATCAACGAATAAAATTGTATAAGTCAAAAACCAAACTATCACCGATTACCCAAGTTTTGCCCAAATAGGAATAGGCAGAACCTATTACGGCTACCTATTAGGTAGACAGATGAAATTATTATAGAATGTGCACTTCTGTTGTCGCTATTACAACAAATACTTAGTAAAAGTGAAAAAAATTGGGGGGGACTCCATACAAAAACATGTTTTTTATAAGTCTTCAGAAGGATTATTTATTCAGCTCTATCGTAATAACGGTCATACATACAGGTGTGAAACTTGGTGTAGTTATAGTGCCAATACTGAAGTAAAACAACAAAAAAATTTGGCCAAGTCTGAGTCGTACTCGCGCTAAGGAGTCCGAACTAAATGACCAAAAAAAGCATATTTTCATGTCTCTCGCTTTGATTTCTTTTGTTTGTAATGTGAATAGGTATTATTATCCTTATGCTATGTAGTTATGTGGAGATGTGTGGTGTTACGAAACCCTCGGAGTGCTAGTCCGACGCGCACTTGGCCGAATTTACAGTTTAGTTAATCCTCTAGAAGTCAGGCCAGGGAAAATAATTAAAGTTTCTGTTCTAAAATCAAAGATATAAAGAGCTAATTAAAATGCATTTAATGAGCCAAGTACTTAGAATTTTCAGCCTGAGTTATGTCTGCCTGTTACATCTAACAGAACAAAAAAAACTTAACATGATCGATTACTAATTATTCCTTTTGATTCATCATATTAGCTCATATACGTCCCCACCGAGGGGCTCGAGCCTACCCTGAATTAGGGCGATCGGGCCTTAGTCGACCACCACGCGGGCCCGTGGACCGATTGAGTTGCAATTTCGTACACATTATGTAAGTCGGTGACCCAAAGACGGACGTGTAACATAAATAAATGAAATTTAATCATGGGAGCCACTTGTGGGGGGTAAGTCAGATTTTTTTTTTAAAAGTACTGGACCTCAAATCTTGAAAAAATCAGAGTATATGAGGTTGAATGCATAGATTACATGAAAATATATAAGGTCTAACAAAATTAGCTGAAACTATTTTAACTGGTGCTTCTACCTGTGAAACTGAACAACTTTCCCCATGAAACCCATAGACAAATCTCAAAATAAAAATTTGAACTTCCCATAATGTACTAAGTTGGCTGATCAGCTGATCAAGTTAGTATGGGAGCCAATTTTTTTTTGCGATTTAACTATGAGTTCCATGGGGATAGTTGTTCAGTTTCATGGGTAGAAGCACCAGTTAAAATAGTTTCAGCTAATTTTGTTACACCTTATATAAGAAAATCTAAAGTCCTTCCGTTCGAACAAGAAAAACAAAAGTAGACCCCTACTTACCTAGAGCAAAGTATGTACTGAGAGGTTTTGTTTTGTTGGTAGTTAAAGTTTTGGTGCAGAACCCTGTTTTTATGATCCCGAGTCGCACTTGGCCTGTTTTTTAAATATAGGTATTATGTTATTCCGGGATATGCGCTGTCACTATACAAACTTTCGTCACAATCCGTTCAGTGGTTTTTGCGTGATGCGCGTTCAAACAAACAAACAGACAGTTAGACAAGCCAAATTTGTACTATTTTAACATGTTCATTTACTCGTTTTAAGTCACACTGGTTGTTTTTTTTCCAAATAGGTACAATCAATGCACAGATTTTTTGCCATTACGATTTTATAACAATAGAGAGCGCCAGAGAAAATTGATTGTGACATACGGACAGATAGACGGACGGATCGACAAAATTATAAGGATTCCGCTTTTTGCCAATACTTAAAAACACAGATCTATTACAAATAGATTTCTATATCGTGTGCCCACTACAATGCCTCTCGCTTTAACCGTTTTAAGAGTTTGTGTTGCCACCTTAATATTATTTCCATTAAGTCAGGGTAAATTTCAATGTTATCAGCGCGATCTAGCGCCTTTGTAGTAGATCTGATGAAATTTAAGTAAATGCTTTCGAAAAGCATTTGAACAGCTTTATTTTTCAATATACTGTAGCGTGGTGCGCAGTTATATAATCTTCTTTCATTCGATCTCTATTCATTCCATCTATTTCTTCTTTTCCGCGCATGCGCTGTCAAACTATGTGACATTTGATTTAAAAACCGAAAACCATCATCGTTCATCCTAACCATCACAAATTGTTAATTTATATTTATTTAATTCATGTAATTCCTAAAAGACCCATTTCGGGTAAGATTTATTTATGTTCTGTGATTTCTATTTTAAATTTAAGTGTGTCATTTTCTAATTCTTATGTTCTTTTTAGGTCTTATATTTTACTCATTAAATTATCTGAACACGCACGGCATCTTTTAAGAACCCACTCCCTACGCCCTACCTAAGTAATTACCTGCCGTGCGACAATACCTCTTCAAAATCAGGGGTCACATAGAAACTTACAAACATATATTATTTTTATTAGGTAAAATTTAAATTTAATTGGCAACGTTGAAAAAAAACATTGTTTGGCTAAGAAACTGTCAGATTTTGACAATTAGCCAGCAAAAAAATTGGTCATGCCTAGGACAAAAAATAATATCAGTATCTTTTTCGCACTCGTGCCATATCGTAAATATCCTTCTTTTTCTAACAATTTATTTACTAATTTATTTGTAGTAGATCTGTCCTTAAAAACAAAATTATATCATGACAACGTAACAAACAATGCCAGCTGAAGGGGTCTGAAGTGACAGATAACAAATGACGATTGGTTGACGTTTGAAGTAGCATCGCGAGTACTCGAACAAAGCTCAAATATTTTCTGATATATTAACAAACATGTGACGCCCACGTTTGAGACAAAAAATTAATGACAAAATGTTTTTGTTAATAAAAAAAACCTTTTTAATTAATTTCAATATTAAGTCGTTTAGGCTACAGGGCGTGCCAAAGGAATAAAAAAAAAGACGTGGCACTCGGGGACTGCCGCGGTAAAGCTATTGCATAGCATTTTTTATCAACTTATGCAATTATAATTATTTATTTATGTAGTATTTACCAGTACCATATAATATAGTCCTTGGGACGCGGGATGTTTATGTAATAAATTAAAACTAAGAAAGTTAATCATCATCATCATCCCCCTCACCATCCCCCTCACCTTCACCACCATCACCATCACCATCACCATCATCATCATCATCATGGATAGATAGATGGCACTGTCAGTTTTTTAGAACTCAATATTTTTTTTTTGGGGTGTCAGGTTTTATTTTCGTTACGAAATTTCTTGATTCGGTCCCCTCAAAGCCCGCGATAAAAGCTATACAATAGCTTAATAAACGTACATACATAAATATACACGAAAAACATAAACCTACTAGTTCTGGCGCAGTCGGGTAAAAAATGGGGAAAAAGCTTTTTGTTCGGCCTCCGGCCTCGCACGGCACGCTCCGGGTTCGGCCCTAAGCTACGCGGAGTTCGGCAGTAAGCCTCACAGGAAGTCGAAAGGTATGGGAGATTTTGGCCTCGCATTAGGTGGCATGGCCATGTTTCCTTAGCCTTCGTGACTGAAAAAACGTAATGACGTAAAAAGTTACTTTAACGCGTTTCCAAACATCACTTGATTTTAATCGGGGTCTATATAGGTTGTAACTAAACAACTCTTCTTCTACAAGTTTGCTGAAATCGCAAAAAAAATTGAAGTCTTCATACAAATCGATCGACCAGCTGATGAACGATTTTAAACATGAAGCGTCGAAATATTTTTTTAGAATTGACTACGAGTGCCTTGGGGAAAGTTGTTCAGTACGATGAGTAGATGCCCAGTTAACGGGTCCTATACCAATTTTGTTACACCCTGTATATGAATCAATTCTAAAGGAGTGAACTCCAAAAACTGAAGAATACAACACTAGGGAGGGACAAAAAAACAGTTACAGTTTTATAAGTTTTGACCCTCCGAGTTGTTCCTGGCGGTGTCGGTTACATTAAAGGTTACAGTGTCGCGAATTCAATGGTTTTTTCCCACCTCAAAAAAAGGTTATAAGCACCTAAAGAAGTTTTCACTTCAAAAAAACCTATACACTTCGGGAGTATCGACAGAAGTGAAAACTTTTTAAAGTTTTATAAGTTTTGACCTTGCGAGTGTTTCTGGTAAGGTGTCGGTTACGTTAAATGGTTACAGGTTAATAGTGCCGCGAGTTTAATGGTTTTTTTCCCATCTCAAATACAATTTTATAAGTTTGGACCCTGCGAGTGTGCCCATAAGATGCCCATTTTAGGCAAAAAAAACTAGTTGTTTGTTAAGTCGGTTTACAGACGAAAATTTTACGTGATAACGTCATAAGAAAACATTGATCACATGCCGAACTCTTAGGCCGATCGTGCCTCTCTATCGCTTGTTCCGCGCTCTCGCTTGCACGCGGATCGTGACACTTTTTCGTGCATGCAGCCGGCGTTCATCGATTTATAAGACGTTATCACGTGAAAAACTATGAAAATGACCCATTTAGTAGTGGAGTGTCGAGGATGTGTTGTAGTGTTGCCCTGCAATGTGCTCACGCGCAGTGGGTACTCGTGGAAGTGGAGTTCACGACCGGCCACGGGTCCACCCTACCATATCCATCGTGTATGAATTGTATGATCACCACGGACGACGGATGAATCATTTTGATTTGTGCACTCTTTAAGTGCAAATCTTAAGAGGATTGCGAAGCTTGAACTTTTCATACAAACGGCGTTAACGATTTTCACCTCTTAAATGTTAACCGATTTGGACCAATTTTTTAATAGGTTGTCAGTCAGAACAAAAGATAAACTTATACGTTACATACAAACGGCGTTAACGATTTTCACCTCTTAAATGTTAACCGATTTAGACCAATTTTTAGAACAAAAGACTTATACGTTACATTTTTTAAATTATTGATTATTAATAACGAAAAAATAGCCGAAATTAGTTTTTTATGAAAACACGTGAACGACAATAGAATTAAACTTATCGAAAAAACAAAAACGTATAAGCCTAGCTTTTGTTCAAACTGACAACCTATCATAAATTGGTCCAAATCGGTTAATACTTGTCACACGAATTGTAGGTACGGTAGGTAGATAGGGCGTGGGTTTAAAAATAGATGTGTGTTTACAGTTGATGGATGAATAAATTTTTATTGTGAAGTAAAGACCTAAAAAGAACACAAGAATTAGAAAAACAATGTATATGTACACTGAAATTTTAACACAACTCACAAAATACAAATTAAAACTTACCCAAAATGGGTCTTTTAGGGCGAGAAACAAGATATTTAATAATTATTTTTAAAACAATGGTGGTAAAAATATTGATGGATATGATTTTTATTTAAGAATGAATGTCAGCGCGTGCATGATAATTTTGAACAAAAAAACCGACTTCAAACAGGAAACTAAAGGTTACCCTCGATTTCTCTAGGATGCCATCATCAGATCCTGGTTTCCTTATCATGGTACCACCCTTGGGATATCTCCTTTCCAACAAAAAAAGAATCATCAAAATCGGTTCATAAACGACGAAGTTAAACACACGTAAATATATATATGTATATACGGTCGTATTGAGAAACCTCCTCCTTTTTTTGAAGTCGGTTAAAAAAGAAATAGATGAAAAGAAGGTCGGATGAAAGAAGAATGAATAACAGCGCACCGCGCTACACATTTAAGAGGTGACAACCGTTAACGCCGTGTGTAGGAAAAGTCGCAGCTTCACAATCCTCTTAATCAGATCAGTCATCCGTGTCTGGCATGAGACATCCTTTAGGCTGGATCGAGTCCAAATTGATGTTAAAAGTGTAAAAGGTTCTTAGCACGACGACTTTGGTTTGCTTTATTCTGCGCCTGAGTTGTAAATTGAAATCATTGGGGGTTTTTTTTATTGTTATTTTTTATTCATAATTGGTAAGCCCTTGGCATCATCTCACCTGATGGTAAGTGACGATGATGCCGAAGATGGAAGCTGGCTTACCAATATTCCCCAACGCAATTGATCTGGCTATCTTATCTTCATCTTTGTGCGTCTCAAATGTTTGCGGACGCGAACCGATGGATTCCACGCAATTATACGTAAGAAAGTCCCCTCACTTATCCATCGGACGCGCGGCAGCCACAACGGCATCCTGAGGACCATCTCCGCACGGCTTGACTCACCCCTCATGAAGTATTGGGTGGGGGGGTGGATGGTCACCGGTGCGGTAAAATGATACTTATTTTAATTATTCCCAAGTAGTTTTTAAGTACTAACTAACATCAGCGAGTGCAGGATTCCTCACGAAGTTTTCCTTCACCGTAAGAGCGTCGGTGGCGTAACGGCTAGGGCCGCCGCCTCCTGCGACCGGGAGGTCGTAGTTCGAATCCTGCCACGTACTAATATACATCACCATATCAGCTCATATATACGTCCCCACCGAGGGGCTCGAGCCTACCCTGAATTAGGGCGATCAGACCTTGGTTGACCACGCGGGCCCAGAGCGGGTTGGTCGACTTCACACACAACTCCATATACTTTGGTTTAACTAAGTTTCTTATCCCGTCATCTGCAGTGTCTCAAGGAGCACGTATATCAGCAACTCGAACCTTTTTATAACCCTCGTCCCAGCGGACTATGTCTCAAAGTGCACAGGGGTAAGCGCCTTTTTAACGGCCCATAAAACAAGATTACATACGAGTATCTCATAAATCAACCCATAATTTTCTTTTAAGGAAGTTCATATTAAGAATGTCAGTTACTTGTTTTACACGAGAAACTGCGATCATACAACATTTAATATATGTAATGCAAACATTCTTAGAATTCTTATTATTTTTTACTTTAAACAAAGAATTTAGTACCAACATACAGTATGGACACTCCCTGCTGCTCTCTAGATTGCGACCTCACCCCTTCGTCACCCATATCAGTATGGACACTTCCCTGCCGCTCTCTATATTGCGACTTCACCCCCTCGTCACCCATATTGATACAGATTGGTTACAGTTTGGTTGTCGAACTTATAGGATTTCGCCGCCATTTTGTTTGTTCCGTCATTCCTTTTTTGAAATGTCATTTCTGGCCTGTTGTTTGAAGTGTCCGGGGTGTGGTTTAAGTGAGCAATTCTTGTATATGTCGCAGGCATATTGTATGATTCGTCATTTTACAAATGGTCAGGCAAATTATAAAATTTCGAGGGGGGAGCCTCTTTGACTGTATAATCAATCAAACCTGACCGAACCTAACAACGCCCGCTGCGCTCGCTCGATTACAATCTACCGTACGGCATTTTTTAAATTTGCCTGGCTCGGCATATTACAATCTGCGTGCAGAATTTTACTATTTGCCTGACCGTTTATATACTGAAGAATTATTACAATTTGCCTGATCATTTGTAAAATTACTAATCATACATTCGCTTGCTCATTTTACAAACGGCGTACAGCATTTTACAATTTGCCTGACCTTTTTTATATACGGACGAATTCTACAATTTGTCTGACCATATGTAAAATGACTAATCATACAATTTGCCTGACACACATATACAGGGTGTAACAAAATTGGTGTAGGACTCGTTAACTGGGGCTTCTACTCATCATACTGAACACCTTTCCCAAGGAACCTATAGTCAATTCTCCAAAAACAATGGACCCTGTATACTAAAATGCACTAAGTTGGTCGATCAGCTGATCGATTTGTATAAAGATTTCAGCAAAGTCATAGAAAAAAAGTTGATAAGTGTAACCAATTCATTTTACACCCTGTATAATTAGTTTCTCTAAAACGGCTCTAACGTTACTTCCTGTCGATCAGCTGATCGTATTTGTATGAAGAATTTTTTTAAAGTTAATATAAGTATGATGGGTTTATTGACGTGCCAAATATTAAACCTAAAAGCTTTAATTTGAAAAGAATTTTAATTATTTCGTATTGTTCTCAGCAAACCCTCTCATCTGATACCCATATCATGGGGGTGCATAAAAAATAACTGGCCCGCCATCTTTGGGAGTCCGCCACAATCCCGCCAAATTATTAAAATGGAATACTATTGTATCGTGCGTCGGTGTGTCAACCGGTAACGACTCGGTCCATCTAACCAGAGGTACCGGGTTCAAATCTGGACGGCCAATGTACCAACCTGCACACGCCTGCGAAGAAACTCGAAGGTTGTGTGTGAAGTCGACCAACCCGCACTGGGCCCGCGTGGTCGACTAAGGCCTAATCGCCCTGATTCAGGGTAGGCTCGAGCCCCTCGGTGGGGACGCATATGAGCTGTTATAATAAACTATTGTATTTTGACATTATTACGATTGATATTTTTGACATTTCTGCTCTAGAGGATATTATAAAATAATAGATTATGTAAATGACAAAGATATATATGTTGATTCTATATCAAATACCATTACCTGAGACTGTAATCTGAATCATGACATTATTTGTAATATACAGTATTTTCTTTTAGTTTTGACTATTTAAAAGTGTGTGTAAACACCTATTTGAAATAAATTGTTTTGAATTTCAATTTAAATACTAACCTAGTATTATAAGATCTCTGTTACTAACACATTATAGATTGATTATCAGAAATAAATAATTTGAATTTTTGCAAGTTAAATAAAAGCTTTTAAATTACACAACGACGACGCGAGGTAGGAGCGATAAGAGTGTGTCGGCATAGAGGGGTGAATTGCACGAATCCTGCAGTAGCTTACAAAGCCGGCAATTTATACCATTCCATATCTACCCGCACCCAAGATTTATATAACTTAGCATTCAACAGTCGCGCGCGGCGCCTCACGCAAACCCAATCCGGTGAAACCAATTTCGGCATATCGAACCCAACCAGACAAATTGTGACCGACCCGTTTCTACAAATGTCTCTACTTATTGCCTCCCTTCCCCTTCGTGTGAACTGTACATTTATTTATTTATTTACTAGCTTTTTCCCGCGACTCCGCCCGCGCGGACATCCTTTTTACGACTGTCTTTAAGGGTGATTAGATTAGTAAATTATGTCGTTTCCCACCTACTCAACTATCTCTGTGGAAAAAAATCACAACAACCGAGTACTTTTTTTAGTTCCCTTAGGAACTGCATCAGATTATGCTATTTTCCCGGGATAAAAAGTAGCCTATGTCCTTCCCCGTGACACAGGCTACCTGCATGCCAAATTTCATAAAGATCGGTCAAGGCGTTGAAGCGTGAAAAGGTAACAAACAAACACATTTTCACATTTATAATATTATTAAGGATTATTGTTACATAAACAGTATGTACACATTTACCATCACCAAGTACAAGAAGCAAACAAAAGATCAAAAAAGCAAGATAAGCGCCACAGACAGCCCATGCTAAGCATGTGGTGAAGCACAGTAGTGTCCCAAAAAGACCAAAGCCTGTGCTAGGGTACACTACAGAACATTTACTATTATTATTACTATTTACTAGGGATGCCTCTATACGCCTTTTTGCCGATACGATACCGATACCGACGATACTCTTATAAAAATATCCGCGATACTGATACCGATACCGATACGCTAATTGAATTCAAAAAGGAAGATAGTATAAATAAAACACAATTAATTAATAGTTTTGGTAATCAAAATTAACATTTATAAGATTTTTATTAAAAAAACAAAGCATTCTTAGGTTTTGCGGGCAAAGGCGATTTCGCAAGTCTGTTAGAATAAGACCAGCGGTGACAAATAGTCTCTCAGATGCGATAGATGCCTCGTTTGCAACGAAATATGTAGATGGGACAACACGTGCGTTTACAATACATTTTTAAAGCGCGAAATTTGAAAAGTATCGTTGAATCTTCCATAAAAATATCGCCGATACCGGTATATCGGCAAACCCGAAGTATCGCCGATATATCGGTATCGGTATCGGTATCGGATGCATCCCTACTATTTACATCAATGATTTTTTGTATCGCCAAAAAGCATTCGACACAAACTATCATACCACGTTGTGTAATATAAAGGGTTCCGCTGACAAAACACAAGCATTAGTGGCTTCATCATCATCATCATATCAGCCGAAAATCGTCCACTGCTGGACAAAGACCTTCCCCAAGGATTTCCTCGCTCGACCGGTCCTGCGCTGCCCGCATCCATCGGCTTCCCGCGATCTTCACCAGGTCGTCGGTCCATTAGTGGCTGATAGTTCATTAAACTATAGTACAATATAGACCCGACTATTAAAAAAAAAAGATGTAAAATTAAAGTCCCGTTAACTGGAGCTTCTACTCATCATACTGAACAACTTTACTTTCCCCACGAACAGGAATAGTCAATTCGCAAAAAAAAAATCGACGCTTTATACAAAAATGCTCAAAATAATTGGTAAATCAGCTAATCGTTTTGTATGAAGAGTCGAAAATTTTTTTTTTGCGATTTCAGCACACTTGTAGAACAAAACTTGTTAAGTATGATGATGAGTAGCCGTTACGCCAAGGACGCTCTTACGGTGAAGGAAAACATCGTGAGGAAACCTACAAACTCGCAGGTTGTGTGTGAAGTCGACCAATCCACACTGGGCCCGCGTGGTCGACTAAGGCCCGGTCGCCCTAATTCAGGGTAGGCTCGAGCCCCTCGGTGGGGACGTATATGAGCTGACATGATTATGATGATGATTAGAAGCCCCAGTTAACGGGGCCTACGCCAATTTTGTTAGCACTCGTATATTGTGGTAGCGACAGGCATTTCAACGCATCGAATACTTCCGGGTAGTGGTTCGCCGTTATAATTAATGTTCGGATAGCGCTGCTAGACAATGCATCAGCGAACAGAGCCATTAGCTGCACAATTACAGCAATTGTCGTTAATTTATTGTTGTGAAGCGTTAACGCGAACTCGAGCAGCGCGGCGGCCGGCTATGCAACCCATTGACGGCGAAAAGCCATAGAGTGTATTACGTAATTCATGTACAACAGCTACACCACCGCATAGGAATTGCTCTTATTGCATGCCATAAAATATCGCGCTAATTAAAACAGAGAACTCGTCGCCATGTGGGTGGCATGCTCCAACAAGTGTTGCCAGATACAGGCTTATCTTTTCCTGAACATTTTTGGGGTTACAAACGAAATTGCGAGTTTTAGAGTCGAAATCCAACTAAAAATGTTGGCTGTTGGACGGGCAATAAAAACAATTATTTCAAAATTACTAATTAGGTATTTTAAAAGAAAAAATTCAAATGATTTTAAAAAATACTTTTAGTTTTGTGATATATATTAAGTAACATACTGCACACATACTAATACCATATAAAGTCATAGATAAAAAGTTATAGTTAGTCTCCAAACGACTGGCCGGGCCCAAGTATATATATATTTTTTTATTCACAATTGGGTATGCTAAAAAAAATATGTATTTTTTTTAATTTTTTTTCTAATGGTTTAGACCATTTTGAAAAACTAATTTGAATATTTCATTTTTTAAGCCTCTAGATATTTTTAAATATTTTTTTAAATTTTGAAACCTTGATGACGTCATCGGTTCACATTACTATGAAACGAACAGCCCTATTTCTATGACGATGAAATGAATAGGCCTTGACGTCAACTGTCAAGTCACTCAAGTCAATCATTCCCAAAGGTTTTTTGGCGGGATTTGTGGTAGACGCATTCGTAGTTTTATTTTGTTGTTTTTTCATTGCACCGGCACTAGCATTACAAATCCAACAGCTAAGGAAGCCTAAATACGTCAGACCTGGCTGTATGGTCTTAGTAACCTTTGCCTTTTCCGAAACGAAACTATCACAAAGCCAACAACGAAACGTCAAAGTCAAAACTTACTTGTCATCAAACATCATAATCTATGTATGGACAAGGCCTTCAGAGTTTAAATGTTTTTTAGAACCACAATAAAAATTGGACCTCTAATGAATATCTTACCCATTTAAGTATTTAATTTGAATGACGTTCTAATAATATTATTTGATTGTTTCAAACGTAGTTTTTGGTGGATGATAAATAAATAGTGCCTTTTTCAGTGCTCGACGAAAGCTCGTCCTCAAATGCAAGGTCCGTAATTGATATGACAAGTAAGAGTGCACGTTCCGTTCAGTGGTGAAATAAGGTTTTATTGTAAACTCGTGACGTCATAGGGGTCAAATGAAGGTTATTGTCCTTTTCCGATTTTTTTACGCAATCTTTTACTTTTTCGAGTGGAAAATGAAAAAATATGGCTTTAAATAAAAATATCTCGAAACGGTTTTTTTATTTTCATGGCTTATAAAAAATTTAGCATACCCAATTAGTAAACCCTTGACAAAATCTCACCTGGTGGTAAGTGACGATGTTGCCGAAGATGGAAGCGGGCTTACCAAGATTCCCCAACGCAATGGGGAACTACTGGCTATCTTATATCTTCATGCCGAAACACACCAATGATATCAACATTGATATTTGGCGGCAAGACTTAGATAAGATGGTGGTAGCTAGCCAGGCGGGCTTAGAAAATACCCTACCACCAACCAAACCGAGTCTTACAATTGACCCCGCCGGGAATCGAACCCACGACCTCCTGTGTAAAGCCAGTGATCTTTGCCTCTGAGCTACGGAGGCGGTTAAAATATTATATTATATTAGTACTAACATACAGTTAGTTTGACGGACTCGTTGGCTCAGTGGTTACTGCTCTTGACTGCTGATCCGAGGGTTGTGGGTTCGATCCCCACCCAGGGCAAACATTTGTGTGATGAGCAGATTTGTTTGCTCTGTGTCTGGGTGTTAAATATCTATATATGTATGTATTTAAACGTATATAAGTATGTATATCAGTCTCTGGTTCCCATAACACAGGGAATCCTACTTTGGGGCCAGATGACGATGTGTGATTTGTCCCAGAATATTTATTTTATTTATTTATTATTTATACAGTATAGACACTCCCTGCCGCTCTTTAGATTCCAACCTCACCCCCTCGTCACCCAGATAGAAACAGATTGGTTTATTTTGGTTCTCAAACGTATAAGATTTCGCCGTGACTTTGTTTGCTCCGTCATTTGTTTTTTTTTAGAAATGTCATTTCACGACCGCTGTATGCAGTGTCCGGGTTGTGGCCGAGCGCTCACCTCCCTGCACCTCATGCACTCACTCTCCACAGGCTATGTGAGTTGTGTGACAAGATCGACGACGACAAATACCTACAGACCGCGGATATATTTTCTTGTTGCGTCGTCGCCCCGTGGTACCGTAATTTTGTGGAAAAAGCTAGTATTCATGAATTTTGGGACAGTAAGGTGTAATTACTGGACACGGAGTCACACGTAAAATTCCAGGACTTTCCCGGAATTCCCGGCCATCTGGCAACCATAGCTACTACGCTGTGGAATATTCCCGTCATTTCTCAACAATCAAGGGAGATAAAATATTATCCAACACTAGACTGACACGCTGTCCGCAATAATTTGCGAATTAAGCTAATGCAACTTAAAGTGGTCACATGGACATAAATCTTCATTAGATCAGCTTCGGAGATCAGAAAATACCAATTAGTTAATTGTGGAGGCTGCGGTTTTCGTGCACGAGTAAGCATCTCGTTTAAGACGATTGTGAAGCTGCGACTTTTCATACAAACGGCGTTAACGATTTTCACCTCTTAAATGTTAACCGATTTGGACCAATTTTTGATAGGTTGTCAGTCAGAACAAAAGCTAGGCTTTTACGTTTCGTTTTTTAAATTACTGATTATAAATAAACAAAAAATGGCCGAAATTAGTTATGTATGAAAACACGTGAACGACAATAAAATTAAACTTATTAACTTTATCGAAGAAACAAAAACGTATAAGCCTAGCTTTTGTTCTGACTGACAACCTATCAAAAGTTGGTCCAAATTGATATTTTAGATTTATGGTGACCGATAAATCTAAAATATTTATTTTAAATAGGTGTTTACCCACACATTTACATAGTCAAAAGAGGTGAAAATCGTTAACGCCGTTTGTATGAAAAGTCACAGCTTCACAATCCTGTTAAGGCTTATATACCGCCGCCAAAAAACGAACTTTGTAACCACTTTTTACTTCAATTAAGGATTTAATTTATCAAAAAGAAATATGTTTTGTAATTTACAGGAAATGAGGAGTGATTTTGATTATCTCGAATTCTATTTTAATACACAGAACTGAAGAAAAAAACCAATGCACCCTTGTTTCCTGGTTGAAACCATAGAACTGCTGCAATTTTAATCAAAACATTATAATAACTTATTAACAAAACAATATAAAATGGTATAACTAGATTTGCCAGCGGCGTCGCACGCGCCAAAGTATATATACGAGTATTAATACTGCTCGCATGAACATAGTTTCTATGACTGTCTTCGAGACTGCGCAGGGCGCGAGCCGCAACGAGCGTGGAAAAAAGTAGCCTATATGTTAATCCAGGTCCTAATCTGTCTACCTACCAAATTTCAGCCCGATACGTTCAGTAGTTTTTTGCGTGAGAGTAACAAACATCCATACATACAAACTTTCGCGTTTATAATTTATATTCGTAGGATGAAATAAAAACCCACAATTTTCGCACAATTCGTCCGCAGCGATTGACGCAACAGCCACGTTGCAGCACGAGCTGAGAAGAACATTATTTCCAAGCTATTTCGTTCAATGTTTAAAACATCGTGAATGGAGTTGCTAATTTTAGGGACGGAGGAGTCTTAACACGATGTTTTAAGCTGAGTAAGCAAAGCGTTCCTCAGCAAACAACTTGTGTCTTAACGGCAAACAACTTGTGTCTTAACGACAAACAAGCCTGAAAAAGCAGGTCCAATTCTATTGGTATTGATCACGCATGGCATCTCCCGGGAAACCTTGCTAACTTCACAAACAGATCCACTGATCGTAGATAAGTATACCCAGGTATACCTTACGCGATGCACGCGAAGTTACCAACTACATTTTTTTAATCCACAATTGGCCCTTGACATCATCTCACCTGATATAGTAAGTGACGATGATGCCGAAATTTCCAGCTTACCAAGATTCCCCAACGCAATGGGGGACTGGCTATCTTCAAGCCGGAACACATCAATGCTTTTAACATTGATGTTTGGCGGCAAGACTTAGATAGATAGATAGATAGATAACACGTTTATTTGTCACTGCAATAGATAAGATGGTTGTAGCTAGCCAGTTACAAAAGGCACTTCCACCAAAGTTGACCCCGCCGGATATCGAACCCGCGACCTCCTGGTGTGAAGGGAAAGGACTAACCACTACGCCACGGAGGCGGTACATATTTCAACTATCTACGAGCAGCTAGCTAAACTATTCCAATCTAGCCTTGAGTTAGTTACACAAGCAAGTGGGTTAGCACCGATAACGTCGTGTTAATAGATTAGATTTTAAATTAAGTTCGTGTGTCACACCCTCGTCTAAATTAAGTATGTGCAAAGTAATAAGTGGTTTAGGTCTAGTGGTTGAAATGTTTCCCAAAGGGCAATGCCTCCGCGTGGCATAGAGGGATTTTTCCACTTACTTTAAAATGACAGGTCGCGAATTCGATTCCCAGCGGGGTAAGACCACGGCCTCAGTTTAAATGATTGACTTTTACCTAGCAATTTCATCGATATTTATTGATTGATATGTTCTTGCATGCATGACATACCTACAATCACAAAGATTCTATAATATCTGTATTTATTGATTGATATGTTCTTGCATGCATGAAATACCTACAAGCACAGATATTCTATAATATCTGTATTTATTGATTGATATGTTCTTGCATGCATGAAATACCTACAATCAGAGATTCTATAATATCTGTATTTATTGATTGATATGTTTTTGCATGCATGAAATACCTACAATCACAAAGATTCTATAATATCTGTATTTATTGATTGATATGTTCTTGCATGCATGAAATACCTAAAATCACAGAGATTCTATAATATCTGTATTTATTGATTGATATGTTCTTGCATGCTTGAAATACATACCTACAATCACAGAGATTCTATAATATCTGTATTTATTGATTGATATGTTATTGCATGCTTGAAATACATACCTACAATCACAGAGATTCTATAATATCTGTATTTATTGATTGATATGTTCTTGCATGCATGAAATACCTACAATCACAGAGATTCTATAATATCTGTATTTATTGATTGATATGTTAATTATTAAAATTAAAAAAATCGAGACCTACAGTACTCGCATATGATGTGTAACATGTGACAAAATACTTATGAAATTAATTAATTATCGGGTCGTACATTCACGGGCCGACCCTTCAAATAGTAGTATGTCAGAATCAGAATCAGAATCAGAGTTTTTATTGTTGATTATGGTACAAAGATCTTAAAGTAATATAAAGTTTCACATAATCTGCCTAAAGAGGCATACAATACATTTCAGCTTACACAAAAAAAATACATAAAAAATAGAAAAAACATATTAAAAATTGCATAATACCTTTAAATTTTAAATTATTAATGTCAAATGTTGTGCTCAAGACCATAAATTTAATGTATAATGTCGAACTTAAATAAATCAAATAATTTCACAATATGTCATCATTTAAATATTCGTACATGTCATAGTATGTCATCTTTGCCTTTGCCATCACACTAGGCGGCATGGCTATGACAACCTTAGTTTCCGAGAATTAAAAAACGTTCGCATTTCCTGTTACACATTTCCGTCCAATTTCACGAAATCACTCCCACAAATTGCAGGAAAGCGAGAGCAAAGATGTTACACATCAAAAATAAAAAACCCCATTTGCCTAAAACGTTACCCCCTCTTTTTTGGACAGTTGTGTTAAAATGTAGCCTGTCACTTTTTGGACAGTTGTGTTAAAATGTAGCCTGTGTCACTTTTTGGACAGTTGTGTTAAAATGTAGCCTGTGTCACTTTTTGGACAGTTGTGTTAAAATGTAGCCTGTGTCACTTTTTGGACAGTTGTGTTAAAATGTAGCCTGTGTCACTTTTTGGACAGTTGTGTTAAAATGTAGCCTGTGTCACTTTTTGGATAGTTGTGTTAAAATGTAGCCTGTGTCACTTTTTGGACAGTTGTGTTAAAATTTAGCCTATGTCACTTTTTGGACAGTTGTGTTAAAATGTAGCCTATGTCACTTTTTGGACAGTTGTGTTAAAATGTAGCCTATGTCACTTTTTGGACAGTTGTGTTAAAATGTAGCCTATGTCACTTTTTGGACAGTTGTGTTAAAATGTAGCCTATGTCACTTTTTGGACAGTTGTGTTAAAATGTAGCCTATGTCACTTTTTGGACAGTTGTGTTAAAATGTAGCCTATGTCACTTTTTGGACAGTTGTGTTAAAATGTAGCCTATGTCACTTTTTGGACAGTTGTGTTAAAATGTAGCCTATGTCACTTTTTGGACAGTTGTGTTAAAATGTAGCCTATGTCACTTTTTGGAC
Organism: Coleophora flavipennella; assembly: GCA_947284805.1. Classification (NCBI taxonomy): domain Eukaryota; kingdom Metazoa; phylum Arthropoda; class Insecta; order Lepidoptera; family Coleophoridae; genus Coleophora; species Coleophora flavipennella. Next base: position 8,267,725 of record OX369300.1, read on the forward strand.
AGTTGTGTTAAAATGTAGCCTATGTCACTTTTTGGACAGTTGTGTTAAAATGTAGCCTATGTCACTTTTTGGACAGTTGTGTTAAAATGTAGCCTATGTCACTTTTTGGACAGTTGTGTTAAAATGTAGCCTATGTCACTTTTTGGACAGTTGTGTTAAAATGTAGCCTATGTCACTTTTTGGACAGTTGTGTTAAAATGTAGCCTATGTCACTTTTTGGACAGTTGTGTTAAAATGTAGCCTATATCACTTTTTGGACAGTTGTGTTAAAATGTAGCCTATGTCACTTTTTGGACAGTTGTGTTAAAATGTAGCCTATGTCACTTTTTGGATAGTTGTGTTAAAATGTAGCCTATGTCACTTTTTGGACAGTTGTGTTAAAATGTAGCCTATGTCACTTTTTGGACAGTTGTGTTACTTGTGTTAAAATGTAGCCTATGTCACTTTTTGGACAGTTGTGTTAAAATGTAGCCTATGTCACTTTTTGGAACAAGACGAATCTAACGAACGACACCTCGCACTCCAAAATCCATCAAGCCGCTCAGAGCTCGTCCATTAATCACGTGATGTTATTAACCTTTTTTAAACGACTTAAAAAAAAAGAAGGTTTCTCAATTCGACCGTATATTATATATTTTTCAAGCGATTTCCAAAAAGGAGGAGGTTCTCAATTCGTCTGTATGTTTTTTTTTATGTGTGTTACCTCAGAACTTTTGACTGAGTGAACCGATTTTATGATTCTTTTTTATTTGAAAGCTAGTGCTTTCCGTGTGGTCCCATATAAATTTTATCAAAATCGGTATAGTACTTTATTAGAAAATTAACAAAAAACAAAAATAATAATGCAAAAATGTACTAAGTTGTTGCGATGGAAGTCGGTTTTTAACGTGTTTATATAGCGTTTTCAATTATTTTTTATGTGTGTTCGCGGATAACTTCGTCGTTTATGAACCGATTTTGACAATACAGGATCAGATGATTTGATTCTCTGGGTTGCCTGGAAGAAATTGCTTTGAGCAATAAGGCCGCCTACATTGTACAATTTAAAATTTTATTATTTATTCTATACTTGTATTTTGTATTTTTTGTAATTGTACAATAAAGCATATTTGATTGATTGATGATGGCATCCAAGAGAAATCGAAAGGAAGCTTCGAAAATCGTAGTGGCGACTAGTGCGTTTGAAGTCATTTTTTTTGTTTATTAACTCCCCCCTACGCCCTGGTAATACGTGCTAAGGTTTTAAACTAACCCCTCCCCTCCAACCCTTATTCACGTGTATTTTTCTGGTAAAAAGTATCTAAACAAAATTGAAGGCAAGACGAGCTGGGCGGTTGTCGCGTTGAGCGGGGACACCGTTGCCTGGCAACGGCGAGTCAAGGTCAGGCGCCACTTTTCGATTTAGAAATCGCACGTTTAACGAAAAAATTAAAGCACGTGATATCTTGCTACGACACCCAATCTTTACTGACTGGTCTGCCAATAGGCGTAGTGTAGTGAATCGTGCGTGATTAATCGGTCGTCGCCCCCGCACTGCACGCTATCGCTGATTGGTGCAACCTGCGTTTGTTATTGCAATTAATTAACTTGTCTGTCTGTCCGCCCGTCGCGTCGGACTTGCGGAACTGTATCGCCGTCACATTTCCTGTGTTGGTCTGATACAGTTCCTCTATAGATTCTGTTAACTGTTTGGTGTGTTGTGCATGCAGCATGATAGATTTCTATTGTAGGAAAAGTCGAGGCGAGGTCAAAGACTAAAATATGCGAGGTATTGTTCAGAACGGCTCTCTGTTTTTTCTTTAAGTATAAAGAGTAAAGAAAATAACCACACTTTTATGCACTTTTTCTATGTTTTACTTTTTTAACTTAGATATAGGCATTTTTGCAAAAAAGTGAGTCCGACAATATGTCAGGATTTTATTGAGGAATAAGAGAGAAAAAAATAAGGGGCTATGTCTAACTGTAGTGAAGTAAAACTGGTTTTTGTGGGCTAAAACAGCAAAAAATTACAAAATTTAAGCGAACTTTGCAATTTTTTCCTTCGAGAAAATTTTATCAAATCGTGTTTTGGCCTCCCACTCTTTGTAGCAGACATATTGTAATAAATTATTAAAAATATACATATAAATAAATGTATTGCAGTTTCAACCGCAAAAAAATCACTTTTTTCATCCCTTGATTTCGGGGTTTGCATTTTTTTCTGAAAGGTTTTCACCTAACTCAATATAAATAAAATAAGAAGAATTTCCATAAAGTAAGAAAACAAAATAATTTTATATTGTTTTGTTAAGAAGTTCAAAAATCATCATGTTTCGATTAAAATTGCAGCACTTCTATGGTTACAACTAGAAAAAAAAAGTACATTAGGATTTTTTTTCTATAGTTCTGTGTATTAAAATAGAATTTGAGGAAATCAAAATCACTCCTTATATCCTAAAAAATACAAAAAAAAAATTCCTTTATTTAATTAAAAGTGGTTGAAAAGTTGGTCGTTGGCGGCGGTATAAGTCTTAATGAGAAACTTAACAGTTTTAAAATACTTAATGGCTATTCGTCACCAGGTCTACAATTCGATCGCGAAAAATATCTGCTTTAAACACAAGGCGTTAAATGTATGCTGAAATAAAACAAGGTACCCCTCATTTGGATTTCGAGGCGGATGTTGAGGACTTTATTAATTTTAAAGTGAAACTTTTATTACATCGTCTCAAATTTTTTCGCCTGTGTGTCGCGTGACGGTCGGTAGGATCGTTTCGTCCGCTGTACCGTAGCTCCAAGACGAGAGCAGCCATGATCGTTTCGTCCTCTGTAAATGTCTATAATGTGAAAAAAAGTTTCACTTTTACCGTGGTTTCATAAAACCACACTACTTTTTTCCTGTCGGCATGGTACACACACCCCGGACACAGCATACATACAACGGTCGTGAAATGACATTTCTAAAAAAAAAATACGAAGCAAACAAAATCACGAAGAAATTTTATACGTTCGACAACCAAACTGTAACCAATCTGTATCAATCTGGGTGACGAGGGGGTGAGGTCGCAATCTAGAGAGCGGCAGCGAGTGTGCATACTGTATGTTAGTACTAATATAATATACTTTGGTACAAGCTGATTTAAACCACGAGGAAACATTTAAAGCAGTTTATCAAACATCAGAGACAATTAAAACAGACTTGATAATTACCGAAGCAAGCACTTTCTTATTCTGAGTAAGATTCCGTCACGAATGTCAGAGAAACACTTAAAAGCGTACTCACAAAATGGTTTCCCATACAAACTTAAAATTACTATTTCTTGAAAATGGATGGGCCGATTCTAATGAAACTTTATACACATAAGCAAGTCACGAAATTCTAGTTTTTTGACGGATTACATTTTCAAAAAAATATCGTCACTAAATAACAGTGATATAAGGTTTTCATAGTAATCTTAAAATTCGCTTATCATTTTAAAAATAAAGTATTTCAAAAATGTAATCTATCCACTAACTAGAATTTCGTGACCAGCTATAAAGTTATATAGTGTTATATAAAGTTTCATTAGAATCGGCCCATTTTCAAGAAGAAATAATTTTAAGTTCGTATGGGAAACGATTTTGTAAGTACGTTCTTAACGAAACCAAAAAAAATACCAGCACTATCATAGTACGTACGTACGAGTACGTTTTAAAGTATAATATATATATATATATATATATATATATATATATATATACGGGTCCACTTGAGAACCTCCTCCGTTTTTTCGTCGGTTAAAAATGTTTGACGTTACAATAAAAGGTACTTACAAGTTTATTTTTGTTGTGTCGAATCAAAACTGCATAAATAACCCTTCAATTTGGGGATATTCAAGACGAGAGTGAATAGGCATTATTTAAGTTTGCGTGTACCATCCTCGACTACATCATCACTTACCATCAGGTGAGATGTAGTCAAACGCACGCAAATTTTCAAGCAACTTCCAAAAAGGAGGAGGTTCTTAATTCGTGTGTATGTTACCTCATACATAACTTTTGACTGGGTGAACCGATTTTTATGATTGTTTTTTTATTTGAAAGCTAGTGCTTTCCGTGTGGTCCCATATAAATTTTTATCAAAATCGGTATAGTACTTTATTAGAAAATTAACAAAAACCAAAAATAATAATGCAAAAATGTATAAACTTGTTGCAATGGAAGTCGGGTTTTAAAGCGTTTTTTTTAATAACTTTTTTTTAAAAACTGCCCTCAACATACCTGAACTGAGAAGGAAAACACATCCTTCAAGGTAGATAACGCTGTTATACAATGAGTGTCATCTCAGAGGAAGCATCAGACAATTTGAGCTAATTTACGACGGTGGAGCGTGATAGATTGGACCCAAGATAGATGGGCGAACCCGTCGCGAGCCCACAATTGGGCCGCTAGATCAAACAGATATGAAGATACGAAAAAAGCTATAAATTATGTAGTCATTAAGGTTTGAGTTGGATTCTTTGTTAAATCTCGTAGCCTATGGCTCCGCCAAAGCCTCGTTATAGGTGCTTCGTGCTGTGTCTTGGTTATTCATAGCGTTCATTGCTGGAACACGGGTTTCTTCTTGTCACACTAATATTTAGGCGAAAGTTCGTGTGTGAGTGTGTATGTTTGTTACTTCTTTACGCAAAAACTACTGAACGGATCTGGCTGAAATTTGGTAGGTAGACAGATTAGGACCTGGATCATAGATGAGATACTACCTGGATTAACATATAGGCTACTTTTTTTTACATTAACATTAACATATAGCCGCATCCAAATGCATGTTTTTCTAAATCCCAACCCCACCAACTCAGCTAATCTCTATATTATAAAAGAGTTAGAATTATATCAGTAAGAACGCGAGGAAAAGACTCGGAACAGGGAAAAATAGTACGGGGCCACGGGAAAATAGTAAGGGGTCACGGGAAAATAGTACGGGGCTACGGAAAAATAGTACGGGGCCACGGGAAAATAGTACGGGGCCACGGGAAAATAGTATGTGGCCACGGGAAAATAGTACGGGCCACGGGAAAATAGTACGGGGCCACGGGAAAATAGTACGGGGCCACGGGAAAATAGTACGGCGCCACGGGAAAACAGCGGTATTGCCTCTGATACAGAGATGAGCACACACCCGGGTTTTTACCGAAAAACTGGATTAAAACCAATATTTATTCCCGAATACATTTCAAAATTACCACAGAAACTGGGTAAATAAATACTCGATTTATTTTTTTAAAAGCTGGTATTTTTAACCGACTTCAAAAAAGGAGGAGGTTTCTCAATTCGACCGTATATTTTTTTTATGTGTGTTCGCGGATAACTTCGTCGTTTATGAACCCATTTTAATGATTATTTTTTTGTTGTAAAGGAGATATCCCAAGGGTAGTACAATGGTAAGGAAACCAGGATCTGATGATGGCATCCCAGATAAATCGAGAGGAACCTTAGTTTCCTGTTCGAAGCCGTTTTTTTTTGTTTAAAATTATCTCCAGTGTGTTGTTTGTGCTTTTACCCACCGCCCATTTCTACTCTGATATGCTTAACAGCCTCGTAATCAGAATTATATCTAAACGCACAAAGGCGCTCCAAAACATCTTAGCGATGCACTTAATTTTATAGACAAGAGTTAACATAAAGACACGTTTAGATAAATTTTCGAACTTCTGAGATATAGAATAATAGATATATCTGATGTCGAGTTGATGACTCTAGTGGGGCACCGCTTGTACATATTATGTAGATCTGTTCAAAGAATCTCAAGGACTTCATTACTGTCTTGATAAAAAATATAAATCAAATTGCTCCGGCAGATATGAAGATATGGAATAGCCACAGTATTACGATATGGCTTACAGTAGCGTAACGCGCTTGATGTCGCACGATGCCGCCACGGCGTAGATACTAGCAGTTCTAGCCTGTATAGCCCGCCTGGCAACTCGCGGCGTTTGGCAGGCTGTGCCCCGCCGCCCGCTGCCCCGCAAGTACCCTTCCGTTGCTCTGCGTAAATACATTCGTTGCACTACCTACTGTTAGCCGCTATATTGTAATACTGTGGAATAGCTTCTTATGCAGCGGGCTGGCTCTCATTTTATTATATTATTATGTTCATACCATACCAGTCGGTCTGTCTGTCTCGTACTCTGCGTAGTTCGTTAGTTCCTCTTTATACAAATTTACGAAGAGAACAGAAATAAAATACATAGAATTATTTTTTCTCCCACTTTTTTGGAAATTGATTCATTATTAAAAACAATTTTCAAAAAACCTAAAAACTTTTAAGTACTTACAAGCTTTTATTAGAAAATAATTTTTAATTTTTATTCTTTCGATAGATTAAAAAAAAATAGCATGCGATTTATCCGCGAAACTAGAGTTAGGTATTACAATCGGGGCAACTATACCGCTGGGGCAACTATCGTGATTTTTTTTGTTTTTCAATTCAATTGTTCTTTTCGTTTTTTTTTTGGATGCCTTGGTGTGGTTAAATGTATTTATGCTCAGATTTTTTTTTCTTGCATATAAAGAGTCGTATTTGTATTTAAATTCATGTGATTTTTACATATTTTTATTTTATTCATTTATTTAGGACACAAACATTCTTTCTTAAGCTAATACTGTATACAAAAACAAGATAAAGAATATCTAAAAACAATTTGGATTGTGTAATTCACCTATTAAATCCGCCATGTTGATTTTTTTAAATGCTATATATTATCCTATGACACGTGGATGAATTCAAGATCATTTGTCAAGATCGGTTAAGTGGTTTAGGAAATGCAAGGGAACAGATGAGCATACAATTACATACATAGACTGTCAAAGTCGTGTCGTTTGATTGTAGCATACATTGAGCCGTCTCATGATATCGCTTGTGAGACCATTTGCTAAGAAATTAAAATATTTGCATATATAACGTACATATATTTGGAATGTGCTCGTCAAAACCTTTCTTTTGATACCAAACATGATATGAATATCAAAAAAGAAATTTTTTTGGTTGTTAAATTAACATATAAAATGTTGACATTTTATATGCTAATATATCTTATGACACGCAAGTAATGACACAAATCCAAAGACACCACATAATATGTCAAGATCAGATAAGTGGTTTGGGAAATACGAGGGAACAGATGAACATCCATACATACATAGACTGTCAAATACATAACTCTCCTTTTTCGTAGTCGGGTAAAAAGACCTATAGGTCCTTTTGTAATAACAAACATTATTATATAAAATTGAGCTTGCATAGTAGAAAAAGCTAAACACGTAAAAACCCGACATTAATCCCAAGAAACGACTAAGTAAAATTATGCTACATTATTCGTTTTCATTAATTTCCTAAAAAATACTGAACCGATTTTAATGAAATTTCTAAATGAGCATGCAAATACATCCATTTAAATAAAAATTAACTTTTCCAAATCGTTCGAACCTACATACTCCTTTTTTGAAATGGGTTTTAAAATTGCAATAGCAAGGCACAATACGGTTTTCAACTACTAATCATTTGAGTCACTTTTTTATCAACTGTCAAAAACGAAAGTTTGTTTGTTCAGGTACTTGACAGCATCAAAATTAAATTCACTTAAGAGTCTCGAGGAGTCTCAAGTTTCCATACAAACGTAGAGTTCCACTTTAATACAAAAACTACATGCCGGATTGAATACAAACTTTGTAAATATATTGAGTAGACACATATCGATGTTTGTAATTAGTTTTCATCGTAGTAAATTTTAAGGTACACGAACGAAGGCTTAAATTAGTTTTGTACTGCAAGTTTGAAACTGCTCTTATTTTTTTCCGTTTTATATTAGTACATCGAAAACTAATTACAAACATCGATATGTGTCTACTCAATATAATATTTACAAAGTTGGGATTCAATCCGGCATGTAGTTTTTGTATTAAAGCGGAACTACCTTTGTATGAAAACACGAGCCTCCGGGCGGCCCTTAATAGTAGCTCTCCTTTTCATATTTCAGAAATACTTACTAGTTTGGTTTTTCACATCATTTAATTTTTTTTATTAATCAAAAACACATATACTAAGTACGTCGACGGCAATGAGAAATATGACGTCATAGTTCAATATTTCAAAAATATTTTTGAAACATTATAATACAATACAATATTCTTTATTGCATCACAATATAAAAAAAGAAATGAACAATATAGAAGAAAGCCTATACAATAGGCGGCCTTATTGCTAGGTAACAATTTCTTCCAGGCAACCTTTGGGTAGGGAAACAGCGATAGAATAAGTTAGGGGGCAGTGCAATAATTTAAAACAGAAAAAATTGCAAAATAGTTAAATAAAATACTTAAAGAATATAACAATAATATTTAAAATGATAAATATATACCTAAACAAAAAAAAACATCATCATCATATCAGCCGAAGGACGTCCACTGCTAGACATAGGACTCTTCCACGACGACCGGTTCTGCGCTGCCCGCATCCAACGGCTTCCCGCGACCTTCACCAGGTCATCAGTCCACCGAGTGGGAGTCCTGCCTACACTACGTTTTCCGGTGCGTGGTCGCCACTCGAGAACTGTACTGCCCCAACGGCCATCTGTCCTACGAGCAATGTGCCCCGCCCACTGCCACTTAAGTTTAGCAATTCTGAGAGCTATGTCGGTTACTTTGGTTCTCCTGCGGATCTCCTCGTTTCTGATTCGATCACGCAGAGAAACTCCGAGCATAGAACGCTCCATTGCCCTTTGGGTGACCTTGAGCCTTCTTATGAGGCCCATAGTAAGCGTCAATGTCTCAGTTCCGTATGTCATCACTGGCAACACACACTGGTCAAGGACATATCATCATTACAGCTCATATACGTCCCAACCGAGGGGTTCGAGCCTACCCTGAATCAGGGCGATTAGGCCTTAGTCGACCACGCGGGCCCAGTGCGGGTTGGTCAACTTCACACACAACCTTCGAGTTTCTTCGCAGGCCTGTGCAGGTTTCCTCACGATGTTTTACTTCACCGTTAAAGCAATCGGTAATTATGTACGTAAGTTTTTGAAAAACTCATTGGTACATTGGCCGTCCAGATTTGAACCCGGTACCTCTGGTTAGATGGACCGAGTCGTTACCGGTTGAGCCACCGACGCTTTTTACATATACATATTAACAAAAACATGTACCTACATAAATAATAACAATATAACCTCGTTTTTGACAGTTCATAAAAAGTAAGTCAGATGACTTGCAAGCAAGTACCGAATTAATTTGTTGTTTTTAATAAATATAAAATTAAAAATTGTGTGATATTTCGAATGATAGATTTTTGCTATTCTAGAAGAAATGATATTTATCGAATAGTGTTTTTTTATTTATTTTTTATACGGTAAAATACAAGGAGATACCAAAGTACCCGACATAGCTCACAGAATCGTTAAACTGAAGTGGCAGTGGGCAGGGCACAAAGCTCGTAGAACAAATGGCCATTGGGGCAGTAAAGTTCTCGAGTAGCGACCGCGCACCGGAAAACGTAGCGTTGGCAGGCCTCCCACGCGGTGGACCGACGACCCGGTGAAGATCGCGGGAAGCCGATGGATGCGGGCAGCGCAGGACCGGTCGTCGTGGATATCCTTGGGGGAGGTCTATGTCTAGCAGTGGACGTTTTTCGGCTGATATGATGACGGTGAAATAGCCTATTATTATTAGCCAAATTATACAAACAACATATTACCACACCCCGGACATTGCATACAACGGTCGTGAAATGACATTTCTAAAAACAAATGACGGAGCAAACAAAATCACGGCAAAGTACTATGCGTTCGAGAACCAAACTGTAACCAATTTGTATTAATCTGGGTGACGAGGGGGTGAGGTCGCAATCTAGAGAGCGGCAGGGAGTGTCCATACTGTATGTTAGTACTAATGTATATACTTTGATATTACTTTACTTCAGGAGCCTTCAAACCTATATTAGAATATACATATAAAACTACCTTCACTAAGTCGCCATCTACCTACCTACGCTTAGTGACAATACCAATTAATGTACTGGCGCCAACACATATTTAGGACTGTTGACACGAAGAGATCTTAATCTAACGTTTGTCTATTGTTAAGAAAGCCGCCACTGGCTACACTCAGCCCTCAAAAGGGCACTGTTTGCTCACACACCTTAATGTGAGCTTAGTGAGCACTTAGTACAAAGAGGGTAATCTCCTGTTTAGAGCGCAAGTTGACAAATAAGGTAAAGACTAGGGATGCATCGATACGCCTTTTTGCCGATACGATACCGATACCGATACTCTTATAAAAATATCGGCGATACCGATACCGATACCGATACGCTTATTGAATTCAAAAAGGAAGGTTGAATAAATAAAACACAATTAATTATATAACTAATCATAGTTTTAGTAATCAAAATTAACATTTATAAGATTTTTATTTAAAAACCAAAGCATTCTTAAGTTTTGCGGGCAAAGGCGATTTCGCAAGTCTGTTTGAATAAGACCTGCGGTGGAAAATAGTCTCTCAGATGCAACAGATGCCTCGTTTGCAACGAAATAGATGGGACAACACGCGCGTTTACCTTACATTTTTAAAGCGCGAAATTTGAAAAGTATCGTTGAATCTGCCATAAAAATATCGCCGATACCGATATATCGGCAAACCCGAAGTATCGCCGATATATCGGTATCGGTATCGGTATCGGATGCATCCCTAGTAAAGACCTCCCGCCTCCGCTGATAGGTAAAGCTCTTAACAACGTAAACTAACGACGTTAAGGCGAGGTATTAATTGGAACAGTTGTCTCTGTCTTTTTATTTACGTGTAAAGAGTAAAGAAAATAACCACACTTTTTCAATGTTTTTGCGTTTCAATCAAAAACTACAATTAAAGTATGAAAAAATAATAACATTACTCACTTGGTATTATCATAAAAAATATTGTTGTATATTTTTTTTAAATTTATACTTCGAAATATTAGTCATAACTAGAGTTGAAATTATATCGAGCCAAAACTACTCAATTGTGTTACTAATAGCTTTTGACCTAAAGGAACTTCATCAAAAATAAGGGTATTTTTTTTTCAATCTTCGGTTTTCTATAGTTTAGGAGTAATTGACGTCAAAAATAACGAAAATCTGTAATATTACCGCCTTAATATAAAAGAAACGAGTGTAGTGAACAGGGTAAAGTAATTCGTGCGAGCACACGAATATTGTATTCATAGCAGTTTAATTACTTATCCATGGCCCAAATTATAAACGAAATAATCGAAAACGCTGAACTCGTTAAAAAAACAACTTCTATCGCAACGTTGCATTTTTTTTCGGTTTTTGATAATTTCCTAAAAAAGTACTGCACCGATTTCGTTGAAATTTATATGGGACTAACATGGCAGTGTACACTATCGAATAAAAAAAGGATCATGAAAATCGGTTTACAATCTGCAAAGATATCCTTTTTGATATGAACCGTTTCTCATAATTCTTTTTTTTATTCCATATTGAGTAAACAAAGAATCATCGCAACAGAACAATGGACTGTTGTAATATTTTGCACAGAGATAGTTGAGGGGCTGGGAAATGTCATTATTTACTAATTAGCATATCCTGACGTATGTGGTTTTCGAGGCATCCGAAGAAAATTCATATCGACGCTTGCGATCCGCTTGCGGCTCGCGCTCCGCGCACCCTCTAAGACAGTCATAAAAACGATGTCCACGCGGGCGAAGCCGCGGGCAAAAGCTAGTTACGCATATATCTCTTTACTTTAGTCAGTGAAAGGCGATAAGGAGCTCACTAAGCTCGCATGGAAACTAACCGCGACTTGGGAGGTCCACACCGCCGACGGCAGCTGTAGCCGAATTAATAGCTACAAGGTTTAAACCAGATATAGTGACGCCACCTCAGTCACCCCGTGAGAATGTCGCTAACGAACTGTGGACATCACTAGTACCAGCTTATCTGATAGATAATCTAAACCAGTGTTATTCAAACTGTGGGTCGCGACCCTTAGGGGGGAGTCACAAAGCCTTACACGGGGGGTCGAGGACAAAAGAAAAAATAGTGTTTCTAGTAAACTAAAATAAAAAAATGGGACGTATATAAACTGAATATGGGTTACGAAGTAACTAGTATCTCATCTGTGATATGGGACTAAATAACAAAGTGATAGATAAACAGCTGAAACAAGTTGCCTCAGGGTGTGATTGGTGCCACCTCCGTAAATAGTTTTAAAAACAGATTGGCTGGACAAATGGTAAAAAGACAATCCCATTTAATGCAGTAACATTAACACAGATATAGGCACATCAGCTCAGCTATAAGCTGTTCGCCTATTACAACATAATAATAATAATATTTTGATGTAAGTCCCAAAAAAAATTAATAAATGCTGTTTTGTTTGTTTATGGCAAAAATCTCTTTACTTGTGAAGGGGTCGCGTACTCAAAAAGATTGAAAAACACTGATCTAAACCAAGGCTGATGGTTATGTCCGCAAGTGTACAGCGATGTCACGTCGTTGATTATGATTAGTTAGGGCTGTGCCTACCCGTGAAAATTAGGAACGTACTCGAGATTAGATAGAGCGATAAATTCATGGGAAGTTTACTTAATTGATTCGTTGAAAGTTAGTAACTTTAAAGCAGCATACTCATGCACGATTAATAGTCACTGAAACACAAAATTATTTTGATATAGTCAAACGCACTGAAACTTTTAATTTAAAAAAAAAAAATTTGTTTTAAATCATGATGTAAATTAAAGCACGATTTAAATCTTTTTAAAATGTATTTATTTTTTTTATTTCTAAAAAGTATTGGTGTGCTTTAGACCACACGACTGAAGTAAAACTTCTTTAGCTCCATCTATATTATGTTTGAAAGTAAATACTTAGTCTTCAGAAAATAATCAAATCTTTTTTGTCATATGGAGGTATAGATACCTAGTTAATGAAAAGAGTTTTATTATTCTCTGAAAAAGACCAAATCTTTTTCATCCTAAATGTTTGTTTTCATTGTTTTGACAACCGATATTGTTGCCTTGGCAACCGATATTGTTGGTGAACAAATAGTATCTCTCTTTCTATCTTCACTAATTTATTTATGTATCCCTCTAAACTTCCGTTCGCCTCGCCCGACCACACTTTCGTAACGCTCTCGTCATGCATTCACCAGCTTACTCCCCAAGTCAAGCAAGCATGCGATAAGAAGTTTTACTTTATTAAGGGTCTTTAAACACTGAACTACATTACAGCGTTGTAGTTCAAAGTCTTTAACACGTTATTTACTCTAAATCTGATAAATCAATGTCCTAATTGTAATTTTTGAACAATATAACTAATTTTCCGGCTTTTGTCGGTTGCGTAATTTAGTGCGAACAATGCCGAAGCACACCCCGGACACTGCATACAAAGGTCGTGAAATGACATTTCTAAAAACATAACCCTCCTTCTGGCGCAGTCGGGTAAAAACGAATGAAGGAACAAACAAAATGGCGGCGAAATCCTATACATTCGACAACCAAACTGTAACCAATCTGTATCAATCTAGGTGACGAGGGGGTGAGGTCGCAATCTAGAGAGCGGCAGGGAGTGGCCATACTGAATGTTAGTACCTACTAATATAATGCCCATATACTTTGACAAAACACTGCGCGTGGATTCCCCTTTACTCTGACACACAAGGCGCGTTCAATTTTACGCATTTTTTTCAAACTGTATGATGAAAATAAAAAAACTAACTAATTAAGATTTTTTTAAAGATATATTTTCCCAATCCTGTTGAAACTGTCAAACTTTTGAAAACAGCCCGTGGTGGACCAGAAACCAAAGTGGCTTCACCGTATGTGATTTCTCGTTCACTTGAAAACTCTTACAGCGAGCGAATAGCCTTGATAACGAACTCTGATAGCAAGCCCATTCCATTCGTGGCTACACGGAATACCAACTGATGCATAAAACAAATCAAAGGCCAATGACTGCCTGACGATCGACGAACGAATAGGTCTCCCTCACCTAAAAGACGGGAAACTATTAACTTTAATGAGTAAAATATTCAATGTCGCGTTGGATGAATGGATCGTTATTTGTTACTGGTATCTGAGTGACGAATGACGACCTCTGCGTGAAGTGCCTACTTCGGAAATGATGACCCTTTGTGTCCCTAGAACCACGTGTTAAGAAGAGAGATACTCAACAAGATAGAACGCTTGCTGGATACGAAACATTGACCCTTTGTGTCTCTAGAACCACGTGTTAAGAAGAGGGATACTCAACAATATAGAATGCTTGCTGGATACGAAACATTGACCCTTTGTGTCTCTAGAACCACGTGTTAAGAAGCGGGATACTCAACAATATAGAATGCTTGCTGGATACGAAACATTGACCCTTTGTGTCTCTAGAACCACGTGTTAAGAAGAGGGATACTCAACAATATAGAATGCTTGCTGGATACGAAACATTGACCCTTTGTGTCTCTAGAACCACGTGTTAAGAAGAGAGATACTCAACAAGATAGAACGCTTGCTGGATACGAAACATTGACCCTTTGTGTCTCTAGAACCACGTGTTAAGAAGAGGGATACTCAACAATATAGAATGCTTGCTGGATACGAAACATTGACCCTTTGTGTCTCTAGAACCACGTGTTAAGAAGAGGGATACTCAACAATATAGAATGCTTGCTGGATACGAAACATTGACCCTTTGTGTCTCTAGAACCGCGTGTTAAGAAGCGGGATACTCAACAAGATAGAACGCTTGCTGAATACGAAACATTCACCCTTTGTGTCTCTAGAACCGCGTGTTAAGAAGCGGGATACTCAACAAGATAGAACGCTTGCTGAATACGAAACATTCACCCTTTGTGTCTCTAGAACCGCGTGTTAAGAAGCGGGATACTCAACAAGATAGAACGCTTGCTGGATACGAAACATTGACCCTTTGTGTCTCTAGAACCACGTGTTAAGAAGAGGGATACTCAACAAGATAGAACGCTTGCTGGATACGAAACATTGACCCTTTGTGTCTCTAGAACCACGTGTTAAGAAGCGGGATACTCCCGTTAGGGATACTCAACACGATAGAACGCTTGCTGGACACAATACATGTAGGTTCATACGTAGCAAACGATACAGACGAAGGTTTATACAATTTGAATGAAAATCGATGATAATTTTGAATTACAAAAACTCTTCAGAGAATTCATTTGAAATTCTATTGTTTGCTTTGCGGTTGCTTCTTAGAATAGAGTTAATCAATATATGTATATAAAATTCTCGTGTCACAGTGTTAGTTGCTATGCTCCTCCGAAACGGCTGGACGGATTTCCATGAAATTTTCTAAGTATATTCGATAGGTAACCGCCTCCGTGGCGTAATGGTGCTCAGTCCATTCACTTCACACCAGGAGGTCGCGGGTACGATTCCTGGTGCGGTCAACTTGTAAGACTCGGTTTGGTTGGTGGTAGGGCATTTTCTAAGCCCGCCTGGCTAGCTACCACCATCTTATCTAAGTCTTGCCGCCAAACATCAGTGTTAACAGCATTGATGTGTTCCGGCTTGAAGATAAAATAGCCATTTCTCCATTGTGTTGGGGAATCTTGGTAAGCCCACTTCCATCTTCGGCATCATCGTCACTTACCATCAGGTGATATGATGCCAAGGACTCACCAATTGTCAATTGAAAAAAAAAGGTCTGAGAATAGGTATAGAAAATTTTTTCACCGGGATCTGAGCGGGCGAAGCCGCGGGAAACAGCTAATATCTTATAAAATCTTCTTATAGTTCAGCTTTACATACCTTGGCATGTTACCGTTAAATTGCTTGCTTGGATTGTTTTCGTCCTAAAAACGTGATTGGGACTATTAGCACTGATGAGATACTAGTTACTATATTAGGAACATTTTACAACAAAAATTTGCGAAATCTGTCCAGCCGTTCTCAAGTTATGCGCCTACCAACGAACAGCATTCCATCATATCAGCTCTAATACGTCCCCACCGAGGGGCTCGAGCCTACCCTGAATCAGGGCGACCAGGCCTTAGTCGACCACGCGGGCCCAGTGCGGGTTGGTCGACTTCACACTACTTTCGAGTTTCTTCGCAGGCGTGTGTAGGTTTTCCTTCACCGTTAAAGCAATCGGTAGGTATATGTACGTAAATTTTTGAAAAACTCATTGGTACATTGGCCGTCCAGATTTGAATCCGGTACCTCTGGTTAGAAGGACCGAGTCGTTACCGGTTGAGCTACCGACACTTTTTTATGTCTAACAAAAGCTTAAACAACGAACAGCATTGCATATTACTTTTATATTTCAAATCTCAAACCTGATATTGAACTAGAATACCAAGAATACCATTTATATGATGCGTAAAGCCTCAATCATCTCGTTATATTGAAATCGGAAGCAACAGCACCCAAATTCTTTATGACATAATCACACAGCCGTGAAATTTATAATCTATTTCGGCCCCGCTTTCAACGTAAAAAAAGTCATCATAGAACTTAATATTATCACAAATTATAGCACTACATATATACACATTTATAATATACTAGCTTTTTCCCGCGGCTTCACCCGCGTGGACAACGTTTTTGTGACTGTCTTAGAGGGTGCGCAGTGCGCGAGCGTTGACATGAATTTTCCCCGTATCTCTCGGGAACTATGTCAGGATATACTTATTAGTAAATCATGTCATTTTCCACCCCCTTAACCATCTCTACGCAAAAAATCACATTGTTCCGTTGCGATGTTAAAGAAATTAACCAAAAAAGAGTATATTTTCAGTTCCCTCAGGAACTGCATCGGGCTACGCTATTTTCACGGGAAAAAAGTAGCCTATGTCCTTCCTCGTGACACAAGCTACCTGCATGCCAAATTTCATTAAGATTGGTCAACGCGTTGAAGCGTGAAAAGGTAACAAACAAACAAACACATTTTCACATTTATAATATTATAGTAAGCAAGGACTAGCTGTTTCCCGCGGCTTCACCCGCGTGGACAACGTTTCTATGACTTTTCGAGGGTGCGCAGTACGCGAGCCGTAAGTGGCTCGCGAGCGTGGAAAAAAGTGGCCTATGTGTTAATCCAGGTCCTAATCTGTCTACCTACCAAATTTCCGCCCGTTCCGTTAAGTAATTTTTGCGTGAAAGAGTAACAAACATACATCCATACATTCTTACAAACTATCGCGTTTATAATATTAGTAGGATAGGATCGTACAGACAGCGACACGTCAAGCTATACAAAACCAGTATAAGCTGGCCGGGCGAAGCCTTTGCGTTTCAACATACGCGAGGCCCGCGTATACCGGTTTTGTATAGCTTGATGTGGCGCCGTGTGTACACGCACAATTTATTCAAATCATTATGCTAATGCCGAGTAGATCATTAAAGTAAAACCGGTAGCGATCGATTTATAGTTAATCGAATTGCTATACGTGGTATACATACAGAAAAAGATCATTGGCTATAGTAGATATTACCTTCATGTACCAAGAGATTAGAAATCTAAATACAGTGTAAACTCTGTAAAACGTCACTCGATATTGTTGTGAATTTTTCTTGGCCATGGAAACTAGTCCTTCAGCCGGATTCGTAAATAATTTTCACTTTCTTCATTTGTTTTTGGATTTGTAATGCTAGTGCCGATGCATTACAAATCTTCTCTGTAGTTCTTGACAGCATTTGCAGCAACTGCATTCTGAGGTGGAACACCCAGTTGCTGTTGGGCGTCTATAAAACTGCACCCTGACCCAGAGCAAGTTGGGTTCCCACGTCCTCCTTCGTTTTATTTTCTGTTCTCCACATTGCTCACGTGCACTAGACGATTTTCTCCAAAATGCACCACTTCTTGAACAAAATCCCAGCAGAAAACAATGAAAAAACAACAAAATAAAACTACGAATGCGTCCACCACAAATCCAGCCAAAAAACCGTCACTCGATATAACGATTCACTCTTTGAAACGTCAAAATTGTCTGGCTCCAGTTGGTTTGCTTTGAAGCTAATTCGAAAACGAAACGATAGCGAAAACTCTCAATAACGTCACAAAACGCCCGGTCCCTTGAGTGTCGCTACATAGAGTCTACAATGTACATACATATGCAGGATGTAAATACTTGGTGTAGGACCCGTTAACTAGGGGTTCTACTCATCATACTGAACAACTTTCCCCAAGGAACCCGCTTGTTAAACTTATAACACCTCTCTTTTTGCGTTGGAGTTTAATAATTTTCAAATAATCTAAAATCTTTTTGGTACAATGTTTTATTTGAAAAGTGTTTTTATTCTCAAAAAGCCAAATGCTAAAATGAATATGAAAAATACACGGTTCCAAATTCAAAAAAGGTGAGCACAGTATTGTATTTTCTACGATTGTATTTAAAAATAAAACACGATTCTGGGACCTTTATTCCACCTCCAAAGTTCATCATCAGATCAACTTCAAAATAACATAAGGACCTACTGTCACCGGGAATACATACGGCTTCATTACAAATTTCAGCTTAATGGGACCCCTGGATGTCGCTCTAAAATCGATCGCAAGATTTGAACTAAACAAACGTACATACACACACTGCAAGTTCAATAAAAGCTTTTAAAATAAGAAATGAAAATATTCGATACTGAGTAAGGTTAAAAAGTCATTTGTGGGGCAGTGTATAAGATTCTACAAAAAAGTCATTTGTGGGGCAGTGTATAAGATTCTACAAAAGAGTCATTTGTGGGGCAGTGTATAAGATGCTACAAAAAAGTCATTTGTGGGGCAGTGTATAAGATTCTACAAAAAAGTCATTTGTGGGGCAGTGTATAAGATTCTACAAAAAAGTCATTTGTGGGGCAGTGTATAAGATTCTACAAAAAAGTCATTTGTGGGGCAGTGTATAAGATTCTACAAAAAAGTCATTTGTGGGGCAGTGTATAAGATTCTACAAAAAAGTCATTTGTGGGGCAGTGTATAAGATTCTACAAAAAAGTCATTTGTGGGGCAGTGTATAAGATTCTACAAAAAAGTCATTTGTGGGGCAGTGTATAAGATTCTACAATGAATCCCAGAAAATGTAACTAGTTTGTCAGATAATAAATTCAAGACTCATGTCAAAAAATGCTTGTGCTATAGAGGAAATTATAAAATAATAGATTATGTAAATGACAAAAATATATACGAGTATGTTAATTCTATTACAAATACCATCACCTGAGACTGTTATCTGTATTATGACATTATTTAACCGCCTCTGTGGCGTAATGGTTAGTCCATTCGCTTCACACCGTTTCGATTCCCGGCGGGGTCAACTTTGTAAGACTCGGTGTGGTTGGTGGTAGGGCTATTTCTAAGCCCGCCTGGATGGCTACCACCATCTTATCTAAGTCTTGCCGCTTAACATCAGTGTTAACAGCATTGATGTGTTCCGGCTTGAAGATAAGATTGCCAGATCCCCATTGCGTTGGGGAAGCTTGGTAAACTCGCTTCCATCTTCGGCATCGTCGTCATTTACTATCAGGTGAGATGATACCAAGGGCTCATCAGTTGTAGATTTTTTTTAAATGTAATAGACAATAAGCTTTATTTTGACTATTTAAAAGTGTATCATCATCATCATTACAGCTCATATACGTCCCCACCGAGGGGCTCGAGCCTACCCTGAATCAGGGCGATTAGGCCTTAGTCGACCACGCGGGCCCAGTGCGGGTTGGTCGACTTCACACACAACCTTCGAGTTTCTTCGCAGGTGTGAGCAGGTTTCCTCACGATGTTTTTCCTTCACCGTTAAAGCAATCGGTAATGATATGTACGTAAGTTTTTGAAAAACTCATTGGTACATTGGCCATCCAGATTTGAACCCGGTACCTCTGGTTAGATGGACCGAGTCGTTACCGGTTGAGCCACCGACGCTTTTTAAAAGTGTATGTAAACACATATTTAAAATAAATATTTTCGATTGATTGATTGAATAAACGAACTAAACAAGAAGGGCGGGAGCGACGAAGCGTTATTTTATAAATATAGCATCAATTTATAAATATAGCATCAATTTATAAATATAGCATCAATTTATAAATATAGCATCAATTTATAAATATAGCACCAATTCATTCAACATAAAGTGTTTTTGAGATTAAACGAGAACGTCTGAAGAATAAATAACAAAAAAAGATTATCGTCTCTTTACGTGTAAGTGGATACTTATAAGTTTAGAAACGAATTAAGTATCTACCTAGGTACTTATTCATTGTTGAGTGCACAATTCAATTACATCATAAATATTTATTTATCACAAGATGTCCTTGTAGATAAAAAAAAACGGTAAAGTGCGGGTCAGAACCGCGCACAAAGGGTTCCGTACGGTCATACTAGATGGCGCTAGTTACTTTCATCATCATATCAGCCAAAAATCGTCCACTGCTGGACAAAGGCCTACCCCAAGGATTTCCACGACGACCGGTCCTGAGCTGCCCGCGTCCATCGGCTTCCCGCGATCTTAGTAGTTTAGTTTTAGTAGTAGTTAAGTTTTTTATATGGAGACTTCCACTGTATCTAATTTTTGGTACTTGTTGTTATAGCGGCAACAAAAATACATAATTTCTATAATTTGTTTATATTTATTTAACTAGTGTGTACAATAATGAGTATTTATCGTATCATCTGTGAAAATTGCAACTGTCTAGCTATCACGGTTCATGAAATACAGCCTGGTGACAGACGGACAGAAAGACGGACGGACGGACAGCGAAGTCTTAGTAATCGTTTTAGTCTCGTTTTTACCCTCTGGCTACGGAACCCTAAAAATGGTTTAACTCAAAACCATCGTGATCAATGTTCAATTTGCATACAGCATGTCACCAATGGCCGCGGTGAATAATCAAATCGAAATTGGTTTTCAATCAACAATGCCGGCCACGTTTCGCGGGTCGCCACCGCCTGGTTTCCAAGGGCGATGGACAATGGTCCCGAGAGGCGATTTGCATGTGCCAGGCAGCCAAGTACGCAGGCATATTCGGCACATTTGCATGCCCAAACGGCAGCGGGCCTAAACACGGGTAGGCGCCAACAACATACCCCAAAACCATAGAACAAAGGACAAGTAGGTACGTACGTGTTTGTGTCAAATAAAAATCTGTCTATTGTCTATTGTCTACTAGTATAGTGTGTACCGCTATCGCCGCCGCTGATGTAATCCAACGTCCCAACATTCAAATTTCAAACTCGGAATTGTACTGATGTTAATTATACTACAACTAGCTTTTGCCCGCAGCTTCGCCCGCAATTCAATTCAATATATTTATTCAAATAGGTGCAAATTACACTCTTTCTGATAGTCATAAAATAATAATAACAATGTCATTTGTGAAGAATCAAGAAATAAACAATAATTAGTTTGTAACGTCAAAATTAAATCCTTGATATAAACCAGATTATGTCATTAGAAAATGAAAACCATATGACACGAAAAGTTGTACATAAAAATCATTGAATGCATTTAACAAGAGTAGGCCAGTTCACACGGACAGCACCCTGTCACGAGTATAACGCGAGAGTCAGCCATCGCTCCCATCAACCATATTAGAGGGAAAGGAACGACCCGGCTCCCGAGTACAGTATTACAATACAGCGGCTTACAGTAGCGGTCTATGTCACTTTCTACCCCCTAACTGACCCTAACCAATTCTATACAAAAAAAAAACAATTCAATCCATTGCTCCGTTGCGACGCGAGTGTGGAAATGAATTTTTTTCAGTTTCCTCAGGAACTGATCGGACTAAGCTATTTTCACGGGATAAAAAGTAGCCTATTTCCTTCCCAGTGACACAGGCTACCTGCATGCCAAATTTCATCAAGATTGGTCGAGGTGTTACAGAGTGAAAGGGAAATAAACAAACAGACACATTTTCACATCTATACATCCATAACCAAACTCTTTGTTGCTCTCAGGATGCTAATGTGAGATGATAAACAAGACACATGTTGCAGTTTATACAGCTTGTCTGCTGCTACCACGCCGTTGGTATGATTACACAGCCCTGTTTGTGTTGACAAAAAAACACTCATGAGTAGGTAATCCTTACTAATCACAGCGAAAATTTGTGAGTGTGTATGTTTGTTACTTCTGTGTAGTGTGACCCATCAGGCGCACACAATCTTAATACTATATTTAGCGTTCTGATGTGGTTTTTTTTATATGTAACTCAAAAATAAAAAAACATTTAATAAAAATAAACGCAAAAACTACTGAACGGATCTGGCTGAAATTTGGAGGGTAGACAAATCAGGACCTGGATTAACACATAGGCTACTTTTTTCACGCTCGCGAGCCGCTTGCAGCTCGCGCACTGCGCACCCTCGAAGAGTCATAGAAACGTTGTCCACGCGGGTAAAGCCGCGGGAAAAAGCTAGTAATATTATAAATATTAAATAGTGTTTGTTTGTTTGTTACCTTTTCACGCTTTAACACCTGGACAAATCTTGATGAAATTTGGCAAGCAGGTAGCCTGTGTCACTGGGAAGGACATAGGTTAAATTTTATACCGTGAAAATAGCTTCGTACGATGTAGTTCCTAAGGGAACTGAAAAATACTCTGTTTTTTTGGTTAATTTCTTTAACATCGCAATGGAACTATGGATTGTTGTGATTTTTGCACAAAGATAGTTAGGGGGTGAGAAATGACATAATTTACTAACATAGTTCCCGAGGGATTTGGGGAATGCTCATTTAAACGCTTGCGCTGAAGTGATTTTTGTATAGAATTGGTTGAGGGGGTAGGAAGTGACATAGACTGCTAATCAGAATAGCCCGATATAGTTCCTGAGGGAACTGGAGAAAACTCACGTCCACGCTCGCGAAGCGCTTGCGGCTCGCGTCCCGCTCACCCTTAAAGACAGTCACAAAAACGCTGCCCACGCGGCGGGCGAAGCCGCGGTCAAAAGCTTGTTTAAAAAAACCGGCCAAGTGCGAGTCGGAACCGCACACATAGAGTTCCGTACCATCATACTAGATTGCGTGTTACGATTTATGACGTATTAAAAAAACTACTTACTAGAGCTCGTTCAAACCAATTTTCGATGGAAGTTTGCATGGTAATTTACATCATACATTTTTTTTATCATTTATTTTAGAAGTTACAGGGGGGGGGGACATTTTACCACTTTAGAAGTGTCTCTCGCGCAAACTATTAAGTTGAGAAAAAAATGATATTAGAAACCTAAATATCATTTTTGAAGACCTATCCATAGACACCCCACACGTATGAGTTTGATGAAAAAAAATAATTGAGTTGCAGTTCTAAGTTTGGGGAACCCCCAAAATTTATTGTTTTTTTTTCTATTTTTGGGTGAAAATCTTAATGCGGTACACACAATACATCTACTTACCAAGTTTCAGGAGTTCAGTTCTTATAGTTTCGGAAAAAAGTGGCTGTGTCATACGGACGGACAGACATGACGAATCCATAAGGGTTCCGTTTTTTGCCATTTGGCTACGGAACCCTAACAAATTCATCCGTAATGATGGCACTGAAGAATGTCGTGTGTCACGCCATATGGGAATTTTATGTGAATGAAAAAAAGGGGTACTCACTTCCAGCCGGTGGAGTATCTCGAAAAGAGCCATATTTCGTTGCTGTGAGGCCGAAAACAATGGCAGCGTTTGCGCGCACGCTGACAGTTACACGGCCTCTGGAAAGAAAATTCAGTGTGAAATTTAAAATTCATGTGAAAAGTGAAATATATACAGGGTGTAACAAAATTGGTGTAGGTCCCGTTAACTGGGGGTTATGCTCGTCATACTGAACAACTTTCTCCAAGGAATCCATAGACAATTTTGTGCAATAAAAATTGGACACTCCATACTAAAATGCACAAAATAGGTCGATCAGCTGATCGATTTGTATGAAGACTAAATATTTTTTTTACGTTTTCAGCAAAGTCGTAAAACAAAAGTTGTTCAGTATGATGAGTAGAAGCCCCAGTTAACGGGACCTACACCAATTTTGTTACAAGCTGTATATACGGTCGAATTGAGAAACCTCCTCCTTTTTTTGAAGTCGGTTAAAAAGGCCATATATTTAAGCGGGCGGTTTTAAATCAGAAAACCCAATAATTCACGAGCACACGATTTAAAAATGGCGCCCATTTTAATTTCCTTCGCGAGAGCGGAGAGCACAGTGGGTGGTGGTGGTGGGGATTCTTTGAGAGTTTGCTGTGTGTGCGGAAATTAGAGGGTAGCGGAATCGGAACAGGTATCCCTGAGCGGATGTCCTGTCCGCCTCGGACTGCGGACAATCTCAGAAATGAGGCAAGAGCTCTCACAAAAGCCCGCTTTATAACTGCAAAAATACATTAAATCCACAATCGAAAGATTTATTTATCTCTGCATCTTACGTGAGCTGATTTACTTTTAAAATGGTACTAGGGATGAAGTCTTTGCTTACGTTTTGACTTTTAGAATAATGTCCCCAATCCTGAGTCAACATATTCTTTATCTAGGTACACACATATTATAAGTCCTCTATAATACGTTCAAAATCCGTTGCATTGAAACAGATATACTAAATTTATTACACATACGAGTACTAGATCGTTCAATAAGTCCCGAGACTCCTTAACAAGAAGGCGCATATATTAAAAACTCTTTTAATTTTTAGAAAGTACTGGGCATCAAATGATGTGTATTTTATTTTTGAACATTCTACAATAAAATATTGAATTACAGACATTTAAGTGACGCGACTTTTGTAATTTCGTTAACAATGAAAAAAAACGAGTTTCTCGTGTTGATAAAACATTGTTTTTTAATGAAAAAAAAAACCGCTCAAGCAAAGCAGTGGCTTATTAAGTGTTATCCAGAATCTGCTCCGTCTAAACAAACCATTTGAAATCGTCAAACGCGGTCGTTTGGACACAAATGATGCTGAACGCTCTGGTCGTCCAAATGAAGCAGTGACTGAACAAAACATTAACCAAGTCCTGAAAATCGTGAAAGAAGATCGGAAAATCAAAGTGCGCGAGATAGCTGAGATAGTGAAGATTTCAAATGGTAGTGTTTTCACTATATTACATCAAAATTTGGCCATGAAAAAGTTTTTTTCCAAATGGGTGCAGCGTTTGCTAACAATTGATCAAAAGCAACAACGTATCAATATAAATAAAAAGGATTTTTTACGTTGGTATGTGACGATGGATGAAACATGGATTCACCATTTCCCTCCGGAATCCAATCGGCAGTCAGCAGAGTGGAAAGCCGTCCGAAACGGCCTAAGACACAAAAATCTGCCGGCAAGGTTATGGCCTCTATATTTTGGGATGCACATGGAATACTTTTCATCGACGACCTTGATAAGGGGAAAAATATAAATAGCGAATATTACATGGGATTATTGGAACGATTAAAGTACGAAATCGCGGAAAAACGGCCTCAAATAAAGAAAAAAAAGTGATCTTTCACCAGGACAATTTCTCAAAGATACTGAACTGGTTCACTGTGAACAACTTATTATTAAATTCTAAGAAAACAGATGCGATCACGTGAGTCGTAAAAGAATAAGTTCAAAGTAATCAATATTTTAACTGTTGCTAGTCAATTTATATTATGAAAACGTATATACGAATTTATATATCATTTACGTTCGTAAGAATTTACATTTATTTCCTAAAAACAGTGACAGTCATAATTTGAATTTAAGAAATGTAAATAAAATACATATTGCCTTTTCGAGACTGAGTAAGGTTAAATAAAAAGTCATTTGTGGGGCAGTGTATAAGATTCTACAATAAAATTCCAGAAAATGTAACTAGTTTCTCAGAGAATAAATTCAAGACTCATGTCAAAAAATGCTTATGCTCTAGAGGGTATTATAAAATAATAGATTATGTAAATGACAAAGATATATATATGTTGATTCTATTACAAATACCATTACCTGAGACTGTTATCTGAATCATGACATTATGCAATAGACAATAAGTTTTGTTTTGACTATTTAAAAGTGTGTGTTAAACACCTATTTAAAATAAATTATTTTGATTTTGACAATGCGCTGTGTCACAAATCCATGGTAACGCTGGCGAAACTAAACGAATTGGGCTTAGAATTACTTCCCCATCCACCATATTCTCCAGATCTGGCCCCCAGTGATTACTGGCTGTTTGCAGATGTAAAGAAAATGCTCCAAGGCAAGAAATTTGATTCAAATGGGGAAGTAATCGCAGCAACGGAGGCTTATTTTAAAGCCAAAGATAAATCGTTCTACACACATGGAAGAGAAAAGTTAGAAAAGCGTTGGAGAGACTGTATCGCAGTTGAAGGAGACTACGTTGATAAATGAAAAATAATTTTATCAAAAAAACTTTGTATTAGTATTTAGTCTAGGGACTTATTAAACCACGTGTTATAATAGTAAATATTATCATATAAGCCGAATATTATAATAATGCTGGACATAGTAACTATACATTAATAAAATTTGTATTCACATCTAAAACACGTCGATTCAGTTTTCGTTCTCTTTTAAAACTATTCTTTTCCAAAGTCTGAAAGAAGATTCTGCATCATTGGTTTTTTTTTATTTGCAAATAATTAAAAAATATTGGCAAAGTAAAACGCACGAGTGCGGTAAAATCAATTTTGCACACAGTACACTGGCATACAAATTACCTCGTTTCAAGCAACTATACAGAAAAAAATACAGGCTACTAGTCCATATACAGGCAACAATGGAAGTTAAATATGTCGAGGCGCATTGTAAGTGGGAAACAAAGCAGCTATGGCCCGAGTTTGCTTAAAATTTATAGATTCCAGTGCTCTTGGGTATGTATGTGTATTGTGTAGGCTAGGAATTGCAAAAAGGTTATTGTGGGACTGAACGCTACCACCGAGCTACAGAGAATTGTAGGTGCAGGAAGGAAGTTAAAAAACCAAGTGCGAGCCAGAACCGCACACAAAGGGTTCCGTTCCATCAAACTAGATGGCGCTAGTTTCTTCGCGTTTCAAAAAAACATGTTTTTTGTATGGAGACCCCCCCTTATTTTTTCACTTTTCCTAATTTTTAGTATTTTTTGAAATATATCATCTGTGTAAATTTCCACTGTCTACCTAATACGGTTCATGAAATACAGCCTGGTGACAGACGGACGGACAGCGGAGTCTTAGTAATAGGGTCCCGTTTTACCCTTTGGGTACGGAACCCTAAAAATCATAATACATAACTTCATATCAGCCGAAAATCGTCCACTGCTGGACAAAGACCTGCCTCAAGGATTTCCACGACAACCGGTCCTGCGCTGCCCGCATCCATCGCCTTTTTCCGCGTTCTTCACCAGGTCGTCGGTCCATCGCATGGGAGGCCTATCTTCGCAACGTTTTTCGGTGCGCGATAGCCACTCGAGAACTTTACTGCCCCATCGGCCATCTGTTCTACGAACTATGTGCCCTGCCCGCTGCCACTTCAGTTTACCGATTCTGTGAGCTATGTCGATTAATACATACGCTCACAGACAATAAATGTACTATACTGTGCATAACCAGGAAGGAATTAGTAGAAACACTTGTGTGAGTTAGCACTGATACTACATTATATTATACTAGCTGTTTCCCGCGGTTTCACCCGCGTGGACAACGTTTCTATGACTTTCCGAGGGTGCGCAGTGCGCGAGCCGCAAGCGGCTCGCGAGCGTGGTAAAAAGTAGCCTATGTCTGAATCCAGGTCCTAATCTGTCTACCTACCAAATTTCAGCCAAATCCGTTCAGTAGTTTTTGCGGGAAAGCGTAACAGACAGACAGAGTTACTTTCACATTTATAATATTAGTAGGGATTAGTATTTTATTTAGTATACTTTAAGGTACACATAGGTTTGCCCCCCGTCCTTTAATTCTCATAACACCCGGTAAGGTTGGCTGGAAGAGATCTCTTATAGAGATAAGTCCACCTTTGTATATGTCCCTTTCTAAGTGTTTTTCATGTAAATATTTGTGTTCGACATCATGAATTTTCCTCTTTTTATTACGAGGGTTCCGTACGAAAAAAAAATGGAACCTGTCTGTCTGACCGTCCGTCTGTCACAGCCAATTTGCTCCGAATCTACTGGACCAAATCAGGTAAAATTTGGCAGGATGGTGTAATCCTATGACCCAAACACAGATGTGCAAAGTAAATAAATACTGATTTAAAATAAGGGTCATATACGTCCCCATCGAGGGGCTCGAGCCTACCCTGAATTTGGGCGATCGGGCCTTAGTCGACCACGCGGGCCCAGTGCGGGTTGGTCGACTACACACACAACCTTCAATTTTCTTCGCAGGCGTGTGCAGGTTTCCTCAAGATGTTTTCCTTCACCGCAAGAGCGTCGGATAAACGTACATATGAAATCGAAATTCGAAAACACATTGGTTCGAGGCAGAATTCGAACCACGACCTCCCGGACGGAAGGTAGCGGCCCTAATAATTACGCCACCGACGCTCTTAAACCTTACTGTGTCAAGTGTGTCATATATGAAAGGGCTTTTTATAAGGATTTCAATCATTTTTGTTATTATTGGGAATAAATGGTTTTGATTTTATTCATGAAAGAAGACGAAAATTGACCATTTACCCCGCCCCCCCCCCCCATCTCCAAAACTACTGAGCCTAAATTTAAATAAATATATATATAATATAATATAGTTCATTGCTTGTAGATTACAGGAAAACCAATAAGAATGCTATCAATTGAAAATAAAGTCGTAAACTCAATATAATACGTTCACTTACGGAAAATAGTTCACTAAAACACCACTAGATAGCGCTAGTAGTAGTTAACTCGCGTCTTACTGTGAGGATTTCAAATGCCATATTTTATATTTGGTTTTGGCATTGTACGGAACCCTCTCCACGCGAGTTCAACTCGCACTTGGCCAGTTTTTTTTTTATAACTCACAATTGGTTAGCCCTTGGCATCATCTCACCTAATGGTAAGTGACGATGACGCCGAAGATGGAAGCGGGCTTACCGAGATTCCCCAACGCATCGGAGAACTGGCTATCTTATCTTCAAACCGGAACACATCAATATTGTTAACACTGATGTTTGGCGACAAGACTTAGATAAGATGGTGGTAGCTAGCCAGGCGGGCTCAGAAAAACCGAGTATTAAAAGTTGAACCTGCGACCTCCTGGTGTGAAGCGAATGGACTAACCATTATGCCACGGAGGCGGTTAAGTGTATGGTACGTTGCAGTGTACGTTAGTCATTAGAAGTTTTACATTAACTTTCTGTGTTGGTTAGTTTGGGACAAATCTTGGAAGCTAAATTAGAACCTCTTCCCGGTCTCCAATTAAGCTGAAATTTTGCATACACTAAGTTTGAAGCACAATGCATGTTTGGCTAAGTGACGTCATTCTAAATCCAATATGACTCCCAAAGATGGCGGACCAGTTATTTTTTATGAACGCCCATGTCTGTTGCCGCTACAACAACTAATACAAAAAATTTGAAAAAGTTAAAAAAATAAGTGGGGTCTCCATACAAAAAACGGATGGTACGGAACCCTTTGTACTGGCGTCCCATCTAGTATGATGGTACGGAACCCTTTGTACTTTGTACTAGCGTCCCATCTAGTATGATGGTACGGAACCCTTTGTACTAGCGTCTCATCTAGTATGATGGTACGGAACCCTTTGTACTTTGTACTAGCGTCCCATCTAGTATGATGGTACGGAACCCTTTGTACTTTGTACTAGCGTCCCATCTAGTATGATGGTACGGAACCCTTTGTACTAGCGCCATCTAGTATGATGGTACGGAACCCTTTGTACTAGCGTCCCATCTAGTATGCTGGTACGGAACCCTTTGTACTAGCGTCCCATCTAGTATGATGGTACGGAACCCTTTGTACTAGCGTCCCATCTAGTATGCTGGTACGGAACCCTTTGTACTAGCGTCCCATCTAGTATGCTGGTACGGAACCCTTTGTACTAGCGTCCCATCTAGTATGATGGTACGGAACCCTTTGTACTAGCGTCCCATCTAGTATGATGGTACGGAACCATTTGTACTAGCGTCCCATCTAGTATGATGGTACGGAAGCCTTTGTACTAGCGTCCCATTTAGTATGATGGTACGGAACTCTTTGTACTAGCGTCCCATCTAGTATGATGGTACGGAATCCTTTGTACTAGCGTCCCATCTGGTATGATAGTACGGAACCCTTTGTACTAGCGTCCCATCTAGTATGATGGTACTGAACCCTTTGTACTAGCGTCCCATCTGGTATGATGGTACGGAACCCTTTGTACTAGCGTCCCATCTGGTATGATGGTACGGAACCCTTTGTACTAGCGTCCCATCTGGTATGATGGTACGGAACCCTTTGTACTAGCGTCCCATTTAGTATGATGGTACGGAACTCTTTGTACTAGCGTCCCATCTAGTATGATGGTACGGAACCCTTTGTACTAGCGTCCCATCTAGTATGATGGCACGGAACCCTTTGTACTAGCGTCCCATCTAGTATGATGGTACGGAACCCTTTGTACTAGCGTCCCATCTAGTATGATGGTAAAGAACCCTTTGTACTAGCGTCCCATCTAGTATGATGGTAAAGAACCCTTTGTACTAGCGTCCCATCTAGTATGATGGTAAAGAACCCTTTGTACTAGCGTCCCATCTGGTATGATGGTACGGAACCCTATGTGTGCGGTTCTGACTCGCACTTGGACGGTTTTTTTAATTTTTTACTTCATTTAACCCGTACAGACTAAATGGCATTCAAAATACACTAAATTTGATCATACACAATACAATTTAAGGCGAGGTATTGTTAGAACAGTTGTCTCTGTTTTTTTCTGTATGTGTAAAGAGTAAAGAAGATAACCACACCTTTGCACTTTTTCAACGTTTTTTCGTTCAGTTTCAATTTAACGGTGTAGACGATTTTTTTCTATCGAGGTAAAAACTGCTCAATCGGGTTTCTAATAGCTTTTGACTTTATGGAACATCATCAACAATAAGGGTATTTTTTTCAACCTTGGGTTTACTATCGTTTAGGAGTAATTGACGTCAAAAATAACGAAAATCTGTAACAATACCGCCTTAATATGGTGTAAGTTTTGGTTTCGGCACAGTATTACAATACAGCGGCTTACAGTAGTGCAACGAATGTATACTTACGCAGAGCAACGGAAGGGTACTTGCGGGGCAGCGGGAGGCGGGGCGCAGCCTGGCAAAGTCCGGAGTTTGCCAGGCTGACTACAGGCTGGTACTTAGTACTAATATATATACTGTGCTGGTACTAAGAAGTAACTAGTATCTCATCTGTGCTATTACTGCTAGTACACCTACTCCGCGAGTTTGCCAGGCTGACTACAGGCTAGTACACCTACTCCGCGAGTTTGCCAGGCTGACTACAGGCTAGTCCTACGAAGTAACTAGTATTTCTTCTGTACTAGTACTGCTAGTATACACTTACTCCTCGAGTTTGCCAGGCTGACTAAAGGCTAGTACTACTGCTAGTACACCTACGCCGTGGCGGCATCGTGCGTCATCAAAGGCGTTGCGCTAAAGTTTATAAAAAGTCGATGTAGTTTATATTTTGTCGGGAATCTGGATATAATGTAAAAAGTCGGGATTATCCCGATGAATCCGGAGCATCTGAGAACCCTAGACAGTACAAATATTAGACATGGGGCGGGTACCCGGTTTGGATCCGGCACCCGGCGGATCCGGCACTTTTTTAAGTATCCGGCCGGGTACCGGGTAATGGTGCCGGGTACCCGGCTCTGGGCGGGTAATTTGGAAGGCTAGAAATAATGATACGTTTTAGATTTTTAATTATTTATTGACTTGGAACACAAATGGTAATCATTATAATTATGATAAGCTGGACTAATTTATGTGTAATAGCAAGAAAAAAGAGATAATTAGGAAGTTTAATTTAATATTTGTAGTTTAAAATGGGTAAGTTATGGTGTAAAAACGCCAATTTTTCTGCACGATCAGCATTTAGGCGACTTCGTTTTTTTTTCATATATTAGTCCCGCTTCTGAGAACAGGCGTTCGCTGTATACCGAACTAGAGGGGGTGCATAAATATTTCGCCGATAATTTTTTTAATATGGGACAATGCCCTCTATTAGACGCCCACCATGCGTAAGGATCGGTGTCTCTTGCAACCCTGGCCGTGTTTAAATAGTGAGTACCCGGCGGGTACCCGGCAAAATCGCTACCCGCCCCATGTCTAACAAATATATATACTGTGCCTAGACCGAGAGCGGCCGATGCCGACCGTACCGACTAGCTAGAGTAAAGCCCGTTTGCTTAGATAGTGTCGCTCGCCCTTTGTAAACACGGACACAGCGCGTGCCGCCGCGTGTCAAAGAACGCCGCCTTAACGTCTAAAAATGCTGACACATTGTGTATTACTTGATTTGTTTCTGTCATCTGCAAATTGTCCATTAAAGTACATTAAATTCTTGCATTTTGAAACGACTTCAAAAAAAGGAGGAGGTTTCTCAATTCGACCGTATATATATTTTATGTGTGTTCGCGGATAACTTCCTCGTTTATGAACCGATTTTGATGATTCTTTTATTGTTGGAAAGGAGATATGCCATGGGTGGTACAATCATAAGGAAACCAGGATCTGATGATGTCATCCCAAAGAAATCAAGAGCAACCTTCAAAAATCGTAATGGCGACTGGTGAGTTTGAAGTCGTTTTTTTATGTTTAAAATATGTTTCAACGAATGACACTATCCGAGCGAATCGACTTTACCTACAAATGCAGTGTTAAAATATTTACAGTGCGGTTGAAAGCCCGCCTCGCCTTCGGCCGAAACCGTTCTATACCACTGCCTTGAATAAACTACCTCTATAATGTACACGGGACCCGAGTATGTTGTAAAAAGGTTCCACGCGAAAGCGACCCGGAATGTTTTATTTAGTAACTTGGCTGTAATCAACCCTATAGGTATACAAAACAAACTACACGATGTAGTAACATACGTAGGTATTAAAGTAATCTTATAACGATACTAGCTATTGCCCGCGGCTTCGCCCGCGTGGACATCGTTTTTATGACTGTCTTTGAGGGTGAATGGTGCGCGAGGCGCCGCCAGCGTGGACATTAGTTTTTTACAGAACCCTATCTCAGATCGGGCTATTCTGAATAGCAGTCAATGTCGTTTACCACTCCCTCAACCATATCTATCCAAAAATTACAATGATCCGTTATCCCGTTGCGATGTTAAAGAAATTAACCAAAAAAAAGACTATTTTTCCAGTTTCCTCAGGAACTGCATTGGACTTTGCTATTTTCACGGGATAAAAAGTTGCCTATGCCCTTCCCCGTGACACAGGCTACCTGCGTGCCAAATTTCATCAAGATTGGTCAAGGTGTTGAAGGGTGAAAAGGTTAGAAAGAAACACATTTTTACATTTATAATGTTATGTTATAAGACCCGCCACGCGCTATTTATAGGCACAAGCCAGTCCCTGCATTTTAAATCTGTAATATCTTCGAAAATATTCATTTACATTACATGCTGTAAAGGGCCATATTGATATATCGATGGTCTAGAAGACAAACGTGATAATTACAGACTCATCAACTTTTCAGGGGGACTGTTTTTAGTAACTTAAAAGTTCTAGATACTATAACTTAAAATTGAACATTGGAATCGTGTATATACTGCCTATATTTGGTTAGGGTATTTATCTTTTTAATTATTTATCATTAACTTGAACATCAATATCCCAAGGTATCAACAAAAAAATCAAAATAGTAAAAAAGGACATTACTTAGTATGTTTGTACATAAACTTTAATACATAATGTTCACTTAACACTTCCGTGTATTGTATATAAAGTTAGTTTTTATTGAAATTTAATGTCGTTTGATGCCGGCTTAGAATAGCATCACCTGTTTCTTTCCCGTGGGTGTCAGAAGAGGCGACTAAGGCACTCAAGTCGAGGGTTTGATGTATTGCAATCTTAGGCGATGGGCTGATAACCTGTCATTAACTGTGATACACAATTTCTGAGATGATCGTCAACATTATCGGATGTGATGAAAACGACCTTTTAGGTTTTTAACGCTCTGCCTACCTCGCAAAGGATAAAGACGTGATTGTAGGTAGGTATGTATGTATGTTGTTAAAAGTTACTGCCGATGTATTGAAAAAAAAAATACAATTGGTATTAAATTTTCTTTATTAGCAAATCAATCAAACCTTAAATTTTAAGTAATGAAGAATAACAGTGGATTCGTATAATTTTCATTACATTTGTATCGACATTTACTGCAATCTGTAGGAATACAGTGTTTTTCGGCAACGATTTCTCCCTTTCTGTTGGTATAAGATTGACCACTTTGACGTTTGTTTTTTGCTATGTTTCTCTTCCACGTGTCCGGGTTTGCTTTTTTACTTCTTTTTCGGATATTTGTTTCCTCATTCTCGTCCTGAGATTTATCAGAATTGTTGTTTTCTGGATGGTAAGACGATTCGGAATCTACGTAAGGGTCATCATCTGAGTCAGACAAATAGAGGTCCTGAAATAGTTGCTCTGTAATATTACCCGTATTCGATGTACTAGGTAGTGGTGACTGTCTAGAAGTGCGTGAACTTTGCATATAAATGGGTAAAGTGTTAACTTGTTCTTCAGGAATGGTGCTTAAGGCTTTATGTAGATCATCAATTGCGTTAGCGGTTTCTGTAAGAGCGTCGGTCGTTTTTGTTGGAGAGTCTGCGTTTATTTCAGGCAGACACGGCAGCACCTGGGCAGCGGAAGCAAGCAGTGAAGCAGCGGCAGCTTCAGGGGCTACTGCAGGAACATCGGCGTTTACTTCAGGCGGGGATGGTGGCACCGGGGCAGCGGAGACGAGCAATGAAACAGCGGCGGCATCAGGGGTTGCTGCAGGAACGTCGGCGTTTACTTCAGGCGGGGACGGCTGCCCTTGGGCAGCGGAAACGAGCAGTGAAGCAGCGGCGACTTCAGGGGCTACTGCAGGAACGTCGGAGTTTTCTGCAGGCGGGGACGGCAGCACCGGGGCAGCGGATGCGAGCAACGAAACAGCGGCGGCATCAGGGGTTACTGCAGGAACGTCGGCGTTTACTTCAGGCGGGGACGGCGGCACCTGGGCAGCGGAGACGAGCAGTGAAGCAGCGGCGACTTCAGGGGCTACTGCAGGAACGTCGGAGTTTTCTGCAGGCGGGGACGGCAGCACCGGGGCAGCGGATGCGAGCAACGAAACAGCGGCGGCATCAGGGGCTACTGCAGGAACGTCGGAGTTTTCTGCAGGCGGGGACGGCAGCACCGGGGCAGCGGAGGCGAGCAATGAAACAGCGGCGGCATCAGGGGTTGCTGCAGGAACGTCGGCGTTTACTTCAGGCGGGGACGGCTGCCCTTGGGCAGCGGAAACGAGCAGTGAAGCAGCGGCGACTTCAGGGGCTACTGCAGGAACGTCGGAGTTTTCTGCAGGCGGGGACGGCAGCACCGGGGCAGCGGAGGCGAGCAATGAAACAGCGGCGGCATCAGGGGTTGCTGCAGGAACGTCGGCGTTTACTTCAGGCGGGGACGGCTGCCCTTGGGCAGCGGAAACGAGCAGTGAAGCAGCGGCGACTTCAGGGGCTACTGCAGGAACGTCGGAGTTTTCTGCAAGCGGGGACGGCAGCACCGGGGCAGCAGATGCGAGCAACGAAACAGCGGCGGCATCAGGGGTTACTGCAGGAACGTCGGCGTTTACTTCAGGCGGGGACGGCGGCACCTGGGCAGCGGAGACGAGCAGTGAAGCAGCGGCGACTTCAGGGGCTACTGAAGGAACGTCGGAGTTTTCTGCAGGTAGGGACGGCAGCACCGGGGCAGTGGTGGTGGAAACAGGGTACGCGATACATTCAGCTGTTGCCGTGGATGCTTTTCTTTTTCGTGTATTTCTAGAATGTGATTCAGTCTGTAAATCCAAACTTCTCTTTTGTTCCTTCTTATGATCATTGTTTTCTATTTCCAGGCTTCTCTTCCGTTTCAGTGTATTATTTGTACTTTTCTTCTCCACTTTAGCACACTCCATTCGCCCTGAAATTAAAACATTTATTAGTATATAATGTAAGTACCCAATACCATTACTTACTTTGTTCAAATTACGACACTTACTTAGGTTAACTTTAGGCGGGGACGGCGGCACCTGGGCAGCAGTGACGAGTAGTGAAGCAGCAGCGGCAACGGGAATGTCAGCATTTACTTCAGGCGGAGACAGCAGCACCGGGGCAGTGGTGGTGGAAACAGGATACTCGATACATTAATGTGTTGTCGTGGATGATTTTCTTTTTGGAGTTTTTCTAGAATGTGATTCGATCTGTAAATCAAAACTTCTCTTTTCTTTCTCCTTATGATCATTGCTTTCTATTTCCAAGCTTCTTTGCCTTTTTGGTGTATTACATGTAATTTTCTTCTCCACTTTAGCACGCTCAATTCGTACTAAAATTAAAATATTAATTAGTATGGTAAATATTAACATTATTATGTTCAAAATACCAGACTTCAAAGGTCAAGGTTAGTAATTTATTAATGGCCTTTAAACTACTTTCCGTCTATTGCCATTCGTGACAACTGAACCTATAAAATCACTTACAATTATTACTACGTAAAAGACAAAAGTATTAAGTGCGCTTATGATAAAGGTCAACGTAGGTATTGTTTCTCATGAAAGACAACTATACCTATAAACTTGTTTAAACTATTTAATAATTAATCACAATAATGTTATTCAGACTGTATTTATTTAGATGTCATCTCATCTTATACGACAATGTAAGTAAATAGCTATAAACACCCAGCGAAAACCGAAAACTTACCAGGATGCCTGGTGTTAAAGTACCTACCTACCTACCTGCCGTACGACTTCTTTCATTAGCACAAAACCTAATATTCACAAATACCTACCTAGTTAACGTGTGTTTGTCAATTACGATAACCATAAGCAATTATAATAAATTGATGACTTACTTTGAAAAGTAGGCATAAATCTCCAATTTTCGTCGTCTTCCATTTTTGCATCACTTACTCACAGCAAATAGAGTATTGTTGTTGTTCTAATGTATCACTAAAGTAATTTTTGAGACACTAAGAAAACAGTAACAGGAAATGAGCACCCAAAACAATTAAAGAATTAGTAAATCCACCGGTAAATCCTAATCCCGTGACGTTATGCGTAAACAAATACCTAGTGCAAGTGTGCGGTGAGTACTGAGAGGGGTGAGGGGCGCGCTCGGCGCGTGCCGGCCGCCGCCGAGCCGTCCGCTAATCATCGGTATCTTTCGTCAAAGTTCATGCACCGTCAAATCGCGCGCCGGCCGGTTTCCGACTAGTCGCTATGACAAGATTCCCGCCAAAATAAAATCATTTCATTTTCCAATACTAACATCCGATAATGTGAAATGCAACGTATAGTATGAAAATATCAATCATATTAATATACTTTTTAATATTTGTCAATAGCTTGGTAATCAACATAAATAACTTTAATACTCTCGGGCTCCTACTGTTGTTTTAGTAGTTTGTGGTTAAATCGTTTACAACATTTGTCTACATTTTGTTCTTTGTTGTCTGTTGTTTTTAAAGCACTTAATATATTTTACTATTTGCTGACGAGTGTTCAGTAGTATTTAAACCACTTAAACCATTTGTCTACCGGCATCTTGGAAAGATTAACATCTTTTAATATAATTGGGAATCTAAATTGGCCAAATGATAAAAATAATAAAAACATTTAGCTTATTTGTCTATCGTGGTGAATGCAAGCGAAATGTTATAAATCTATTTATCATTTTTTATGATTTAAATTGATGGTAAATAATGATAGTTATTTTATTTGGCATCAAAATGACATCACTTGCTATAAGTGTACACCTACAGTTTAGGAAGAAAGAGACGGAATTAGGATATTTGGGTAAGTGCAAACGGTAGAGCATCTTCATTTAATACATTTGGCATTAAAATGTCAAAATATCGAAATTTTGTAATTAGCACGTTTGTCTTCTAGACCATCGATATATTAAATGCACTATATATTTAAGGTACTTAATTGGATAAGGATTAATATGCTCTTCGTAAATAAGCCACTATTTGTCGTAAAAAGTAAAGGATAAAAATGTGGTTATTGTGGGTTATCCCTATGAGATAGACATATACCATCGCGGACTTTTTTGTAGACTATTTTAAGTTGCACAATACTTGTAGTACATTATTTTGATCTATCTCGTAGGGTTCAGCCAGCGTTTGCAATGTAAGCGCAAAAAATGTATTTATTTACGACATCACATTAGAAACCCCTAAAATTATCAGTGTTTCTCTATTATATTATGCATGTATTATACATATAAACCTTCCTCTTGAATCACCCTATCTATTATACATATAAACCTTCCTCTTGAATCACCCTATCTATTATACATATAAACCTTCCTCTTGAATCACCCTATCTATTATACATATAAACCTTCCTCTTGAATCACCCTATCTATTATACATATAAACCTTCCTCTTGAATCACCCTATCAGAAAAAACCGGATCAAACTCCGTTGCGTAGTTTGAAAGACCTAAGCATACATAGGGACAGACAGACAGCGGGAAGCGACTTGGTTTTATACTATGTAGTGATTATAGTAGGTAATCTTATAACGATATACTTGTTAGAAACGAGTCGAAGATTGAAATACATAAATGAACACAAAATGTTCCATTTTATTTTTTTATCTACAACTGAACTCGGGGAGAAAGCGACCTAAAATGTTTTATTTGTTTTTATTGTTTTTTAGGGTTGTGGGTTCGATCGAACCTAAACAAATCTGCTCATCACACAAATGCTTGCCCTGGGCATTTGTGTGATGAGCAGATTTGTTTGCTCTGTGTCTGGGTGTTAAATATATCTATATATATATGTATGTATTTAAACGTATATAAGTATGTATATCAGTCTCTGGTAACCCATAACACAGGGAATCCTACTTTGGGGCCAGATGACCATGTGTGATTTGTTCCAGAGTATTTATATGCTGAGAAAAGTCCATTTTGACATCAAACTACACCGGTTCCGTTGGTCTTATTTGTTTTTTGTTTATTTTATTTTCTGTTTCTATGTGTTTTACTTCTTTTTTATGTTGTGTAATCGGTGTGTGTTTGTGTCTAATAAAAATCTGTCTATTGTCTATATTTTATATTTATATTTATTTAGTAACTTGGCTGTAATCAACCCTATAGGCACAGTATAGACTCGGTATACATGGCGACCTCTTGAGGTGGATCAAATCATACATAAGCAACAGAAGCCAGGCTGTAGCACTAAAGGGCTTTACCTCTAGTTTCCTCCCAGTTCCATCTGGAGTGCCTCAAGGGTCTCACCTGGGGCCCTTGCTTTTTATTTTATATGTCAATGACATGAGTTTATGTTTTACCACTTCGAACCATATTATTAACGCAGATGACACCAAAATTTATAGGGTAATAACCTCTGAATCAGACTGCCAAGACTTGCAAAACGACCTGCACCGCTTCTATGAGTACTGTAAAACTAACGACCTTTTCTTAAATCTTGGTAAGTGTTTTGTAATCAGCTTCTCGCGTAAAGCCACAAGTATTCAATGTTATTATAATATAGGTGGCAAACAGATAAATAGGGCGAATTGCATTAGAGATTTAGGGATAACTCTCGACTCGAAACTAAATTACAGTCTACATATAGATAACATATGCACTAGGGCATATAAAAGTCTTGGCATGATTTTGCGTATTGGTAAGCCCTTTAGGCGTCCTTTCACTTATAGAATACTTTATTCATCTTATGTTAGAAGTATACTAGAATTTGGTAGCGTTATATGGAACCCTCAATATCAACTGCATAACGACCGTTTAGAGAGAATACAAAACATATTTCTCAAATCATTATGCTATAGAACTGGTATTTATTTTGAAAAAACAATTGAATCTGCACGGTTTTTCAATTTACTATCATTAAATAACAGAAGATTATATCTAGATGTTATTTTCTTTTATAAAATACTTGTAAATTTAGTAAAGTGTCCTAATTTACTAGAAAAGATTCTATTTAAAATTCCGCACCCCTCCTTTCGACAGCGTGAGCTTTTCCATATCAGCTTTGCCCGTACAAATTATACTCAACACAGGTTTTTTAGACGAGTTCCAAAACTATATAATAATTTATTTCAAGACATAGACCCTTTTTGTAATTCAATACAACCCTTCAAAAATTTAACTTTGAGTAAATTAAAGTAATTTATGTAGCCCTTCAATACTAAAAATTAATGTAAGAATTGTGTTTTCATATTACATGTAGCGAAAAAATGTGTTGACATATTATAGGTATTATTATTTAAAAATAAGAACAATAACATATTATTGTGCTCAAATGTTACTATCTTATGTACTTAATTAAGGAACCTCCAGGTCTACCTAAATGAATTTTTTTTAAGCTGCATTCTTTAAATGCGACTGTATGTGTTCTTATATACAAATAAAAAATTAAAAAAGTATAATAAAGTGTACTAGCGTACTATAGGTATACAAAACAAGCATGGAGCCACATATAAAAGTATTATAGTATCTACCTAATAAACTTGTAAGAAACGAGTTGAAGATTGTAATAAATAAATGAAAACAACGTTCCTTTTTATTTTTTTATCTACAACCTATGAACTCGGGGAGAGAGCGACCCAAAATGTTTTATTTAGTAACTTGGCTGTAATAAACCCTATAGGCACAGTATAACGATATCTATAGGTATACAAAACAAACTACACGATGGTACGATGTAGCAACATATTATGCAGGTATTATAGTACCTAATCCCTATCCCTACTAATCCCTACTAATATTATAAATGTGAAAGTAACTCTGTCTGTCTGTTACGCTTTCCCGCAAAAACTACTGAACGGATTTGGCTGAAACTTGGTAGGTAGACAGATTAGGACCTGGCTTAAGACATAGGCTAATTTTTACCACGCTCGCGAGCCGCTTGCGGCTCGCGCACTGCGCACCCTCGAAAAGTCATAGAAACGTGGTCCACGCGGGTGAAGCCGCGGGAAACAGCTAGTTTAATATAAAGATACACTTGTAAAATAAATGAACACAAAACGTTCCATTTTATTTTTTTATCTAAGACCTATGAACTCGGGGAGGCGGGTCTCCTTTGCCGCACCGCACCGACATTCTCTTTTATTTGATTACCTAATATAATCCGATTCAATTTAGGTGGTCGGTCCGTCCATACACCGATAGCAACCGAAAGTGAGTTATCTCGCCGCCAAACCTACTTACTTATTAAAGTCAAGCTGTGCCCGCGACTTCGTCCGTGTGGAGTTTTTGAATTTTCCCACGGGAACTCTTGAATTTTCTAGGATAAAAAGTGTCCTATATGTTAACCCGGGCTATAAGGAACCACCAAAATAAAATTTCATCAAAATCGGCTTGGTAGTTTTTGCGTGATGCGCGAACGTACAGACAGAAATTACAAAAGTTGTTGTTTTGCCCTCTATATCGTTACAGTTATTATTTTCCAAAAATATTTCATGTACAGACACGGTTTGGTTGGTGCAAGCAAGAGTATTTTATAAGCCCGCCTGTCTAGCTACCACCATCTTATCTAAGTCTAGCCGCCAAACATCAATGTTAGCAGCAGGCAGTTGTCCATTGCGTTGGGGAATCTTGGTAAGCCCGCTTCCATCTTCGGCATCACCGTCACTTACCATCAGTTGAGCTGATGCCAAGGGCTTACCAATTAATTATTGTGTATTAAAAAAAAGATTTATCAGAAAACATATTTCGTGTAAATTCACGAGATAAATGATCAGAAGTATTTTTTACAAACTTTTAATTAACTTGCAATGTATGTACGAGTATGTTTGGTCGGGTGAAATCTTGTAAATTAAATCAGACCCACTTCCCGGTTTCCGATTAACCTGAAATTTTGCATGCATATGTATATATCGCGTGACAATGCAATATCAAAAGCTTGTACCTAAAAGTTTGTAGGTTTTTCGAAAATTATTTCTGAAAATATTTACTGATGTAAAATTAAATAATCACTATTCACTCTCGCCCTAGACCGCCCAAATTATAAGAATCGGGAAACACAGACGCAGACTAAGAATGTCATTAAGGCGATTATATAGGGTGACTTTTAATTAGTTCTTGATAGCAAAGGATATTAATGTACTCGTGATTACACTTTCCCAAAGAAATTATATGTCAAATATGAAAAAAAATATGTGGTCCTCGATACAATTTTGCCGATTTGATAACCAAATTTTTTTTTTCTGATTTGACATATAGTTTTTTTTGGAAAGTTGTTTGTAATCGCGAGTACATGCATACCTTTTGTTATCAAGAACTAATTAAAAGTCACCCTGTATAGGCTAAACTTCAAAATCGACTTCTCTTTAAAGGCTTACTTCTCCGAGATGGATGGGCCAAATCCTTTCCAAAAAATATACAGCAAGTGTAATATTTTTAACAAATAAAAAAATAAGTTTCAAATTTTCTTTTCTATATGATTTTTTTTATTACTTTAGACAAAAAAAAACAAATATTTCTTTGATATACGCAAGAATTTTCTTACTGCTTCCGAACGCGTGAAGCGGTTTTAATGATTGTTAAACCAAATTTTCGATTTTTATGGGTTTATATAAATTAAGTTTCTATATTTTACTTTTTATATGGATTTAAGTAGCGCAAAACTCTTAACAAGTTTCAAACAAAAAGAAGCAGGGTTCGCATGATTATATATATATCTTCTATATATATAAAACTCAAAGGTGACTGACTGACTGACTGACATAGTGATCTATCAACGCACAGCCCAAACCACTGGACGGATCGGGCTGAAATTTGGCATGCAGGTAGATGTTATGACGTAGGCATCCGCTAAGAAAGGATTTTGGGAAATTCCCACGGGAACCGCAAAAATCGGGATCTGCGCGGGCGAAGCTGCGGGCATCCACTAGTATCATATATAAACCTAAGAAATTATTACAAAATGGGCTCCTTTTGCAATCAAATAGCAAAACCTTTTTTCGTAAGTGTTATACCATTTCGGAATCTACACAAAATGCACAACTTTTCAAAGTAAAGGACCATATAAGCGTAGTACATTTTTTACATCATACCCTAACAAAGTTGCGCAATTAAAATTTAAATAGATTAAAATTAAAAATGATTCTTGTTTAAAAAAAATGTGACCTTTTCGAAAAAAATATTTGGTATGCATTTGATAGCCTGATTCTTCTGTAACATAAAACAGAAAAACTAAATCTCAAAATACATTTATTCTAGCTGTAGTATCCCAAAAAAGAACTACTTACAATTTTATGAAATTTTAAAAAAACCGCCATATCTCGGAAACCGGTAGTAGGGTTTCACATGACATCAAATTTTTAATTCTGAAATTTCACGATCTGATCGACCTTCAGTCTCAATATTGACCTATACTAACTGGACACCCTGTATATCATTTGATATTTATACCCTGCATATCATTAGATATATTTTGTGCTCCTGTATATCATTTGATATTTATACCCTGCATATCATTTGATATATTTTGTGCTTGATATATATCAATATTGATGTTTATATTTTAATCTAAAAATTATACGTTAAATTAATTCAACTGATGAAATACCTAGTTTCTAGCTTCTAAAAGTTGATTCTTAAGACTGACTGTGCCAAATTCAAAGAATAAAGATATGATTATAACAATAATAAATAAATGAGTTATATTAATTAACTATATTCAAGTTAGCAAAAATGTACATTTATTACTCGGTAAGACTACTGGGAACGGCCGATCGGCCGTTCCCAGTAGTCTTACCGAGTAGTCTTACCAGTAGTACTATTGGGAGTTTTCTTCCCAATAGACTTACTCGTAGTAGGACTTCACGGATGTCAATATTTCCCAGTAGTTCTACTGTAAAACAACGAAAACACATAGACCTCGCAATTTAATAGATAGTACCTACCTACCTACCAATTTCAGTTAAAAAAAACCAAAAATATAAATGTGAAGGTTTATATTTAAAAAAACTTAACTAATGCATAAACAAACCTACATTCAATAGCAAAACTTCACCTCGTCTTCTTTTTATTATATTTATATCACACATTATAAGAAAAAAACAAGTTTTTATTAGTATTAAGTAATTTCAAAATAATTGTTGTCAATAATTATCTTTTGATAATTTTGAAGTGACAAGATTTGACATCTTGTTACTTGAAAAATGTTTTATCATCAGTTATCGTCAAGTGCACTAAAAATGTAAAAATCACAAGGAAAAATTGTGCAAATTGAACTTTAAAAGTTCAATTAGCACCCTTGGTAAAAGTTTTATAAGTCTTATTTTTTTCTTGCAAATTGACATTTGGAGAAACCAAATTTGGAGAAATATGTTCAGCTAAGTAAGAGGGAAGAATAGCGTGCACACTCCATACAAAAAAGAAGACGTTTTTCCACCTCTGAATATAATGATTTTTAAATATGTTATGAAGGCCTTAAGAGGGGTCAAATGACAATATTCAATTAAAATTATTGTAGGACTGTGTAAAGCTATCAGCATGAAAAAAATATATAATATACTAAAAGTAATAAAAAATTGATTTAATTGAATACAATTTTAAAAATATTACCACTTTTTATGTAAAAAAATATCCCGTGGACTCTGTTTTTTGCATTAATTCCAAAATTTCTCGAAAACAAATTATTTATGTTTAAGCCTTAAGTGATTTTGACTTATAATTAAAATATAAAATTTAACCAAAATGAAACTTAAACATATATAAAATTTAACCAAAATGAAACTAAAACATCCTTCTTTGTCCTGTCAAATAATTAAAATATAAATCTAACCAAAATGAGAGTAAAGAACATCCTTTTTTTGTCCTGTCAAATAATTAAAATATAA
The DNA here is from genome assembly GCA_947284805.1 of Coleophora flavipennella. Taxonomy (NCBI): domain Eukaryota; kingdom Metazoa; phylum Arthropoda; class Insecta; order Lepidoptera; family Coleophoridae; genus Coleophora; species Coleophora flavipennella. The sequence goes on from OX369300.1 coordinate 8,312,650, forward strand.
ATCTAACCAAAATGAGACTAAAGAACATCCTTTTTTTGTCCTGTCAAATAATTAAAATATAAATCAAACCAAAATTAAACAGAACATTTTTTTTTTTGTCATTTTAAATAATTAAAATATAAATCTAACCAAAATGAAACTAAAAAAATTAAGAGTTTATATATCTATCGTACCTATTTGCAAAATTATTTAGGTCTACATTACGATATTATTTTTTGTTTTACTAGTAAGTCTACTGGGATCTATTTTCCCTGTAGTCTTACTAGTAAGTCTATTGGGAAGAAAACTCCCAATAGTACTACTGGTAAGACTACTCAGTAAGACTACTGGGAACGGCCGCATTTATTCAGTTATTTCGAAAAAAAACATATCAGAGTATAAGGAATGTGATTTTGATAAATATCAAAAATATCGGATATTTTGATATTTATTGTAAACTAGCTTTTGCTCGCGGCTTCGCCCGCGTGGACATCATTTTTATGACCTTAGGGTGAGCGCGGACATGAGTACACTTCAGATCCCTCAGGAACGACATCGGGCTATTCACGTCTTTGTCACTTCCCACCCCTCAACCAATTCTATACAAAAAACCACTTCAGTCTGTAGCTCCGTTGCGACGCTCGAGTGCGCGAGCGCGGAAATGAGTTTTCCACAGATCGGGAACCTTGTCAGGATGTGCTAATTAGTAAATAATGTCATTTCCCACCCCCGCAGCCATATTTGCAATCACAGCAATTCATTGCAATGTTAAAGAAACTAACCAAAAAAAAGAGTATTTTTTCAGTTCCCTCAGGAGGAACTGCATCGGACTATTCTATTTTCACGGGATAAAAAGTACGCTATGTCCTTCCCAATGACACAGGCTACCTGCATGCCAAATTTCTTCAAGATTGGTTAAGGTGTTGAAGCGTGAAAAGGTAACAAACAAACAAACACATTTTCACATTTATAATATTAAGTAAGGATATCGGATATTTAGGAAAAGAGGTGTACACAATAGATCTGTTTCCATTCGGTTGAGTCATTAATTTTATCGTAGGTAGAAAAGCGAAAGTGTCGTATCTGCTTGCTGTTTTGTGCCGCGCGTGTTTGGTATCGGGTAGGTGCGCGGTTTGCGCGGGGAGGGTACCTTGCTAAGCTTAAGCTCCGCCCAGACGAGCAAGGTCGTTTGCCCTTATAATCGCCTTAAGGCCTTAAGATGGGTCAAATGAGAATATTCTATTCAAATTATTGAAAGACTGTGTAAAGCTATCACCATGGAAAAAAATATATACTCAAAGAAATAAAAAATCGATTTAATAGAATAACAATTTTAAAAATATTACCACTTTTGATGTAAGAAAATATAGTGTAGACCCTGTTTTTGGCATTAATTGCAAAATTTATCGAAAACAAATAGTTAATATTGAATGAAACCAACACACAAAAATCGGTGACTTTAACACCTTTCATTTAAATTGAACACATTTTTTTCAAACTTATTTGAAAGTGATGAAAAGTAATAAAAACATGTAAAAATCGATAAATGGGCGTTCGGTTTCAACGTAACAGCCGCGTTGAAGCCCGCATTGATTTAAACTTAAAATGAATCGACTTACGTTCAATATTATTGAAACACGTATCAACCTGCTCGGATTGAGTGATCTTAGCGCCTTAAGAGGAGTCATATTTCCAACTCTACACTTTAGGCTTAAATTATCCGACCCTATCGTAAATGCTGAACTTACCCTAACGTTAAACGAATATGGCATTTCTAATATTCTTCCAACAGCGGAAAATCTTTCACACAAAGGACGGAAATGACATTATGTATTCCGTATTTTATGCCCGAAGGTGATAAAAGAGACAAAATTATAGCAATTTGAATGTAAATCGAGTGTTTTCCCACAGAATATCAATGAGATAATAATTTACGGCAGAATACGAGCATGTAGCATTTTGCCCAAAAGATTGATCGCTCGTCACATAAAGTAGAAAAGTATACAGATTGATTACATAGTGAAATTTAAATCATTGGTCAATTGGTTATGAACTTCTGTGGCATAGTAACAAGATATTCTTTTGTTGATGTGTAACATCTTTTCTTTCGGTTTCCTGCAATCTGTGGGAGTAATTTCGTAAAGAGGGACGGAAAGACTGTATCTCATCCATCTGTGACGGATGTGTGTAACAGTCACGAAGTTTAAGGAAACATGGCCATGCCGCCTTATTTTTTTCAGTCACCGAGGTAAAGGAAACGTAAGCATTTAACATTAAACCTAAGCATGTATTTATGTAGCTTCGGTAGCAAGGGCCGCTACCTCCTAACCAGGAAGTGGTGGTTCGAGTCCTGCCACGTACCAATGTGTTTTCGAATTTCGATCTCATATGTACGTTTATCCGACGCTCTTACGGTGAAGGAAAACATCGTGAGGAAACCTGCACCATCTGCGAAGTAACTCGAAGGTTGTATGTGAAGTTGACCAACCCGCACTGGGCCCGCGTGGTCGACTAAGGCCCGATCGCCCTAATTCAGGGTAGGCTCGAGCCATTCGGTGGGGACGTGTATATACGAGCTGATGTAATGATGTATTTCGTTATGGGATGCAAATACAAACCGAAAATATAGTTTTTGACCTTAAGCATCATGATACCACACCCCGGACACTTCATACAACGGGCCAGAAATGACATTTCAAAAAAGAAATGACGGAACAAACAAAATGGCGGCGAAATCCTATACGTTCGACAACCAAACTGTAATCAATCTGTAGCAACATGAGTGACTAGGGGGTGAGGTCGCAATCTAGAGAGCGGCAGGGAGTGTCCATACTGTATGTTAGTACTAATATATATGTATACTTTGACGATACCGAGTACGGAACACTATAAAACATACATTCAAAATAAGAACCTCCTTCTTTTTTGAAGTCGGTTAAAAAGTTTTACTTTTAGGGGGTTCGCGTGACACCACCGCACCGTGATAATTTCGCCACTCTTAAGAATATATGGAGATGTCACGTCACTCGTGCACGTACCTCCATACTCTTGGACTTGGCGAGAGTGACAGAATAAGGATGACGACTTCCAAAAAAGTAAGTGTGTGGTTTTATGAAACCACGGTAAAAGTGAAACTTTGCAGAGGACGAAACGATCATGGCTGCTCTCGCTACGGTACAGAGGACGAAACGATCATACCGTCAGACGAAAGCGACCGTCACGCGACATGCAACAAACAGACGAAAAATTTGAGACGATGTAATAAAAGTTTCACTTTAAAAATAAATTATGAAACATTATTTCCTACATTGCACTGCACCTGAAAATTCGAGAAACCTTGATCGTTTTGTTTTCCTTTAATTCTTCATTTTTAAATAATGAAACTCACAAATTGAGTACGTAAATGATTCTGAGAAACTATGACGTCAAACGTTCCTATTTCATACATTTATGGACCAATATTTCGATTTTGGCAGATGATAAAAAGTAACTTAAATGACTAGCATTCAACATCCCTAATGTCACGTTGCTGGCAAAAGTAACCATTGTTTAAGTCTATTGGCTACACACCATTAGGTCGCGAGCTCGATTCCCGGCGGAGTCTAACTTTATAAGACTCGGTTTAATATTTCGTTTTTGGCAGATAATAAAAAGTAACTTCAATGACTAGCATTCAACATCCCTAATGTCACGTTGTTGGCAAAAGTAACCATTGTTTAAGTCTATTGGCTACACACCATTAGGTCGCGAGCTCGATTCCCGGCGGAGTCTAACTTTATAAGACTCGGTTTAAAATTTCGTTTTTGGCAGATAATAAAAAGTAACTTCAATGACTAGCATTCAACATCCCTAATGTCACGTTGTTGGCAAAAGTAACCATTGTTTAAGTCTATTGGCTACACACCATTAGGTCGCGAGCTCGATTCCCGGCGGAGTCTAACTTTATAAGACTCGGTTTAAAATTTCGTTTTTGGCAGATAATAAAAAGTAACTTCAATGACTAGCATTCAACATCCCTAATGTCACGTTGTTGGCAAAAGTAACCATTGTTTAAGTCTATTGGCTACACACCATTAGGTCGCGAGCTCGATTCCCGGCGGAGTCTAACTTTATAAGACTCGGTTTAAAATTTCGTTTTTGGCAGATAATAAAAAGTAACTTCAATGACTAGAATTCAACATCCCTAATGTCACGTTGTTGGCAAAAGTAACCATTGTTTAATTCTATTGGCTACATACCAGGAGGTCGCGAGCTCGATTCCCGGCGGAGTCTAACTTTATAAGACTCAGTTTAGTTGGTGGAAGGACATTTTCGAAGACCACCTCGCTAGCTACCACCATCTTATCGAAGTCTTGTCGCCAAACATGAATGTGTTCCGGCTTGAAGGTAAGATAGCCAGTATCCCATTGCATTGGGGAATCTTGGTAAGCCCGCTTTCATCTTCGGCATCATCGTTACTTACCATCAGGTGAGATGATGCCGAAGGCTAAATAATTGTGGAGAAAAAAAAGTACATGTCTTAATGGTTTTTTTGCAAACTTTAAAAGTCAAACATTGTGGACCTCGACTTTTTCAGATAAGTTAGGTCTACCGCGACTATAAAATGTGGCACGGTGCGCCATACGACTTAGCGTCTACGAGTCTACAAATACCACATAGTCATCACATCAGCTCATATACGTCCCCACCAAGGGGCTCGAGCCTACCCTAAATTAGGGCGATAGGGTCTTAGTCGACCACGCGGGCCCAGTGCGGATTGGTCGACTGCACCCACAACTTTCGAGTTTCTTCGCAGGCGTATGCAGGTTTCCTCACGATGGTTTCCTTCACCGTATAAGAGCGTCGGATAAACGTATATATGAAATCGAAATTCGAAAACATATTGGTACGTGGCAGGATCGAACCACGACCTCCCGGAAGGAAGTAGCGGCCCTTGCCATTACGCCAATGACGCTCTCTTTATTTTTTTATTTTTTATTTGAGTGCGTTTGGCTGCACCTCACCTTATGGTAAGTAGTGTCGATGCAGCCGAGGATGTGACACGCAAGCTCAAATAGTGCCTATTCACTCTCATCTTGAAGATTCCTAAATTATACGAATCGGGGAATACAGACGCCGGAAGGGAATTCTCTTACGCCACCGCACATAGTCATTACCGTGAATTTCGAACAAAGTCTCTTATGCGTCATGAGAACCGAGCTTCGTTAATTAGCGCTCGCATTAAAAGCATATTACAAAAGAAAAACGCTCCTTTGGACTACGGCCGGGCTCGTGCCGTATCAACCCGCTCCGCTCGCTACTGCACAGATTTCAACTTTCCGCGAGTCAGCTGCCGCCTCATTAATTCTCATTTTGGTGAATCAGCGGGCGTAACGTAATGGAGTTCCAAAAATGTTTTATTTGGAAACAAAATAATTAATTAACACGAGCTATTCAATTAAACGTTTCTAGAGCTCCGTACTACCCTTGTAGAGAATGACTACCCTTGTAGAGAAATGTTTTATTTGGAAACATAATAATTAATTAACACGAGCTATTCAATTAATCGTTTCTAGAGCTCCGTACTACCCTTGTTGAAACTGACTACCCTTGTAGAGACTGACTAAGGTATTATAATGGTTATAATGGTGCGGATGGTGGCGCATCGGGAGTCGGGTCGTTCCTTTCCCTCTAATATAGTTGATGGGAGCGATGGCTGACTCTCGCGTTATACTCGTGACCGGGTACTGTCCGTGTGAACTGGCCTACTCTTGTCAAAGTTATTACTGCATTCAATGATTTTTTGTATAACTTTTCGTGTCATATTGTTTTCATGTTCTAATTACATAAATTTAAAGGATTGCATTTTGACATTATTAACTAATGATTTGTAATTTCTTGATTTTTCACTAATGATATTATATTATTATTTTATGACGATCAGAAAGAGTGTAATTTGCACCTATTTTGAATAAATACCTTGAATCTTAAAGCGTCGGTGGCGTAACGGCTAGGGCCGCCGCCTCCTGTCCGGGAGGTTGTGGTTCGAATCCTACCACGTACCAATGTGATTTCGATTTAGTTTTCATATGTACGTTTATCCGACCCTCTTACTGTGAAGGAAAACAGCGTGAGGAAACCTGCAAACGCCTGCGGAGAAACTCGCAGGTTGTGTGTGAAGTCGACCAACCCGCACTGGGCCCGCGTGGTCGACTAAGACCCGATCACCCTAATTCAGGGTAGGCTCGAGCCCCTCGTTAGGGACGTAACGGAAAAACAAGACGGGAAAAACTAACCTTAGAAGTAATAGATATAGCGGTCGTCTAGCAACTGTGACGCACAAATTAAAAAAGAGCGAAACGTCGGTTTATGTCATGGGACCAGCCGTATATAACCGGCTTCCCGATAGCATCAGGGATGCACCTTCTGTCCACTGCTTCAAGAGTAAATTAAAGGAGTGGCTTCTTGAGAGACAATTTTATGACGTAAAAGAATTATTAGAAACAAAACTGCAGACTATATGTAAAGTGTCAGCAATGTTATATTTTGTTATATTTATTAATGTTATATTTTTTTTATTTTTATTACAAGATAAATCTAAGTTACTTTTCTTGACATTGAGTTATAAAATTAGTACTATTACTAATTATCGTTATTAGATGTATGCGTATTAATAATATTATTAACACTACCAATTACTTTGTATCCAATTATATTTTAAGTACATTAACGTGCAACAGAACATGTTGTTAATAAAATTTTCATTTTCATATATGAGCTGATATGATGATGATGATGATGCAATTAAACGTTTCTAGAGCTCAGTACTACCTTTGTAGAGAATGACTACCCTTGTAGAGAACTGACTGACTACGGTATTATAATGGTGAGAGCGTCGGTGGCGTACCGGCTTGGGCCGCCGCCTCCTGTCCGGGAGGTCGTGGTTCGAATCCTGCCACGTACCAATATGATTTCGATTTAGAATTTCATATGTACGTTTATCCGACGCTCTTACGTAACAGTGAAGTAAAACATCGTGAGGAAGGAAACCTGCACACGCCTGCGAAGAAACTTCTCAGAGAAAGAGCTTGTAACAGAATACAATCATTACAAAAACAGGATACTTAAATATGACTTCATCATCATCATCATCATATCAGCCGAAGGACGTCCACTGCTGGACATAGACCTCCCCCAAGGATTTCCCCGACGACCGGTCCTGCGCTGCCCGCATCCATCGGCCTCCCGCAATCTCCACCAGGTCGTCGGTCCACCGCGTGGGAGGCCTGCCTACGCTACGTTTTCCGGTGCGCGGTCGCCACTCAAGAACTTTACTGCCCCAAATAGGACTTAGTAAAAACTATTTGAGTATCATGTGTTACAGCTTTCAAGTTATGAAGTAATGACTGAGAAATCCCGTGATCGACACTCAATTTGCCAGTTTTATTTTATGTTTTACATACATACATACATACATACATACATAAGATCACGCCTTTTTCTTTCTCTTTCTTTTTATGTTTTGATGGCAGGAATTTCTGAAAATACAGGAAGGTCGTTGCCTAGGTGACGCGACACTTTGAAACCACTTTGTCATGCCATGTTCGGGCCTTGACAGAACATTAAAAATTTGAAACTTATTATTATAATTTGAAACGCTAAACACGTTAAAAATGTTGCGCTTCTCACTACGTGTCGGGTGTACTGACTCACGTCGCGTATAAAATGAAAGTTCCAAAGTTCTGGTGAAACTGATAACTGTATAAATATCAGAAAACACAAAATATAACACGGGAAATACAAGTAGGTACAGAAATTCGGTATGCTAAGTTAGTCCCTAGGAGAACGTCCGTATCTATATCGTGGCTGAGAGTTGACTCTTTTTGGTATGTCTCGTAACATTCAATAACGACTAGTTACCGGAGATCGGGGGGTGCTCCTAACGGTACTAAGATACACAGAAATATTAAAAGTATTCGTGGGAAAACAGAGGTACAGTACAGCAATAACAAACAGGGATACAATACCATAGTAAAACTATAAACATTTAGCTGGGTAGAAACTAATAAACGTCGGCGTGTTTTTTGCACAAATTACGTTCCCATAGCGGCTTCTGGTAACATTATATTGTCCTTATGTAGACCGTAATAACAGTTAGACCCGAAAGCAATTAGAAATCCCTTACAATGTGCAAGACCGCCGAAACGTAACCAGGATGTACCTCAATAAACTGTAGTTACATAAAGTCATATAAAAATATAAAATGTCCGTGTTTACGGCTTTAAAATCCAAAAACTGTTGTGTCTCGACAAAAAAAAAACTTTTTAGGGTTCCGTGGGACCAGGAAATGTTGTCGCCACAAAAACACTGACTTTCATCGCAACAACTTCGTAAACTTTTGCATTATTAATTTTTAAAAAAACAACTAAACCGATTTTGATAAAATTTATAATGGGAGCAACTTGGCATCATACTTATATACATATCTTTTTTTATATATATTTTTTATTCAAGTACATAGCTGACAAAATAAAACAATGGGTGAAGATTTTACCTCCTAAAAAAGGGGAAAAACCCTGTGTTATAGGATAGGTAATATTATTAGGATAGGTATATTAAAATAAAAAAAGAATCATGAAAATCGGTCCACAATCTGCGAAGACATCGTGTAAGAACCATACAAAAAAAAATTGTACATGGAAATTGTTGTACTGTGCTCTAAATAAAAGATTGTCTATTTTTTTTCTTCTTATCAGCTCATATACGTCCTCGCCGAGGGGCTCGAGTCTACCCAGAATTAGGGCGATCGGGCCTTAGTCGACCACGCGGGCCCAGTGCGGGTTGGTCAACTTTACACACAACCTTCGAGTTTCTCCGCAGGCGTGTATTCTATTCTATTAAAAAAAAATCGAGAGAGACCTACAGTACTCGTATATGATGTGTAACATGTGACAAAATACTTTATAAAAGGACGGCAAAGATACGGCAGACTAGGCTGTATGGTCATAGATACCTTTGCCTTTCCGCGCTTTTAAAGCCTGAAAAAAGAACGGCAAAGATACGGCAGACTAGGCTGTATGGTCATAGATACCTTTGCCTTTTCCGCGCTTTTAAAGCCTGAAAAAACGCGACTTCCTGTTACACATGGGACACATTTCCGTCCCATTTCACGAAATCACTCCCACAAATTGCAGGAAAGCGAGAGCAAAGATGTTACACATCAAAAAACACACTCGAATTGGTAAACGTCCTCCTTTTTGGAAGTCCGTTGAAATAACGCCTAAATCTGTCCACCGTGAAAATCTAAAAATTTAAATCCTACAATGTGATTAGTGAGTCGGCTTTGTTCGTAGGCCCACCCCTTTTTCTTTTTCTCTCCTCCTTTGGGTCCGGGCAGAATATCAGCGCTATGGTTTCAGTAAAAAAACCACAGCACCATGCTGAGTTTTAGACCTATTCGGCATAAAATTTAATTTCAGTTTTTAGTCTTAATCTTTAGCTATAGTTTATTTATATTAAGTAGGGTATGAAAAGGTATGTTGGTGGTAAAGGCAACTTGGTGACATTTTTCAAATGTATCTCAAAAAATGCCCGAGCGATCAATCGAAAAGGGAGACATATGGTTGTTTTCCTCGCACTTGTGCAAACTCGCTACCGCTGTCTCGTAAACGTGCTTCTATAGGTGTAATTATGAGAGATACATTTAAAAAAATTACACCAAGTTGCCTATACTACCAACATACCTTTCCTTACCTTACCTAATACTGTAATTATTTTTCCATTTATTTTTTGCCGAATAAACTTCATTTCTTTCTTTCAACGTACATTGGACACAGTGTTGAAATGAAACAATTCAGGCGCGCGACATACTGACTGGCACTAGGAACCTCCCGATTGGAGACTACCCAAAAATTTTTAGCATATCATCTGGACTGCCTAGACAATGCAATGCACAGACATAATCATTAACCTTCAAATCGAGATCCACGACCAGGTTTTTCACTCATGAGCAGGGTTTGAAATTATCAAGGTATTTTTTTGATAATAACCATGATAATTATTCGATAATTATCAGATAACTATCCGATAATTACACAGGTCTGCGATGAAAAAGTTTTTTTGATAATTGCAGGTTAAACGCGTTGATGTTAACCTATAATATTTATAATATATACTAGCTGTCCCGGCGAACTACGTACCATTACATTACACTGCCCTACCCTACCCTACACTACACTACACTACACTACAATACCACCTACCCTACACTACCCTAACCTACACTACCCTACCCTACATACACTACACTACACTACCCTACCCTACCCTACACTACACTACCCTACACTACACTACCCTACACTACACTACACTACCCTACCCTACACTACCCTACCCTACCCTACATACACTACACTACACTACCCTACCCTACACTACACTACCCAACCCAACCCTACCCTACCCTACCCTAAAAAAAAATTATGTTGGCCGATTCTCAGACCTACTCAATATGCTCACAAAATTTCATGAGAATCGGTCAAGCCGTTTCGGAGGAGTAAGGGAACGAAAACTGTGACACGAGAATTTTATATATTAGATTTTATTGTATCACGTCACATTTTTTTGTACTTAAGTTGAACAAATATAGGTCTTTAATTTTAATATATTCGCTTGTTTTTAAGCAATATTAATTCCATAGTCTGTATTTACAATCTTTAATCTGTGAGCAACCATCCTATACTTTGTGGCTGATCATTCTATAGTCTATGACCAACCGTTTTATAGTCTGTGACTGTGACCAGAGTAATAAAGAAGAAGTGAAGAAGTGTGAACCAGAGTAATAAAGAAAATAAACAAAAAGGGGAAACAAAAACGAGGCAAAAACTCATAACAGAAAACTAACAAAACGTAGATTTTTTTTCAAAAAAACAACGTTTTATTTAATTGCTCTGTTTAAATGTACTATTGTTATTTCATTTGATAGCTACAGACATAATAAAACTAAGTAAAAATTCTTAAATTATTTACATTCATTTTATAAAATGTTTGCTCCATACCTTTATAATAAGAAAGTTGTAAAAACGTGGTATATATCATATGACTACTGTTTTATATTGGTTTTAGAACATATACAAGAAATAATAATAGTCTGAATAGGTGAGTCATATCAATTAACTAACCTATGTCTCTAAGCACAGAAATCGGAATAACTTAATATTTCGATTTCTGTGTCTCTAAGGCAAGAACCGCGGTATCCTCTTTGTAACAAGGATATTTGCAACTAGTGCTGTAGTGCAGGATAGTCGTTTCGTTGAAATCACACTTTCATATAATAATTTAATACCTCTATTTGTAAATTTCTTGCTATTTCCACTATTTTTTTAACTTAAACCTGCTTTTTTTTGGGTTTATTTGTCTGAATTTGGGGATCTTCAAGGCGAGAGTGAACAGGCATTGTTTGAGTGCGCGTGTGCCTTCCTCGACTGCATCGCCACCTACCGTCAGGTGAGATGTAGCCAAACGAACTCAAATTTTTAAAATTTCTAATTTAAAAAAAACTTTTTATTTTATACGGGATGTTGTTTTGGTCGACAACGCCATTTTCAAGAGGGCTTCTACTCACGAAACTGAACAACTTTTCCCAAGGAACACATAGTCAATTCTCATAAAAAAAATTAGGCCTCTCCATACAAAATTGGTCAAACAGTTGACCAATTTGTATAAAAAGTCCAATTTCTTTTTTGCGATTTCAGCAAAGTTGTAGAACAAAAGTTGTTCAGTTTCATGAGTAGAAGCCCTACTGGAAACTGGAAAGGCCGTTGTCGACCAAAACAATACCCTGTATACGGTTGTTTTAGTACAATTGTCCGTTGCGGGAACGATTATTGGCATTATTTATTTATTTTTGAATCCGCCTCTATAACACAATAATCTTCAAATTCATAAATATATGGCCTTATAGGTAAATTTAGTTTAATAGTTGTTTGTGCAACGACAGTAATGCTTTTTTATGTTATACAAATCGTTAACACTGTTTTAATCTATGCCCTTCTCGGCACGGAGAGCGCTCAATCTGTTTTCTCTGTAATTATTATTTTTTGAATATGTTTTTTTAAAGTACCTACTGTAGAAGCACACCCCGGAGACTCCATACAAACGAGCGAGAAATGATATACATAATTATAACTGACGTATCTATAGGCAAGAATGCAGGTAGGGTTGAATCACACCGGCGGTATTGGTCACAAAATGTTTGTTAGTTATTTACTGAATGCTGTGTGAATACTAAACTCTTTTTTTTCCATACTTTTCGTTGTAAACAAACACCGTTCGAAAAAAAAAACACCACTTTCCGAATACACCATACACATTATGAGACAAAAAAACATTGTAAATGGTAACTGCGATGGGGCCGTACGAATTAACACTGAAACCTGCTATTATTTTGTACATCTTTAAACACTTTTTCCTTGACCGACAAATCGCTACCGCTTTTTAAAAAAAGGTCATCTACTTCTATGACGCCGAAAATCGCTGCCGCTTATTAAAAAAAGGTCCTCCACTTCTCTGACGGCGAAAATCGCTACAGCTTATTCCAAAAAAAGGTGAAGTCAATTTGATCACCAAGATTCATGATAGGGCCCAGGGGGCCCAGCCCCCTCCACCCATTTAAAACCTCCAAATTTTATGGAAAAAGTGTTAGAAGATGACCGTATAAAATAATAGCAGTTTTCAGTGTTAATTCATACGTCCACGTCGCAGTTACCATTTACAATGTTTTATAGGTAGTCTCATAGTCTTCTCATACTGTGTATGGTGTATTCGGAAAGTGGTGTTTTTGTTCGAGCGGTGGTTGTTTACAACATTTCAGTTGGGCCTTTACGTTCGGTAATTATGCTTGTGAACGAAATCACAGCGGCGCGCAAAGTGAATATAGTGAATAAAAGTGCTTGCGTAGCTCGTCCTTTACGTTTGGTACCCAATCTACACCCAATCTGAGTGACGGGGGGGGTGAGGTCGAATTTAGAGAGGGGCAGGGAGTGTCCATACTGTACGTTAGTACTAATATATATACTGTGGTAGAAGTAAGCAACTGCAAACTATGTAGTTTAATCTGCAGGTAGCCTATAGGTATTTTATGAGTAATTATTGCTGTTATTAGTAAGGGGGCGTCCATTAATTACGTGAGGTGTTTAAGGGGGGGAGGGGGGCAAGCTAAATCTTTCCAAATCTCACATGGGGGAGAGGGGGTTTTTTAGCAAATATCACGTAATTTGTTTTCTTGTAGAAAACGGTGTAAAATTGCGAAAAAATAAAGTTAAATCAAAGTAAAAAAAATCTAGAATGAAAATATGGCTCACACAACAGTGTTTGTCGTATTTGTCCGAACCCCGCAGAGCAGCACAGTAGCTCTTCGATTGCGTTTTTTTTTGTAATAACTCCGAAATGTTTTATCAGATAATTTTTTTTTTTATTCAAAAAATCAAATTTTGTTCATCAGATATATTTTTTTATTAAGCTTAAAAAACTACATCAATCGCCGCAAACCGCGTGAAAATTGGTTGATTCATTTAAAAGTTATAGCAGTTTGAAGATTGAAAAAATTCGTGTTTCATCAAACTTTTATTAGACTTTTTATAATCCAACGCGTTTCCAGCCAAAATACAAATTTTAAAAAATCTCACGTGAGATTTGGGGAGGTCCTGAAAAAAGCCTCACGTAATTTATGGACGCCCCCTATACTGTCGCGGTACGCAGACTGGTGAAAGCCGAGCCCTGGCAGAATATCAGCGTTATGGGCATTCACCTCTAACATATGCTATGCTTAGCCAGGACCTTTTCACTGGCCTGGCACTTACTGCAAATTTATTGTATTTAATTGTATTTATTAGTAAGTAGCTATAAGTTAGTCTTAGTGGTGTAACCCTCATTTTCGATAATCGGATGACGTATGTCTGTGTCGGTATCGCATTACTTTTTTGAAAAACGAAACAGGAATCCATTATTAACCAATAAACTTTTTTTCAACTGAAAACCAGTTTATTGGTTAATAATGGATTCCTGTTTCGTTTTTAACAAAGTAATAAGTACGATACCGACACAGACATACGTCATCCGATTAACGATATATTTTTTTTTAAATTGGTTGTTTGGTTAATAAATGAATCAAATACTACGTTTGTATAGGATTTATGAACTCCAGCGGGCTCTTAAGGCCTTAAAATGGGTCAAATGACAATATTCAATTCAAATTATTGAAAGACTGTGTAAAGCTATCACCATGGAAAAAATATATAATGTACTTAAAGTAATAAAAAATCGATTTAATTGAACACAATTTTAAAATTATTACCAAATTTGATGTAAAAAAAAATATATACCGTAGACCCTGTTTTTGGCATTAATTGCAAAATTTCTCGATAACAAATAGTTAATATTGAATGAAGCCAACACACCAAAATCGGTGACTTTAAAACCTTTCATTAAAAAATATATATATAAACATATTTTTTTTAAACTTATTTGTAAATGATGAAAGTAATAAAAACATGTTAAAATCGAGAACTGGGCGTTCGGTTTCAACGTAACAACAGCGTTGAAGCCCGCATTGATTTGAACTTAAAATGAATAGACTTACGTCCGATATTATTGAAACTTGTATCAACCTGCTCGGATTGAGTGATCTTAGCGCCTTAATACATTGGACGTCTCGCGGCTAAAATGATGATGATATAGATGATAATGATATGATAAATGGAGCAGATCCCGTAAGGGATAGGTCCGGATTTTTATCATCCATCTGTTCTGTGTTTTGTATTCTAAAAATTTCAACAATAAAAAGTTGACAAACAAACATTCTAACCTTTAGATCGAGATCCATGACCAGGTGTTTCCCGAATGAGGTGCCGCCAGTCTTCTGTATGTGCAAGAAGACCATGACGTCGTGCGCGTCCAGGTCGAACCTGAAGTCGTCATGGAGGACCTCGTCATAGGAGAGGCCTGGATGCGTCATCGCTTCCGGCAGTGGCCGCCCTGGGGCCTCCGCGTAGGACAGAGCGAAGGACTCTGACACGCGCTCTTTTGGTGATAGAGCGCATACCTGCAAAAATATTTTACGTTAAATTTGACATACATACAGTGTAAACTCTATATAGCCGCACTCAAGGGACCGGGCATTTTGTGACGTTTTAGAGAGTTGTCGTTATACAGAGAGAAATTAGTGTCAAAGTAAACCAACTGGAGCCAAAATTTTGACGTTTCAGAGTGAATCGTTATATCGAGTGACGTTTTACAGAGTTTACACTGTAATTAAATACTTGCAATACGAACGTGATACGAAGTTTCTGCACTTGAAAAACGTTAAACACGTTAAAAAACCGACTTCCAACCAACGTCTTTGATAATTTTCTAATAAAAATATTTACCGATTTTGATGAAATTTATATGGGACTACACGGGAAGAACTAGCTTTCAAATTAAAAAAAAGAACAACAAAATCGGTTCACCCAGTCAAAAGTTCTGAGGTAACACACATAAAAAAAACATACAGTCGAATTGAGAACCTCCTTCTTTTTGGAAGTCGGTTGAAAAGTGTATCTAAACATCAACCCTAGTTACCGTTTTGAAAAAAAAATGGAAACCTAAAAACTATATCGACTCGGGCGAAGCCGAGGGCAAAAGCTACCAACTAGGCAAGAGTGAATAGACATTATTTGAGTTTGCGTGTACCATCCTCGACTGCATCATCACTTACCATCAGGTGAGTTGCCGTCAAACGCACTCAAATTTTTAATTAAAAAAAAAAACTATTGAAATAAGTAGATGTACATAAGGGATCGTCCATGAATCACGTGAGGCTCGAATGAGGGGGAAGGGATTCGAAAAAAGTCACGAAATATCACAAGGGGGAGGGGGGGGGGGGGGGGGGGGTTGTTGCGAAATATCAAGTGCATTTATTTTTTCGCTAAACGCGCGATTTCGAAACCGAAAACGATTTCCCCTCCCGCCGCGACAACCGCTCGGCACGGCTTACCTTGAAAATATTTAAGATACTTTGTACCAGAAAAATACACGTGATTTTGAATCTGGGGAGAGGAAGGGGCTAGTGTAAAACCTCACCACGTATCACGATTTAAAAAGTTGCTTATTAACATCACGTGATTAATGGACGAGCCCTAACATGTAGGCTGACATGGCAATTTTTTTGACAAGACTAGCGAAGGTGGACCAGAATCAAGCCCATGAAAAGTGCTAATTAACGCGCCATCTTTTAAATAATAATAATAAAATAATAATAATACCTATAACAAAGGTTTTTAAAAAAATACTAAAAACCGCCTTCAAAATGAAATTCACTCAATAGTATAAAACAATCCTACTAATACATATTATAAACGCGTAAGTTTGTAAGAATGTATGGATGTATGTTAGTTACTCTTTCACGCAAAAACTACTGAACGGATCTGGCTGAAATTTGGTAGGTAGACAGATTAGGACCTGGATGAAAACATTGGCTACTTTTTCCCACGCTCGCGAGCCGCTTGCGGCTCGCGCACTGCGCACTCTCGAAAAGTCATAGAAACGTTGTCTACGCGAGTGAAGCCGCGGGAAACAGCTAGTAGGCTTCATAAAAAGGATCAAGGTCACCCAAAGGATGAAGAGGGTAATATGCTTGAAGTTTCCCTGTACGTGATCCAAATCTGTCTGTCTATCTGTCCGTCCGCCTGTCGTTAGTCTGTGTGTCCAACATTAAAAGAGCTGTAAAGCTGAAATTTGGTAGGTAGACAGATTAGGACCTGGATGAAAACATAGGCTACTTTTTCCCACGCTCGCGAGCCGCTTGCGGCTCGCGCAATGCGCACCCTCGAAAAGTCATAGAGTGAGCGCGGTGCGCGAGCAGCTAGCCGGTCGGGACGGTGATTTCCAATGCTTGATTACAAATCTGTGCATAAATACCTTTTATTAAAATAACTTAAGCAAATAGGTTGGATAGAACGGTAGGACGGAGTCGTATTACATTCGAGTGAGCGCGGTACGCGAGCCGCTAGCCGCTCGGGAGGGTGATTCCCAATGCTTGATTACAAATCTGTGCATCAATGCCTTCCATTAAATGTCCACGCGGGTGAAGCCGCGGGAAACAGCTGGTATTATTATACGTAATACACGACATTGACAAACAATAACGAAATCAAAGGTGAATTGTATATTGTCAATTGAACCATCTTAAGCCCTTAATATCACTCAGCAACCAAACCAGGACAACGAGCGGAGTTTGTTCAGGCGCTTCGCCGGCAGCTGCGCTGCCGCGGCACGCTCGCTTTGCTCGCTCGGCTCACGCGTTGCCTTAAAAATCAAACCTAACAGCTCGTCAATTCGCTCCTCACTACCGACCTAACCAGCCGATCTTGCCCCACCTAGACCCCACCTTGACCTAATCTACACATGTATCTCACCTAAACCTCAACACTGACATACGGTTAGATAGATCAGCATCGTTGCTCTGGGTTGAGTTGTTAATTTATATTAACTGAAGCTTGTTTTCACAATTACAGTCGGCAAAATACATAATAGGGATGACGACAGCATCAGAAATAAATTATGAACTCTTGATCACTAAATTGCCCTCCTACTTAAACTTCGGAAAACCTTACTCGTTTTGTTTTCCATCAAGTCTTCGATTTTTAATTCACCAAAATCACAAAATGAGTACATATATGACGCTGCTAAACTAGTACATATATCACGCTTAGGTATTTCAAACATTTTTAGAACAAAATGTCGTTTTTGACAGATGATTAAAAGTAACTCAGATGACTAGCATTTGTCATCCCTAGGTATCGTCGGCAAAACAGAATACTTTTAAGATGCCCACAAATAGTCGCTGACCTAGTAATTTAAAGGACAACATACTTATTTAAAAAACAAAAACTGCGACTCAAAGTTTGGATGCAAGGTTTATTATTTCTCCCATATAAAGAGCAGGCTCCCAAAATAAGTGCATTTTTGCTAGCATATGTTGAGTCGGTCGCGAGCTTGCTGAGCGTAAAAACTACACAGCTGATTCTTTGAACTTTCTTCTTTCGTATGACTAAAACAAAAACACGATTTATCGGTTTTCGCTAGATACTTTTTATTTTGTAAAAATATGTTGTTTCGAGAGATTATTGGATTTTACTCCTACATTACATAACTTAGGCATGTGGTATAAATACCGACAGTAAGAGAAAAAATGTATTGATAAAACGGCTAAGGCGAAAGTGTCATAGAATATTTACTAAGCTCGCAATGATCGAAAATGTGCATTTACACCGAAGGTAAAGGACGTGAATCTCGTTGAGATACTCACGCGAAATTCAACTGTAAAGCTAACTCCATAAGATTAAATATCGGGTTGTTCGCCTGTGCCGCGCCGGGAGCCTGCTCTTAACCTTGTTTGTCCAGTAATAAAAGTTTCAGAACGTCGTAAATATGTTGACAGAACGATGGAAGGACCAAAACGTATGGAATAGGGATGTGATACCCTAAAGCCATTGGTTACCGTCACAGCTGCAGTACGTTATAAATACGTTTTAGGTTTAAAAATAATTATTAAGTGCAGGCGAGAGTTTTGCTCTGTCACCTTTTTTACTTTAAGTAACAGATTTGGTATCAGCGTGGGAACAGGTTTTAACCCGGCGACAATGACGCTGGGCCATATTGACCCGAGCGATTTTCAATTGGGGAAGTTTCGAAAAAAACATATTATGTATAAGCGTTATTGGTTTTCTCAGTAGCTGGAGATAAGACCTCAATTCATATGATTTGTACCGTAGTATAGTGAGCAAGCGCCAGTGAAGAATGGTAAAATCCCTTTTCTTAAATAAAACGGCTACAGCTCCATACATTTTTAGTTCCAAAAGAGAAATTATTTTAGTTGCCCTTTTGAGGTTATTATTATAATTATAAATTATAGTTAGATATCTAAATTAACTTAAACATCTTGGTACTACAATGACTTCATGGTCGTGCAATAGTTCTTACTTTGTATTAAATTTGTTATAATTCAGCAGACAACCAGATAATTAAGAAAAAAAAAACATTCTGGTCATATTGACCCAGCGCCATCGTCCGCGTTACTTTTTACGTCATTGGAGCCGGGTTAAAATTAAAAAAATCTTGTACTAAGTCAATAATACCCGTGTGCCTGCTTAATCATCATTTCAGCTCATATGCGTCCCCACCGAGGGGCTTGAGACTACCCTGAATTAGGGCGATCGAGCCTTAGTCGACCACGCGGGCCCAGTGCGGGTTGGTCGACGTGACAAACAACCTGCGAGTTTCTCTGCAGGCATGTGCAGGTTTCCTCACGATGTTTTCCTTTACCGTAAGAGCGTAGAATAAACGTACATATGAAATCTAAATTCGAAATCATGTTGGTTCGTGGCAGGATTCGAACCACGACCTCCCGGACAGGAGGCGGCATCCCTAGCCGTTACGCCACCAAAGCTCTATACCTGCTTAATAACTAGTAGTATATAAGGTATTTTGAAATTAGAAGATCAGCCTCGTACCTACGGGGCAGGGCTGCCAGTGTACGATTTAAATCGTATTCGTACGATTACATAGCAGTCCGTACTATTTAAATTTTGGTTGATTTGTATGGGATTATGATTTTTTAAATGAAACGGTTTTCTATGTTTTGTATAGGCGTAAGACTTTTTTTACTATGTTTTGTATGGGTATACGATTTTTTTACCCCTTTGGTACGATCTCCTCCAAAAATAATATGGCAGCCCTGCTACGGGGAGATTCAAAGTAACAAGAAAGTAATAAAGAAAGATAGATATCTTATACATTTATTCGGGAATCGTTGTAGAAGAGTAAGCTTTGACCACTAGCTTTTTATCGATTTGTGAGACCTGGCGTTCAGTTTGCGTCTTTTGCGGAACTATCATTTCTTCATCATCGTCATGTCAGCTGGAAAACGTCCACTGCTGAACAAAGGCCTCTCCCACGGATTTCCACGACAACCGGTGGTGTCTTCATGTGCATTTGCTATCACCTTGTTTAGTGCACATTGTACCGTACCGTTCACAGCGGCCGGAGCCGGACCAAACAAGAGACTGGCTAAAAAAGGGGGGTTAAGTAGTTATGCAGTCGGGTTTTTGGTTTTTAATTAATTCGTTTAGCTATTTACAAGGTTTTTTATCACGCTTATATTAGCTTCACCTGTTTATATGTATTAGGGTTGCCACCCGTACTCTAAAATAGAGTATTGACAAAAACAAAGTACGCTAAAATACTCTATTTACGCTACTCTTGAGTAATATTGGCTTATTACTGGTTATGAGCACTTATGAGATTAAATAAACTCTTATCCAATGCCAAACTTGGGTGTTTGATTGAACGTTCAAAACGCAGCCATTCGAAAAAAAATTAACATTTTGAAAGTGCAATTGAAGCATTATATTAGCAAAAACTTTGAATAGTTATGGACAGTTTATATTCTGAAACAATACTTCTGAATGAGACATGTGAAAAAGTAATGCACTCTTTTTTTATGGTGTGTACTTTATTTTTATTTTACCGAAATGAAGAAATACTCTATTTGTCCCAAATAAAGGTGGCAACCCTAATATGTATGTTTGTAACACTTTAAACGGACAGATTTAATTCAAACTTTGTACATTTCTCAAGAATCAGTGACAATACAATAATTTCATAAGTTTATCTCATTGTCCTAAACTAAAAATTAAAAAAACAAAGTTTAAAAAAAACTAAAAAACACGCTTTTAAAGCACATCAAACTAAAAAGGGAAAAATAATTTTTAATATAAGCTGAAAACAATAATGAACAAAAAATTTTTGTATTATTGTGAAAAAATCGTGGGGCGCTTTGTGCAATATTTTTCGTACATCGAGCAATCCACGCTTTTTCACGATAATACTAGTATTTTTCGTTCATTATTGTTTTCAGCTTTTATTAAGAGTTATTTTTCACTTTTTAGTTTGATGTGCTTTAAAAGCGTGTTTTTTAGTTTTTTTAAACTATATTTAATTTATTTTAGTTTCAACTGTTCCGGTGTGTAATAATAATGATGCATGCACTGCGCTTTGCGCCATATTTTTCGTATATCGAGCAACACACGCTTTTTTCACAACAATACTAGTATTTTTCGTTCATTATTGTTTTCAGCTTATATTAGGAATTATTGTTCACTTTTTAGTTTGATGTGCTTTAAAAGCGTGTTTTTTTTAGGTTTTTTTAACAATATTTTTAGTTTCACCTGTTCGGTGTGTAATAATTAATAAATAATGATGCATGCATGCATACATCAAATCCCTCAAGTTAAATAGGTACTTCCCCGCTTCCCTTTGCACGCATAATCGTTATCGGAAATTATGGATGAAAATGCAATATTATGATGACATAGGGCTGATCTGGTGATGGAGTCGGAAGGTGGCCATGAGAACTCTGTAATAAAACGACGCAGCCCCTTCGAATTTGGGCTCGTTTGATTCGTCTCGACAAGGACTCTGGTCTTAGATATCCAGAGCAAGGGTCTGATGTTGGAGCCCAAAGGTGGCTGGCACCCTGTAAAACAGCTAAGAGCTTGTATCTAAAACTTTATAGGTTTTTATTAGCCTGTTTAATCTATCTATCTTATACCTTGAAACGAGCAACTCTTGTATATACAGGGTGTTGTTTTGGTCGACAACGCTATTTTCAGGAGCGCTTCTACTCACGAAACTGAACAACTTTCCCCAAAGAACACATAGTCAATTCTCATAAAAAAATTGACCTCTCCATACAAAATTGGTCAACCAGCTGATCGATTTGTATGAAAAGTGCAATTTCTTTTTTGCGATTTCAGCAAAGTTGTAGAACAAAAGTTGTTCAGTTTCATGAGTAGAAACCCTACCGGAAAGGGCGTTGTCGACCAAAACAACACTCTGTATGTATATGGGGTGACTTTTAATTAGTTCTTGATATCAAAGGATAATAACTCTCGCCCTAATTCAGGGTAGGCTCGAGCCCCTCGGTGGGGACGTATATGAGCTGACATGATGATCAAAGGATATGAATGTACATTAGATAACAAATCACTTTCCCAAAGAAACTATAAGTCAAATATGAAAAAAATATTGTTGGCCCTCTGTACAAAACAAGTTATCAAATCGGAAAAAAATTTTTTTCATATTAGACATATAGTTTCTTTGGGAAAGTGGTTTTTAATCACGAGTACATTCATATCCTTTGCTATCAAGAACTAATTAAAAGTCACCCCATATATTTAATCTGAATCTCGGAAATGGCTCCAACGATTTGCTTGAAAATTAGTATACGGTGATTTTTGGGGGCGAAAAATCGATTTAGTTAGATAGGTCTCATCTCTGGGAAAACGTTATTTTGCGAGATTTTCGCATTGGAGTAGGGCGCGAAACGAAATATGCCGCGCAATTTGTATCATAAGTAGCATATTTTTTAATTGTTTTTTACGGCTCTGGGTACTATGCCCCGAGCAAAGGATTGGTTTATAGCCTCACTTTTCGCTAGTTAAAATTGACATGCGACAAAATACTATTATTTATTTAAGTAAATTTACAGCATAACAGTACAAATCAAAGAGCTGTAAAAATAATGGTTAATTTATTTAAAAAAATACATTTAACAACAACTAACAAGCATGTGTCTATGTGTCACAGCAAACACTTCTATTTTTTTTAATTTACGACGTATCTCTTGAACTTTCGACTGGTAATATCACCATCTCATAAGTCTTTAAAGTCCCCTCATTGCGTAATATTTGGTAACTCCGATGAAAATGTGATAATTCGAATTAATTAATTAAAGGCCATGTTAATTAACACTCAGTAACGGAAAATTGATAATTATATCAAAAGGGTTTCGAAAATGAAGCGTTTGTATCGATTTATTTATGAAATTAATTGCGTATCCGTATTAATAATCGACTCAAATTAAATTTATGCGAGAAATAGGAAATGTATTGAACATAATTGTTACTGGAGACTTTTATAACATTTCAATAATTGCAAACACTGAAAACGTTAAAAAACCAGACAAGGGCGAGTCAGAGCCGCACACAAAGGGTTCCGTACCATCATACTAGATGGCGCTAGTACAAAGGGAAAAATCTGAAAGTAGGCAGTTTGACGTATGCAGTTTGCGGTAGTATGCCTGATCTGTGTACTAGTATATTTTACCTTGCAACATATCAGCATGTAGCAAGAGAATCCTAACTAATATTATAAATGTGTAAATGTGTTTGTTTGTTTATTTGTTGTTTGTTTGTTACCTTTTCACGCTTCAACACCTTGACCAATAGCTGATGAAATTTGGCATGCAGGTAGCCTGTGTCACGGGGAAGGACATAAGCTACTTTTTATCCCGGGAAAATAGCATAGTCCGATGGAGTTCCTGGGGGACCTGAAGAAATACTCTTTTTTTGGTTAATTTCTTTAACATCACAACGGAACCATGGATGTTGTGATTTATTGCACAGAGATGGTTGAGGGTGTGGGAAATGACATAATTTACTAAGTAATTAGCATATCATGACATAGTTCCCGAGGGATCTAGAGAAAACTCATGTCCACGCTTCCGAGCCGCTTTCGGCTCGCGCACCACTCACCCTCAAACAGTAATAAAAACTATGTCCACGCGGGCCAAGCCGCGGGCAAAAGCTAGTATTCGTATAAATGTTTTAAGATATCAGCATGTAGCAGGTGAATATTTTTATAAATGTTAAAAGATATCAGTATGTAGCAAGTGAATATTTGTATAAATGTTCAAAGATATCAGCATGTAGCAAGTGAACATTTGTATAAATGTTTAAAGATATCAGCATGTAGCAAGTGAATATTTTTATAAATGTTTAAAGATATCAGCATGTAGTAAATAAATATTTGTATAAATGTTTTAAGATATCAGCATGTAGCAAGTGAATATTTTTATAAATGTTTAAAGATATCGTCCACGCGGGCCAAGCCGCGGGCAAAAGCTAGTATTCGTATAAATGTTTTAAGATATCAGCATGTAGCAGGTGAATATTTTTATAAATGTTAAAAGATATCAGTATGTAGCAAGTGAATATTTGTATAAATGTTAAAAGATATCAGCGTGTAGCAAGTGAACATTTGTATAAATGTTCAAAGATATCAGCATGTAGCAAGTGAACATTTGTATAAATGTTTAAAGATATCAGCATGTAGCAAGTGAATATTTTTATAAATGTTTAAAGATATCAGCATGTAGTAAATAAATATTTGTATAAATGTTTTAAGATATCAGCATGTAGCAAGTGAATATTTTTATAAATGTTTAAAGATATCAGCAAGTAGCAAGTGAATATTTGTATAAATGTTTAAAGATATCAGCATGTAGCAAGTGAATATTTTTGTATAAATGTTTAAAGATTACAGCATGTAGCAAGTTAATATTTGTATAAATGTTTAAAGATATCAGCATGTAGCAAGTGAATATTTGTATAAATGCTTAAAGATATCAGCATGTAGCAAGTGAATATTTTTGTATAAATGTTTAAAGATTACAGCATGTAGCAAGTTAATATTTGTATAAATGTTTAAAGATATCAGCATGTAGCAAGTGAATATTTGTATAAATGCTTAAAGATATCATCATGTAGGAAGTGAATATTTGTATAAATGTTTAAAGCGAGTGTTACGCTATATAATAAAAGGAACA
Organism: Coleophora flavipennella; assembly: GCA_947284805.1. Taxonomy (NCBI): domain Eukaryota; kingdom Metazoa; phylum Arthropoda; class Insecta; order Lepidoptera; family Coleophoridae; genus Coleophora; species Coleophora flavipennella. Next base: position 8,337,317 of record OX369300.1, read on the forward strand.
ATTAATTAATCTTGGTCTTATATTAAAAAGTGATAATTTAAAGATAATTGGATTTGTCGACGCAGACTGGGCAGGAAATACTGTGCAGGTCAACTTCTGGTTACATGTTTTTTGTATTTAAAAATTAAAATAAAAAAAATACATGTTTATTGATTACCAAAAAATATCAGATTTTTAAGGCTAAGATCTCCTTTTAGATAAAAAATACCTATGTTAGGAAATCTTACTCTTCCATCGCACATCGTATTTAACTGTTTAGTTTCCTGCAATTTTAAAAAGCAAAACTCTGTTTCACTATCTTTAACTGAATTAAAATATATAGCACTCAGCAGTGAGTCAATCTTGTTACAAAATCTACATAGATTTTAATTTTGAATATTGATATAGATATTTTTGAAGACAACCAGTCTGTAATAAATAAAGCTTGCTTACCATAAGGAAAATAACAAGAGATTAAAACATTTATATATTAAGTATCATTTTATTGGGGAAAAGATCGAACAGTTAAAAGTTTACTTAAAATATATAATGTCAGAAAATAATTTAGCTGACTTGCTAACTAATCCCTAAGGTAAGATCTTGATTGAAAAACATAGGAATGCTATATATTTAAATCTCAGTAATTAAAATTGTTTTAAATATAGTGCAAAAATTTTATGCTGTAGAGAACCATTCATTTGTTCCGGATGAGTTTATGCTAGATGTTTCTAGCCATTTTTTAATGTTTGGAATAAACATTTTAAATTTTAAGTTAATTAAAAAATAAATTTTGAGGGGGGCTGTTGAAAATAGCAACAAGTATTTTTTAAATATAGTAACATTAATAAAAATAAAAAGTGTTACATTATCTTTGCATCAAGGCTAAGAAATAAAAGGTTATGTGAATATTTTTTTTGTTTAATTTCTTTGCTAGATTCCTGATTTTTTTATCAGTTCCGCACCATCATATAAAGATGGCGCTAGTTTCTTCATGTTAAAAAACACGTTTTTGTATGGATACCTTCTTTATTTTTTAACTTTTTCTAGATTTTAGTATTTTTTGTTATAGCGGCAACAGAAATACATCATCTATGAAACTTTCAACTGTCTAGCTATCATGAAATACAGCCTAGTGACAGACGGACGGACAGCGAAATCTTAGTAATATGGACCGGTTTAACCCTTTCGGTAAGGAACCCTTAAAATCAACTCCAATCGCAACAATCAAGTACAATTTTGCTACATATTTTGGTTTGTGTTCATTTCCTAAAAAAATAATGAACCGATTTTTAATTAAAAAAAAATATGGGCCCAACCTGGCAGCATCACCCTATCGAAAAACAAAATAATCATGACCACTGGTTCACAATATGCAAAGATATCGCGTAACTAACATTACAGTCGAATTCTATGATTCCCTTCTTCTATGAAGCCGGTTAAAAATCATTTTGTGGAGCGTTCATCTGAAATTATATCTTCACTCCACTCACTTCCGTTACGTTTCAATCAAAAAATGAAATTATGATGGTAAAAATAATCATGAGCACCGGTTCACAATATGCGAAGCTAACGCGTTACAAACATTACAGTCGAATTGAGAACCCCCTTCTTCTTTGAAGTTGGTTAAAAATCATACTATGGAGCGTTCATTTTAAATTAGATCTTCACTCGTCTCCATTTTCCGTTCCGTTTCAATCAAAAAATGTAATTATGATGGTAAAAATAATCATGACCACCGATTCACAATCAGCGAAGATATCGCGTAACAAACATTACAGTCGAATTGAGAACCCCCTTCTTCTTTGAAGGCGTTTAAAAATCATTCTATGGAGCGTTCATTTTAAATCAGATCTTCACTCGTCTCCATTTTCCGTTCCGTATCAATCAAAAAATTTAATTATGATGGTAAAAAATTTAAAAAATGTTGAAAGTTCAATATCACTACAAAGGGAGTCGAGAAGTTAAGAGGGTGCGAAGGACGAGATATAAAGGCCCCCTCGTCCCTTGTTTGTACGCTTAATGAAGTGGGCAGGGAATGGGCAGAGCCCTTCGGAGCTGCTACAATCAGCGACCGACTTGTTTAGTCAGTTTAGGGATCGAAGATGCCAAGTTAATAAATTATACAGGGTGGGCCTTTCCAAAAAACACTGGCACACGAAAGGTTCTGTTCCATATCGTACAAAAAACCGGCCAAGTGCGAGTCAGAACCGCACACATAGGGTTCCCGCACCATCATACTCGACGTTCGCTAGTTTCCTCACGTTTTAAAAAAACACGTTTTTTGTATGGAGCCCCCCACCCTTATTTTTTTCACTTTTTTTAATTTCTAGTATTTGTTGATAAAGCGGCAACAGAAATACATCATCTGTGAAAATGTGACTGTACAACTGTCTAGCTATCACGATTTATGAAATACAGCCTGGTGACAGAAGGACAGACAGACAGACAGACGGACGCACAGCGAAGTCTTAGTAATAGAATAGGGTCCCGTTTTTACCCTTACGGAACCCTAAAAAACATGTTTCACATATTTTCGTATTTTATTTTCTTTTTGAAGTGAAAACTTCTTTAGGCACGTTGGGCATTTTTTGAGATGGGAAAAAAAAAACCGACACCTTACCAGGAACACTCGCAGGGTCAAAACTTTGTCAACGTAGTCGTTCGCCAGGAACATTCGGAGGGTAAAAACATATAAACAGTAAAAAGTTTTCACTTCTGTTGGCACTCCCAGTGATTTAGTTAGGTTTATTTTTTTTTATTTTGACCAAGAAAGGTACAGGGAATCTGAGGGTTTATTTATACGTGTTCAGCTAATCTGATAATTTTTCACCCTTTTTAGGGTTCCGTGCCTTAAAAGGTTAAAAAGTAACCATTATAGGATCACTCGCGTGTCCGTCTGTCTGTCACAACCAATTTGTTCCGAAACTACTGGACCGATTGAGTTGAAATTTGGTACACATATGTAAGTAGGTGACCCAAAGACGAACGCGTAACGTGTGTAATTAAATGAATTTTAATATGGGGGTAAGTAAATAAGAAATATAGAAAAAGTTACAAACTATATTATCGTGTAACGTAACAAATCAAATAAAAGTGCTTGTTGTGAGAATCTCAATTATATTTTTTTTATAATTTTAGGATAAATAGTTTTGAAGTTCTTTAAGAAAAAAGACGAAAATTGAAACTACTGGACCTAAAATCTTGAAAAAAAAATCACAGTATAAGAGGTAAATGCATAGATTACAGGAAAACCAATGAGAAATCTAAAGTCCTTCCGTTCCCAGAGGAAAAATAAAAAAAAATAAGTCCAGAATAAGTAGACCCCTATGTACCTAGAGCAAAGTATGTGCTGAGAGGTCTTGTTTTGTTAGTAGTTAAAGTTTTGGTGTGCGGAACCTTGTTTGTGTGAACCCGAATCGCACTTGGCCGTTTTTTTCAGTCTGGATTTAATTAAAAGCCTAAATATGCATTCTTAAATTTCTTATTGCGTTAAACGAAGCAATATGCTGCAATCAGATCTTCAATCTTCGGTGTCGAGTTACATACATATACATTGCTTTATCGACGTGCGGTGCGTTGGAAAAGAAACCCTATCTGGCGCCACATGTAATTCAATACGCTATGGCTATATTACAATCAGAATTCATATCTGAAACATAATACTTAGCGTGCCTGCGGACGTATGCAGTAAGTAGCATTAGCCCGTCCTAGTAAGTAAATATCCTTCTCTCAAACATGCTTGGAAAGAGCATTATTTTGACAACCATCTTCGAGATAAATCGAAATTGTTGTACTGGTCAAATAGTTGTATAAAAACAGAGATTTGTTACCATAGATGGGTTATGCACTAACAAACCACATTTGAAAATCGAATCCATTTACACACACATTATAATAGGTACCTACCGAATGCTACTATGAAAAGAGATGCCAATTGGCATCTTTTTTTTGCTTCACTTTTAGGATGCATGTAACCTATCTACCTCCCCTTATATATAGCATATCTCTGTATAAAAATCCATATATGTCGTGTTTTAGCGGCTAAATAAATTACTGTGTAAACTCTTATCTGTCGTGTAATTTAAAAATGGAACGATCCTTTACTCCGAAACATGGCAACCAAGGAGGTAACTTATCAATCAAAGGTTTTATTTAAATTTCGAACTGATTTCAAATAGAAAGGTGTTTATTTAAAAAAAACATATGAACACTTTGGCGCGTAAAAATTAGTTGTTCGTTTTTTTTTTCTTCGCCCTTTTAGGGCAGGCTAAGGCTCATTGGCCATACCGCCTAGTCTTCAGTATATGTTTTTCAGTAGTATTCATTTGTAGAATTCACGTCTTCAGTAATTTTCAGTAGTTTCTTCACGTTCACATCATATCATTGTCTATAAACTAACCTAACCTACATACTCTAGCAAAATGATAGCACTTTTGCTAAAGCTTGCTCGGACTTTTTGTGGGAACTCGAAACACAGTATACACACTTTTATTTCATTATCCTACACAAAAAACACTTATATGATCCTTCGCTGATAAATACACTATCAATATTATACATCAAAAACCACTAAATGTAATTTTTCGGATAATAAAAGAAAAATGACAAACTGAACGCTACAAATTCCCGCAAAAAAGTCCATTAGTTGTTCGTTATTGAAAATATATTTCCGCGCACTATTTGAGAAAAGTAGGTACTATACAAGCCTTGACCACAACTAGGCATTGATGGACTTACATAATATGTATGTCTCCGCTTACCCCGGCCTTTTTTATGAAAGATTTGGGTGCGTTTGGCTGCACCTCACCTGATGGTAAGTGCTTATTCACTCTCGTCTTGATGATTCCTAAATTATACGAATCGGGGAATACAGAGGGCGGAAGGGAATTCCACTCCTTGGCCGTTCGCATGATAAACGAAGAAGTAAAACGCTTTGTACACCTTTGTTCATCAATGCCTCATTTGCTGGCCGTTGCAGTAATGTGCTATTATTGCACACCAGAAAAATAGTACTTAACACGGAATATCAAAAACTCGTAGAAAAGGGTAAGGAAGATGGTATGTAGTTTGTAGAAGCCGCTGTCTGGGCAACGGACGGACAGTCGGACGGGCCTTTTGCTCACGTCTGTGCTATATGTGGTTTGTATCTCAAATAGCAACATAAAGTAACAAATACAGTGTAAACTCTGTATAACGTCACTCGATATAACGATTCACTCTTTGAAGCGTCAAATTTTCTGGCTCCAGTTGGTTTACTTTGACGCTAATTTCTCTCTGTATAACGAAAACTCTCAATAACGTCACAAAATGCCCGGTCCCTTGAGTGTCGCTATATAGAGTTATACACTGTAATTGGATATTACACATTACATAAAATTATATTTTCGCTTCGTTGTGATTATATTCATATTTCCTTTCGAAAAAAATAAAAAAGACACAGCAGTTTTGCAAAAAAATAATTTGTTGCTAATATTTACAATTATAATTATAAGATAACAATTAAACAATTGGTGGTTCACCGGTAACGACTCGGTCCTTGTAAAACCAGGAGGTCGCGGGTTCGATTCCCGGTGGGGTCAACTTGTAAGACTCAGTTTGGTTGGTAGTAGGGCATTGCCGTATAGTCGTTGCCGTATAGTCGCCGCCAGCAATTCGCATGCCGCCCGTGTACGCAGTTTTATATAACCGCTAAATCGAGCGCCTTAATACCCATGTTTTCGTGTATTGTCTGACAGTGGGAAAGAGTAGGTTTTATAGTAAACGCGTAGGTATTTAGGTTTTATAAGGAAGTGCAATATTTGTTTCAAAGTAACTAGTATCTCATCTGTGACCTTATGTAATAACAACGGAGACAAAGAGAGTCTATATTCTAATTAGTAAGGCTTTCGAGATGTATAGGGCTTTAGTTTACCTAACTTGTGTTATGTTATATTAGGTCTTTACCTATGAAATTGCGATTGTATAAAAAAGTTTAAAGATGAAAATTTATATCAAGAACAATAGTTATTAAAACAAAATTTATTACAAAAATAGCATTAGACTATTAGAAATTAAATGGTGGTAAACATATGTCTACTGTTTAGATATTTTGAGAGCAACCTTTAACCATTCAACCCCATGAATTCGGGTTTTTTCACCTGCAAAAATCGCCTTTAATGAGGCAAAAAATAGTCATTTTTAATTTTAAAGCTCTAGAGTTATCGCAGCAGTTTATTTGTTACTAATGTCATATTTGGGCGTAACGCGCATAAGACTTTTCGAAAACAGAACTACTTGATAATTTATGCTTAATGTTTTAGAAATAGAATAGCTTCAAATATGATGAATAATTGATGTCATAATAATTTTAACTTAATATTAACATTACAAAATTGTTTTGGTGTACTATCATCATTACAGCTCATATACGTCCCCACCGAGGGGCTCGAGCCTACCCTGAATCAGGGCGATCAGGTGTACTATAAGTGTAAATAAATAAATAAAAATAAATAAATTTTAGAGTTTTTGTTTATAACTACTTGATAATTTATGCTTAATGTTTTAGAAATAGAATAGCTTCAAATATAATGAATAATTGATGTCATAATAATTTTAGAGTTTTTGTTCAATCTTAAATCTTAATTAGCTGCAAAGGCTCTAAAAGTAACTACAACGGGGGGGGGGACCTGTTTCAATTTTTTTTTCAATTTTTAACTGTAATATTTTTTTTAGCCGGTGTTGATACCATTGTGTTCAAAATATTACAGTATAGCAAAATAATACCATTTGTGTCATAAAATGTATAATAAATGTTTGAAAAGTGTAAGGAAAACAAATACGTTACTAAAGCTACAACTTCGATGCTAACTGCATTCCTACTGGCAGTGGCAGTAACGCAGTGGTAAAAATGAAACTTATTTCAACTTGATAATTAAATAGATGTACATTCTAAAGAAATTGTGATACCATCAAAACATGTATGTACTAACAATAGGCATATGATTTAAATCATCATCATCATATCAGCCGAAGGACGTCCACGCTGGACATAGGACTCCCCCAAGGATTTCCACGACGACCGGTTCTGCGCTGCCCGCATCCAGCTTCTCGCAACCTTCACCAGGTCATCGGTCCACCGAGTGGCAGGCCTTCCTACGCTGATTTCGAGAACTTTACTACCCTAACGGCCATCTTTTCTACGAGCTATGTGCCCCGCCCATCGCCACTTAAGTTTAGCAATTCTGAGAGCTATGTTGGTAATTTTTGGTTCTCCTACGGATCTCCTCCAGATTTCTACGGATTCCAGGGGTTCGACTAAACTGAAATTTGGTATGAAGCCGTGTTCGCGGTGACAATCGATCTTTTTGGTATTTTGAAATTGATCTGATGATGACCTTTGGAGGTGGATTCATGTTCCGAGGATCGTCTTTTCATCATCTTCGTCATATCAGCCGAAGAACGTCCACTGCTGGACATAGGCCTCTCCCAAGGATTTCCACGACGACTGATTCTGCACTCCCGCATCCAGCGGCTTCCCGCGACCATCGCCAGGTCATCGGTCCACCGAGTGGGTGGCCTGCCTACGCTACGTTTTCCGGTGAGCGATTGTCTTTTATTTTCATTGAAATAGTAGAAAATACTGTGCTCTCCTTTTTATTAGTTTAGATACATGTATTTACATTTACATTTGGCACCGTGAGCATTTGGCTTTTGAGCATAAAAACTATTTTTAAATAAAAGCTCAGATTGTGTCATTCGTTTGAACAAAATGCAAGAATTGTATCTACTTTAAAAGACAATTTACAGATGACAGATACAAATCAAGTAATACACATGGGTCAGCATTTTTTTACGTCAAGTTGACGTTCTTTGACACGCGGCGGCACGCGCTGTGTCGGTGTTTACAAAGGGCGAGCAACGCTATCTAAGCGAACGGGTTTTACATAAAAGTTTTAAACATTTTCTTCAACATATTTCACAGGTACTATTTAGGCCTGTAAAGTCATAACTTTTTGAAAATCATAATAAAATAATCCGTTATTTTTAAGAAAAATATCACATTCATTTTTAGTAAAATCTATAATTATATATAAACAATATTATTTTTGAATAAAGCCAATTAATTGCTTGTAGCATCACCATCCTTACTAATATTATAAAAGTGCAAATGTGTTTGTTTGTTTGTTACCTTTTTACGCTTCAACGCCTTGACCAATCTTTATGAAATTTGGCATGCAGGTAGCCTATGTCACGGGCAAGAACATAGGCTACTTTTTATCCCGAGAAAATAGCATAATCTGATGCAGTTCCTGAGGGAACTAAAAAAATTCTCGATTGTTGTGATTTTTTGCACAGAGATGGTTGAGTAGGTGGGAAACGAAATAATTTACTAATCACCCTTAAAGACAGTTATAAAAACGATGTCCATGCGGGCGGAGCCGCGGGAAAAAGCTAGTATAAAGTAAATTTGAACTTTTAAAACCTGATGATAAGGTTGTTAAAATGAAAAAGCCAATACCAAACGTTGCGTGCTAACTAGCCAAGCCTACAAAATGTAGTCTAACTTAGTATCTGGTTAAGTAGGCGATGGAGTGGGCGTTTACGGCCAGGTGTTATCCTGTCCATTATCAATTCAGCGGGCAATCGCAACAGCGCAGTGTCGACAGGACAGCAAGTCTGCGCCCGCGCCTTATGTGGGCAGCGCCATGTGAGACCGGTGCTTATGTTAGAGCGGAGAATGGTTAAGGCGCAATGGTACTTAAAAATATGTTTTTGTTTTTTTCTTAACGTGTAACGAGGGAAGAAAATAGCCACACTTTTGCACTTTTTCGATGTTTTCGTTTCTATTTTCATGATATTTATCTTCAATAAAAATCCATTTGATGTTTTCCCTTCAGTCACCTATGAGCTTTATTTCAGTAAATAAACCATATTATCAAATTACTTATTTTAAGAATAAAACCGAAAATAGACGATAAAATGGCACGAAAAGAGGTACCTTTGCGAAATTATTCTATCGAGCCAACTTTATTAAATCGTGTTTCCAGTCGATATAGTCCCTCGTTAGTTAATTCTCAATAATACGTAATAATATATGTTTTCCTAGAATTTAAATTTACTGTTAACTACTTCAAAAATGAATTCTAAAAACCTGTTTAAGTATTTTTTTAAGTACCACCGGGCCTTAAGAAAATAAAGATCTTTGGGTAGACGCAGTTTTAGCTGTTTTGTAATTAAACTTGCTATTTGTAAGAAACTTATATTATAAATGTGTTTGTTTGTCACCTTTTCACGCTTCAACACCTCGACCAATATTAATAAAATTCGACATGCAGGTAGTCTGTCCACTTAAAACGTCTACTGCTGGACAAAGGCCTCCACCAAGGATTTCCACGACGACCGGTCCTGCGCTGCCTGCATCCAGCGCCAGTCAGTTTTTTGAAATTGATCTGATGATGACCTTTTGAGGTGGATTCATGTTCCGAGGATCGTCTTTTCATCATCTTCGTCATATCAGCCGAAGAACGTCCACTGCTGGACATAGGCCTCTCCCAAGGATTTCCACGACGACTGTTTCTGCACTCCCGCATCTAGCGGCTTCCCGCGACCTTCACCAGATCATCGGTCCACCGTGTGGGAGGCCTAACTACGCTACTCATTTACATATTTGTACCAAATTTCAACTCAACTGGTCCAGTAGTTTCCGAGCAAACTGGCTGTGACAGAGGGACGAACAGCCAGACACACAAGTGATCTTATTATGGTTTCGTTTTTACCTTTTGATGTACGGAACCCTAAAAATACGAATTTATTATGGTTATTAGATTAAGGCATGAGAGCGTCGGTGGCGTGGCCGCCGCCTGCTGTCCGGGGGGTCGTGGTTCGAATCCTGCCACGTACGCTCTTACGGTGAAGGAAAACATCGCAAGGAAACCTGCACACGCCTGCGGAGAAACTCGCAGGTTGTGTGTAAAGTCGACCAACCCGCACTGGGGCCGCGTGGTCGACTAAGGCCCGATCGCCCTAACTCAGGGTAGGCTTGAGCCCCTCGGTGGGGACGTATATGAGCTGATATCATCATGGTTATTGGACGAAAGACAAGGCAAAATTAAATCGGAATCATAATACTCGTAGGTAAGCCAATAATAGTTATTAATCAAGAGTATATTTCATAGTGGATAGTGTTCATGGCCGCCATCGTCTACGGCGTCCATGTACCGAACTCCTGTTGTCCTTTCATATCTCTCGAACTAACTTCTACAGTAAATCCTTCCTATCTCTCGAACTAATTTCTACAGTAAATCCTTCCTATCTCTCGAACTAATTTCTACAGTAAATCCTTCCTATCTCTCGAACTAACTTCTACAGTAAATCCTTCCTATCTCTCGAACTAACTTCTACAGTAAATCCTTCCTATCTCTCGAACTAATTTCTACAGTAAATCCTATACTGTGCAATCTGTTAGGCTGTGGAATTCACTGCCTACAGACATCAGACTGTCTGAATCCCTAGGCATCTTCAAAAACTGACTTCGGGATCATTATTCACAAAATCTGCAATTATTCCTAACTTTTCCTAGATTCTATTTTATTGTAATTTGTGTTCCTCCTAGTTTATCCTTATGCTTTGTGTGTATATGTAAGTATATGAAGGAAAAATCGCGAGGAAACCTGCACACATCAGCGAAGAAACTCGAAGGTTTTGTGTGAAGTTGACCAACCAGAACTGGGCCCGCGTGGTCGACTAAGGCCCGATTGCCCTAATTCAGGGTTGGCTCGAGCCCCTCGGTGGGGACGTATATATAAGCTGATGTGATGAAAATTAATTAGTTTGCGTATGAGTATTTTTGTAACCAGTCGGTTTGAAAAAAAATAATTATATATTGTTATATACCTGTATATATATTTATTTATGCATTTATAATTTATCTTTTAACTTTCGTTTCACTTTCTCGTATCCTCCATTCACCAAAGGTTGGCTGGAAGAAATCGCTTAAAGCGATAAGTTCGCCTTTGCATATCATTGTATATTTTATTGTTAATATGTTTTTAATTTCTGTATATTTAGTGTGCAATACTTAAAGGATATTTATCTTTATCTTATATTTCAAGTTTTAATTAATTTTTCAGTAGTTCCGTTATATGAGGTACCTATAGCTAATGTTACAACTGTAACTGTACATTGATGTGTTCCGGCTTGAAGATAAGATTTCCAGTTTTCCATTGCGTTGGGGAATCTTAGTAAGCCCGCTTCCATCTTCGGCATCATCGTCACTTATCTACCATCAAGTGAGATGATGCCAAGGGCTTACCAATAGTGAATATAAAAAAAATATAGTAAAGGAGAAGTGTGCAAAGTCGATCAACCCGCACTGGGCCCGCGTGTTCGACTAAGGCCCGATCGCCCTAATTCAGGGTAGGCTCGAGCCCCTCGGTGGGGATGTATAATATGAGCCGTTATGATGAAAGGAGGAGAAATTTAATTAGAGCAGTTTATGTAAGCAATCCACTAAGCGTTAAAGCAAGACGTAATCGAATGCAGTTGCAAAATTGTTTGTAGTTTTAGTCGATCTAAATAACACAGCATTTACAAACTATTCCTAATTTAAGTACCTACAGGAATTGCAAACTAGTGCTGTTGTGATAACGATAGTCTCTCGATAGTATCGTGATACTATCGTAGGCACGAAAAACAGTCATACTACTATCGATAGTCATATCGAAACTATCGACACTTGACGATACTATCGATTGATAAAGATAAGTAATACTATTGCTAAAGAACAATAGTATCGATACTATTGATAGCATTAGTATAAACACTATCGATAGGAAGAGTGTCGATAGTATCGATAGTAGCGGTACTATCGATACTATCGATAGTTTTGCCCAATCAATAGTCGAACATTTTACGATAATATTGCTTGCTCCTAACTTATTTCCAGTCGATAATATCGAAAATACGTCGATAGTTACTAAACCAAAACTATCGACACTATCGGAACGCGCCGTTAGATCATAGATAGTATCGACTTTTTTGACGCGATACTATCGATAGTATCGTACTTCGATGGTATTAATAGCATCGATAGTATCGACAAAATTCAATAGTATCGCCTGATTTTCACTATCGATAGTATTACAGCATGTCAATATTTTCGATAGGACTATCGCGCTATCGACCTGTTTTGCAAAGACAACTATCGATAGTGAAACTATCGCTATTGCAACATCACTGCTGCAAACGCCTACATGTCGGCTATACCCATTGAAAAATTTACGGAAATGCCCAATAATAATTAACGTAAACTCCAACCAACGTTCATTATGCGAACGGCAAGAAGTGGAATTCCATGCCGGCGTCTGTATTCCCCGATTCGTATAATTTAGGGATTCCTTTCCCTTTAATATGGTTGATGGGAGCGATGGCTGACTCGCGTTATACTCGTGACCGGGTGCTGGCTGCCCGTGTGAAATGACCTACTCTTGTCAAAGGCATTAATGACATTCAATGATTTTTATGTATAACTTTTTGTGTCATATTGTTTTCATGTTCTAATGACATAAACTGGTTTATTTCAAGGATCGAATTTTGATATTATTAACTAATGATTGTTCATTTCTTGATTTTACACAAATGACATTATGTTATTATTATTTTATGATTATGACTATCAGAAAGAGTGTAATCTGCACACATTTGGAATAAATACCCTGCATCTTGAATCTTCAAGACGATAGTCATCATATGAGCCGAAGAACGTCCTCTGTTGGACATAGGCCTCCCCCAAGGATTTCCACGACGACCGGTTCTAAGCTGCCCGCATCTAGCGGCTTCCCGCGAACTTCCCCAGATCATTGGTCCACCGAGTGAAAGGCCTTCCTACGCTACGTTTTCCGGTGCGCTGACGCTACTCGAGAACTTTAATACCCCAACGGCCATCTGTTCTCGGAGCTATGTGCCCCGCCCACTGCCACTTAAGTTAAGCAATTCTAAGAGCTAAGTCGTTTACTTTAGTTCTCCTACGGATCTCCTCGTTTCTGATTCGATCACGCAGAGAAATTCCGAGCATAGCACGCTCCATTGCCCTTTGGGTGACCTTGAGCATTCTTATGAGGCCCATAGTAAGCCAACATGTCTCAATTCCGTAAGTCATCACTGGCAACACACACTAGTCGAAGACCTTGATCTTAAGACACTGCGGTATTTGGGATGTGAAGATATTGGGAGTCTTCCTGAACGCTGCCTAGCCGAGTTGGATTCGACGATAGATCTCTTTCCTGAAGTTGGACCTACCTAACTGGACTGTTTGTCCCAGGTACACATATTCGGAAATAACTTCCGAGTGTAGAGCCTCCAACCTTCAGAGGAATAGGTGTGACACGGACGTTTGACATAATTTTCGTCTTGTCCATGATCATTCTAAGACCTACTTATTGAGAGGCCTACGTCATTTGTTTTTATTGTCTAAAGTACCTAAGTAATTAAAGTAAGTACGTAATTAAAAGTACTTAAAAAAGGATAATTCTGTATTAAAATACAAATTGTGATATTAATCTATATGTATAGTCAATGGTTAGTCAACAAACTTACTGGTTTAATGTCAATAATAGTAAAAAAACCGGCCAAGTGCGAAACGGACTAGCACTCCGAGGGTTCCGTACCTTCACACCTCTCTACACAACTACATAGTATAATAAAAATAATACCTATTCACATTACAAACAAAAAACATGAATGTTAGCGACAAAACATTGTTTTTTTTGGTCTTTCAGTTCGGACTTCTTAGCATGAGTACGACTCACACTTGGCCGATTTTTATTATGTATGATTTTTATATTGTAAGACTCGGTTTGGTTGCTGGTAGGGCATTTTCTAAGCCCGCCTGTCTAGCTACCACCATCTTATCTAAGTCTTGCCGCCAAACATTATTGTTAGCAACATTGATGTGTTCCGGCTTGAAGATAAGATAGCCAGTTCTCTATTGCGTTGGGGAATCTTGGTAAGCCCGCTTTCATCTTCGGCATCATTGTCACTTACCATCAGGTGAGATGATGCCAAGGGCTTACCAATTCAGAATAAAGAAAATAGTAACCAACATAAACAAATCACCATCAGAAATATGTTTTATATAAGTAGTTGAAAGAAACACCATAAGCTTTTTTTGTTTAAAAGGGTAAACAATAAATGCATTTTTTAAACAAGTGTCAAAAATAAGTGTAGTTATTTTAAAGCAAGTTTAAAAAAAAATGAAGTTATTTTAAGCATGTTATAAAAATAATCTGAAATTCCCAGAAATTGAAAATTATTGGCATTGAAACAAAAATATTTCTTGGTCCCGAGAATACAAAAAGTCTAGGAATATTAACCACATTTTTGGGATCAAGAAAACCTACTAGGGTCTTTAATATGCCATTTTAATATGTCTAGGAAAACTATATAAACATATCTCCCATACAAATTAATGTTCGGCTCTGCTCTGCTCATGCAAGACTTGGTGTGCAGTTTTAAAAGATTTTGCGAATTTTATTTGTTTTAAAAATATTTAGTCATAAGTTAATTACTTCAAGCAAAATAAAATAGAATCAAAAAAGACAAAATCCCAATACCGTAATACTGGGAATCTGGTATATGTCTAGGAAAACTATATAAACATATCTCCCATACAAATTAATGTTCCGCTCTGCTCTGCTCATGCAAGACTTGGTGTGCAGTTTTAAAAGATTTTGAGAATTTTATTTGTTTTAAAAATATTTAGTCATAAGTTAATTATTTCAAGCAAAATAAAATAGAATCAAAAAAGACAAAATCCCAATACCGTAATACTGGGAATCTGGTATCAATATACCAATATTTAAAAAACTGGTATTTGGAAGCCTCAAAGTAATTCTATATTTTATTTGTGACCTTCGAGCACATAGTCAAATACAAAATTCATATCTGGCTTATTAGCAGAGCCTAATAAACAATAAAGAGTGATTGTATTTTTAAAGGAAAAGCAGAAACTAAAAAAAAACCTATGTACATATTGAACTTATAATTTCTTAAGGTTTATTGGTTGGTGAAGTGAGCGCAATACTTACACAATAATGCAATACTCAATAATTAAAGAAATACATACTCAATTCAATACTCAATAAAGAAAGGTATATAAGATTTCTACCAAATTATAACAAAATTTATTTTTTTGTGTTTTTTAAAGAGGGTTATTGAAAATATTTCTATAATAATTTATGTTTTTTAAAGTTCTGAATACTAGGCTTTACAAATTCCAATACCTATTGATATCTAATTGTGTAGTTGTGTAAATAATACCACTATCATCGGGTTAGTGGTAATATTTTTAGTACACGATTAGATATATAGATATATGATTCTAAATAATTATGTTCATCAAACATTTTTTTACTCAGTTATTTTTTAGTATGGCAGCCGTTCTTGTGACAAAAAATAAAATCTGTTCAAATAAAACAGGCATGGTACAGACTAGAAAATTGCTACAATGAGTACAATGACAGATATCCAAAAATATTTCCATGCGTAGTGTGATGAGAATTTACAGAAAAATATGGCCAGTGGCTAGTGCCTTTGTTTCATTCCTTTTTTTCTGACTGAAAGATAGGTTTGAGTTTCGGTGCATTTAGTAGTAAAAATAAATGGGATAGACAGACTGGTGCTTACCTGGTCAGGGCAGAAATAGCCGAACGCGACCATCCCAAACAGTGAAAGTAGTAAACAGAACAGTATCACTTTCCGCAGCCTTGATCTTGGCTCCATTTTTTTTATTTCATAAGCGCCACTGGGCAGCAGCAAGGCGAAATCACTATCTACTTGTACCGATACACTTTTCTGCATTTCGGCCGAATGCATGTCTCATTTTTACACAATTCATAACATACAAACACTGTCACCGTTTTAATAATCTCAAGCAAGTTGACACCGAAAACGAAACATTTCTCTTGATTATCTGTTCGTGATAAGATAAGAATACAACAGCATTATTTCGCTAGTTTGAAGCACTTGCAACGTAGTCTTCGATCGAACTTAGTAAGAACAGAAGTCTCTCGCCTTTCCACTTCCTCGACCACCAGAGGCAAACACTACACTCCATCCAAGCCCTTAGTTTTCTTGCTTCCTTGCCCGACCCGAACTCGACAAACGTCAATCACTGACGTCTGTCGTATCGTCAAATTGTAGTTTTTTTTAAGGAATATACTACCGTCTCTGGGTACAAAAGCTTTTTGAGACAGTCAACATATAAATAATCTGCAATGCTATCGCCCGCCGGTGCATTACAAATCTTCTCTGGAGTTCTTGACAGCATTTGAAGCAGTCTGAGGTTGTGCACCCGTTAACATTAGGCCATCTATAAAACTGCACCCAGTGCAAATTGGGTTTTCACGTCCTCCTTCGTTTTATTTTCTTCTCCTTCGTCTTATTTTCTTCTCCTTCACATTGCTCATCTTCACCAGACGATTTTCTCCAAAACGCACCACTTTTTGAAGCATTGACCCAAAAATGTGTTATTAACAAATAAAAAAACCTTAAAAAACTATTGTTAGGAGGGTACAATTATATATTTAAACAAAAAAAATAATTATTTAAGTAATTAAATAAAGTGTCAGTCTTACGATGGGAAGCGGTAGATACTACCTCATTGTGTGAAGGTGCATCCACCGCTCCAACATCGGACTGTCCCACCTGTCAGCGACTAAGCCCAGAATACTGTTGGCACTGTCACGCACACGCCTCAGCATGTAGGCACAGCGTTTCGAAATGATGGCATGGAAACCACAGATCTACTAATTCAATAGATTAAACACAAATTAAAATAAAACTGCGACGATATTGCTGTGTGCTTACGCAAACTAACCCTCCATATGAGAAAAGGAGATGACTCTATTCTTGTCAGTATGCCGATTTCATGCCCCGTACAGCCCTAAATGTCAAACTCTGGCCACCAGGGATGTGCCGTACAGATTTAATCGATATCGAAAGAACCCAAAAACTGGCAGCTACCATAATTTAGCTATGGGCATGTTTTATCCTTACTATTCCTTACTTATTATTTATTATTTCAGCTCATATACGTCCCCACCGATGGGCTCGAGCCTACCCTGAATCAGGGCGATTAGGCCTTAGTCGACCACGCGGGCCCAGTGCGGGTTGGTCGACTCCACACACAACCTTCGAGTTTCTTCGCAGGCCTGTGCAGGTTTTCTCAAGATGTTTTTGAAAAACTCATTGGTACCAATTCTATACAAAAAAAACACTTCAGTCCGTAGCTCCGTTGCGACGCTGACTAGCGCGAGCACGGAAATGAGTTTTCACCAGATCCCTCGGGAACCATGTAAGGATTTGCTAATTAGTAAATTATTTAATTTCCCACCCCCTCAGCCATCTCTGTGCAAAAAATCACAGCAATCCATTGTTCCGTTGCAATGTTAAAGAAACTAACAAATAAAAGAGTATATTTTCAGTTCCCTCAGGAACTGCATCGGACTATGCTATGCTATTTTCACGGGATAAAAAGTAGCCTATGTCCGTCTCAGTGACACAGACTACCTGCATGCCAAATTTCATCAAGATTGGTTAAGGTGTTGAAGCGTGAAAAGGTAACAAACAAACACATTTTCACATTTATAATATTACTAGCTTTTGCCCGCGGCTTCGCCCGCGTGGACATCGTTTTTATGACTGTCTTAGAGGGTGCGCAGTAGTGTTTTCGGAACCGGTATTCTTTTTGAGAACCGGGAATTTCGGTACTTTTGTATTACGGAACCGGGATTTCCCGGTTTTTTCGGTATTTTCGGTTCTTGCTAGTTTTTGTCATAGAAAACAAGGGTTATGCTTCAAAAGTAAACTAAAATTCTGTATTCAAGTAACTTTAATTCGATATTTTTTCTTCTATTTTCTGTTCTCATACCTAGTAGTAGGTAATTATATATAAAGATAATTACCTACTACTAGCCGGGTGTCATATGGTCAATATGCACGTTAGTAGGAGAGAGGAAAAAAAGTGAAAGTCTAACTTATTCTCCTCCTTGCGTAGTTTAACCTAAATACTGAGGGTCGCGATCTAACCGAATATTTTTTTGAATACTATATATTGCCATCTAGACCTTTCTTTGGCGATGTGGATAGCGTCGCAAGCTATAGTATCTAGCTTGAAGCGCAGATCTGTTTCACCAGAAGCACAGATCTCACCAACGTATTTGGGTCTTTTTCTATTTACTATTCCCGTATGTAAGTTTTTCGGGATTATCGCCTCTCTTTCTGGCAATGTGACCAAGTATTCGTACCTCCTCCACAATGTGGTGAGTCTCATAAGTATTTTGATTTCAGTTAGTATTAATTCGTTGGTCCGATACTCTGTACAGTGAATTCCGGGCATCTACCTCCAGCATCACTTAAAATGCGTTAAAATGTAGGCGGTTGTCTTTTTTGAGGGTCTAGGTCCCTGCACCATATAGAAAGATCATCATTAGAGACTCAACTAACACTCACTAGGTTAGTTTACATTATAATGAGTATTTTATACAGTATAATTTTAGGTATACATAGGTTTGCCCCCCGTCTTTTGATTTCTTAAAACATCCGGTAAGGTTGGCTGGAAGAGATTCTCTGTCCACCTCTGTACACTCTCTCTGAAAGTTATAAAATAATAATTTTCATTTGTGAAAAATCAAGAAATAAACAATAATTAGTTAATAAAGTCAAAATTCAATTCTTGATTTAAACCAGATTATGTCATTAGAACATGAAAAAACATTATGACACAAAAAGTTATACATAAAAATCAATGAATGCTTTTAACAAGAGTAAGCCAGTTCACACGGACAGCACCCGGTCACGAGTATAACGCGAGAGCAGCCATCGCTCCCATCAACCATATTAGAGGGAAAGGAACGGCCCGGCTTCCGATGCGCCACCATCCGCACTATTAGTCACTTGTCCTTCAAATCCATCACTCGTTCGCTCACTCGCAGTGTAACCGCAACCTTAGCTCTTTGTAAAATGATTTCTACTTTCGATTCTCGTACTTCGTTTGTTTTGCATTGTTTAATCAAGATTTCAACATTTAATTCGGTATCAAAACACAAGTTAGCACAGCTTAACTAAAGTTTTGATCAAAAGATTACAAAGATAAGTTAGTATAATATTTAAAAATTCATATTTCTAGTTTGACCCCAAAGTTGAATTTTCCCATTCCCTTTATTCACCTAATAATTTTAAACTAAAAACAAAATGTTATTTTTTTTTAAAATTAGGTATTTAAACACAAACTTCAGTTTTTTGTGTCTTTTACAAAATAAAACATGTCATGATTCAGATTACTGTCTCAGGTTTTCTGGAGGTTCAATATATATAAATATATACATATCCATGTCATTTACGTAATCTGTTATTTTCAACCGACTTCCAAAAAGGAGGAGGTTTTCAATTCGACTGTATGTTTTTTTATGTGTGTTATCTCAGAACTTTTGACTGGGTGAACCGATTTTTATGATTCTTTTTTTTATTTGAAAGCTAGTGCTTCTTCATATAAATTTTATCAAAATTGGTGTAGTACTCTATTAGAAAATTAACAAAAACCAAAAATAAAATGAAATTCCCGAAAGTACCGAAAGAACCGGGAATCATATTTGGTATCCCGGTTCCATTTTACTGACAAAAGAACCGGGAATTCCCGGTACTTTCGAGACCGGGATTTCCCGGTTCTGAACCCTAGTGCGCAGTGCGCGAGCCGCAAGCGGCTCGCGAGCGTGGCCATGTGTATTCTCCAGATCACTCGGGAACTATGTCAGGATATGTGGCACTGGAGAAAATCCATGTCCACGCTCGCGAGCCGCTTGCGGATCGCGCACCGCGCACCCTCTAAGACAGTCATAAAAACAATGTCCACGCGGGCGAAGCCGCGGGCAAAAGCTAGTATATATATAATATATAATAATATTATAAATGTGAAAGCGTGGATGTTTGTTACGCTTTCACGCAAAAACTACTTGACGAATAATCATGAAATTTTGTACTCATATTCTGGGAGGTACTAGAAGTAACATAGGGTATTTTTTATTATATATATAATAAAATAATAAATGTGAAAGCGTGGATGTAATCATGAAATTTTGTACACATATTCTGGGAGGTACTAGAAGTAACATAGGGTACTTTTTATAAAAAAAAAAAATTAAAAAAAAATTGTCAACAAATATCAACATTTTGCTACTTTAGCGCCATCTAACATGGGAAATGACGTGATTTACTAATAAGCATATCCTGACATAGTTCGCGAGTGATCTGGAGAATACTCATGTCCACGCTCGCGAGCCGCTTGCGGCTCGCACACTGCGCACCCTCTAAGACAGTCATAAAAACGAGCAAAAGCTAGTAATATTATAATTGTGAAAATGTGTTTGTTTGTTACCTTTTCACGCTTCAACGCCTTGACCAATCTTTATGAAATTTTGCATGCAGGTAGCCTGTGTCACGGGGAAGGACATAGGCTACTTTTTATCCCGGGAAAATAGCATAATCTGATGCAGTTCCTGAGGGAACTGAAAAATTACTCGATTGTTGTGATTTCTTGCACAGAGATGGTTAAGTAGTTGGGAAACGACAGAATTTACTAATCACCCTTAAAGACAGTCATTAAAACGGAGTCCACGCGGGTGAAGCCGCTGGAAAAACCTAGTCATTAATAATTATTGTAAACATAATTCAACCGTTATCATTATGTACATGCCAAGTGAATGTAAATTAATGTGAATGAGGTGAAAAATAGTTACACCAACTGTGAGGTGGGTGTGACATACGCAAATACATAATATAGAAGTTGTCGATTTTGATAACTGAAATGACTACTTATTACTGTAATATATTAATTTACATTAGGGACGTGAGGTAAAATGATAAAATTACCGAGTTCTAGTTATAAAAGTATTTATATTTCTATAAAAAAACAAAGTAGTGTTTTTTTACACAAAAATCAAAAGTATTTAGGAACTATGACTTACTATCTAAAAAACTGAGACATTTTGACAACTGTGCACACGAAATTAAAAAAATACATCTGTCTAATATAATTTAGCTAAAAGATAACATAAAATCAACAAAAAATATTCTAATAACTTATTTTATGAGGTCGTGGCTAATGACAGTTCGTAAATTGTATGTTATATATAAATATCATAATGAAAAAACATGAAACTCTCAATTTTAACCAGTATTTATTAAGTAAAATAAGACTTATTCCAAGACCATTAGAACTAGTTTTGCAAGGCACCAGTACAATACGTTATCAACTTTCTTATATAATACTGTGAACAAAAAAACTTAATATCTACCCTATGACTTACTATGAATGCAAAAAAACACGTGATTGAATGACTAAAAATTCTAAACTATGAAGAGGTAGAAGATCTACTTACACACATATCCTAATTACAATTGCAAATTTACTCCCTCACTATCTCTTTCCTTGATGCACGCACACACACATACATATACACAAACACTCAGACGCGAGCTCGCGCCTTCTTTATATATAATTTAAATTTTATTATTATTATTTTTTAATCTGACTTAGAGTATCAAAAAACTATTTATGTATCCATGTTTTTGGTAAAGATGGGCGAATACTTCTGACACAGGCAGTTATTAACATTTCTTAAAAGAAGTATTCAGAAACTGTAAACTATTTTGTAAATTGAATGATGTTATAAACAATATTTTTTTATACAAAAATCAACAGTATTTAGGAACTATGACTTACTATCTAAAAAACAGATATTTTGACTACTGTGCACACAAAATTAAAAAATATATCTGTGTAAAATATATTTAGCTTCAATATAAAATAAAGTCAACATAAAACATTCTAATAACTTCATTTATGAGGTCGCATATTACGTACCCGCTGTGTTTTCGCAAGTGTAGTTCACTAGATAATGTTTAAATATATTAAAAAATCCCTTAAAATCACTCCTCGCGGCACCCCCTCCGGCTACCGAGCCAGCCGAGTTCCAGGAATCGCGGAGTTTAGAAATATTTAGTGTTTAATGAATTGATGGTTATGAGATACCCGACCTCATCCACGCCGGGTTGCCATGATGTATAGGGCTTAACCAAATGAAGATAAAAAACCGGCTAAGTGCGATTCCGATAAGCACTCTGAGGGTTCCGTACCACCACGTCTCCACACAACTACATAGTATAACGAAATGATACCTATTCACATTACAATCAAAAGACATCAACGCGAGCGACAAATGTATGCTTTTTTTGTCACTCAGTTCGGACTTCTTAGCGCAAGTACGACTCACACTTGCCCAATTTTTATTATTTGTTGTGTTACTTCAGTATTAGTACTATAATCACACCAAGTATCACGCTTTTAATGTATTACCGTTTTTACAATAGAGCTAAATCAAAAACCTCTAAAGACCTATAAAAAAACACATTTCTTTGTATGGAGACCCCCTTATTTTCTCCATTTTTTAAATCTTTTTTTCTGGTTTGGCAATGCGCCCTTCCTGCACTGCAATGATGGTACTCGTTGTCGTAGTCTCATCTAATAATCCCTGAAGGCAAAAGTTAAACTTGTCAATTACTTCAATCAATGCAAAAATGTGAATGTGCGTTTATCGAATTAATCGTAACACCAATTTCACAAGACCTCTCGGTAATACATTGTCTAATATACTATCTACTACTTATGCTGGACTATGGTTTTTAGTTTTTTGGGAAAACTATGACATAAAAACGTACTTAAATAAACTCATATTAATACTTTACACCTTAATATACATATATATGTACTTAAATAATTTAATAAGCTCTTTGCAGTGAAACACTGCAAATCGCTCATTATTTATACGTATGTATCTTATTTGTAAAATAATTAGCCTAAATAATTAAAAATGCTACCCAAAGACATTATTCCACGCGGACGAAATCGCGGGCACAGCCAGTATGATCCTTTCTAATATTATAAAAGCGAAAGTTTGTATGGATGTATGGATGTTTGTTACTCTTTCACGCCATAACAGATAAACGGATCTGGATGAAATTTGGTAGGTAGACAGATGCGGACCTGGATTAACATATAGGCTACTTTTTTCCACGCTCGCGAGTCACGTGTGGCTCGCACACTGCGCACCTTCGAACACAGTCATGAAACTATGTTCACGCGAGCGAAGCCGTTGGCAAAAGCTAGTATAATATATAACAATGTCGAATTCAAACTTTCTACGTAAAACAGTATCTGAGAAAAACGGGCGTGACAAACGGACAAATGGACGCGTAAGTAACCTTGTATGGGTTCTGTTTTTCCTTATGGAAAGTATACAACCCTAAAAGTCATTAGCTTACCATTGTTGCGGTTGCTTGTGGCGTAGGCAGGCAAGTGGCATTAATGATATTTGGATCGCCAGCTATATGTGGCATGGAATGCTGAAAAAAAATCAAACTTTCTATGTTAAAAAGTATCTGAGAAAAATGGGCGTGACAGACGGACGGATAGACGCGTAAGTGATCTTGTAAGGGTTCTGCTTTTTCTTTTGAGGTATGTGAGTGTGGTTGCAGTTGGTTGTGGCGTAGGAAGAAAATTGGCATTATTGTCATTTGGTTGGCTAGCTACATGTGACATGGAATATAGAAAAACTTTGAAGTACGATAAAATGTAAACAAAACAGAAATTTTAATGACTATACGAGTATGTAGACTGAAAAATCGAGCACGTGCGATGTTGTCAAAGGCTTACCGTGGTTGTGGTTTCTTGTGGCATAGGCAGCAAAGTGTCATTAGTCCTACTTAGTTCGTTAGCTACATGTGACATGGTTAATATCCTGAAAAATATATTAGACTTTGAAATACGATAAAACATAAACAGAAAACAACTAACTTTAAGTTAAGTGTACATTAAAAAACTGGCATAGTGCGAGTCGGACTCGCGTAAAATAGGGTTCCGTAGTTATTTTCAAAAAAAATATGTTTATTTAAATATTTTTTTTTATTTTTTTTTCGTTGGTGATATAACATTTTGTATGGAAAATCCATGAACTTTTTATAAATCAAACTGCTTAATATGCCAACAAATCTTTTTATAAATCTTAAGTTGGACGACTATTACTCCTAAACTAAAAAAGCCTATTTAGCTGTGATAGTTTTCCCTTTAAATTGATTATATATCCTACTATTTACATTTTTTTCCACATGTCCTGAAATAGAAGTGTAGCTAGTATTTATTATGATTTTGTAAAAAAAAAGTTATAATACAGTAAGTGCTCGAATTGTGGAGAAAACTTCCTTCGATTTTTTACTCTACCACTTCATTAATTTATATACCCTTGCCAAATTACAGCTTTCTAGTACCTACTAAAAGTCTCTGACTTAGCTAAGCCAGGGGGGACATTGCGAAACTATAAGGGTTGTTCTTAAAGGGTTAATCTTTGTTGACTACGGAACCCTAAAAATAGAAAGCATGTGCTATATTATTGTCAAGAAATTTACCGTGGTTGTGTTTGATTGTAGCCTAGGCACAAAAGGCTCACTACAACTTCTTGGTTCGCTTGCTTTTAACATCGGGAAATCCTGAAAAAAAGTTTATTTAACATTGAGATAACATAGTTAAAAATAAACAAAAAAGTAGTGTTAATTGAAAAACTGGTCAAGAGCGCAAGTAGGACTCACACAAACAGGGTTCCGTATCAAAATTTTTGTGACCGGTATAACAAGACCTCTAATTACATACATTGTCTCACATAATCAGAGATCTGCTTTTACTGGACAATGCTTTTATTTATTTTTTGAAAATCTATGATAATAACGATATTCCAGGCAGTTTTCAAGTAATCTGTGATCTAAGTTGTAGTAAACTGTATTAATTTCAAAATTTTGGCTTCAGCGGTTTTGAGTGCGAATAGTGTTTTGGCAGATATTTTGAGCAATATCTCCAAAACAAACAAAGGTAAAATTTGGAAGAAATACTATATGAATGCTTAGTAGTAACCTTTTTTAAACGACACTCAACACGTAAGGGTTCATATATTTTTTTGTGATCACCAAACTTGCCACCTCCTAAATTCCTCAAAAAATATTTTTATTGTTGCAAAATGTGTGGGTTAAAACTATAGTTACGTCAAATTTTAACTTTCTGCGTTAAACAGTCGGTGAGAAAAACAAGCGTGACGGACGGATGGACGGACACGTGACTGGTCTTATAAGGGTTTGGTTTTTCCTTATGAGGTACGGAACCCTAAAAATGGAACGCATGTGTCATGTTCTTGTCAGATGCTTACCATGGTTATGGTTGCTTGTGGCATAGATGAAAAAGTGTCATTAGTAATACTTGGTTTCGTAGCCCCATGCAAGATCGTAAAATCCTGAAAAAAAAAACCAAACTTTAAAACGTGATAAAATAATAAACAGAAATGATATAAGTAAATGTAGTGTCTTGTATGCATAGAAAGTATGTGCGGATAAAACAGTGATGTAAGAAAAACTCGAAAAACGTTAGATGTATCTTTCTACTAAGATATTAAAACTCAAATTTTCATATTCTCATTCATCAAGTTTCATGCGCCCCATATTTTCCAAGTTCACTTGTTAGCATGTATGTGGTAGTTGTGTGTGTTTTATGTGTGTATGTCCTCTTGGATCATCAAGACCCATGAAGCGTTATTTTATTCTTTTTAAGGCAAATAAAAATGTGGATTTTAGTTTATTTAATGCAAAATTCCACCCAGAACGAACAAATAAAAACATGTTAATAGTTGATGTCCTCTGACATCTGTACTATGAATTCTTACAAAAATATGCCACCTACATACTATGCCACTGGTCACATACCTATCAATCCATACATTTTAACCGGCATCCCAGTATATTCTTAGGAGTTGTATCAATCCATACATTTTAGCCGGCATCCCAGTATATTCTTAGGAGTTGTATCAATCCATACATTTTAGCCGGCATCCCAGTATATTCTTGGGAGTTGTATCAATCCATAAATTTTAGCCAGCATCCCAGTATATTCTTAGGAGTTGTATCAATCCATACATTTTAGCCGGCATCCCAGTATATTCTTAGGAGTTGTATGGCAAAGCCCCGAGCTGAATGTATGTTTTCTATAGCCATATTCAAATGGTAAATTTTTATTTCAATCCCTCACAGGACAGGCATTGCTTAGTATGCGGTCAGCAGTCAGGTCAAAGCGAACACAGCGTCATGACCACAGACCGCATCCAGTGTGACAAGTCCTTCAGTGTCGGGGACAGCGTATACACATATCAAATATTGTAAATATCTGTCATGGCAATTGACATTTTATATTCATTTGAGCATAAAAAACTCTGTTCAAATAAAAACTAAAATTGTAATCTATAATTTATACTATAAAGTTCCTTACCACAACTGCTGTCTTATCGGGTAAATTCAAAGTGGGTGCGGCATCTTCTCGTACTTGCAATAAGTTTCCTCGTACAAAGCACTCGGGGCTGAAGTGTCTTGAGCACAATCTCCAAGATTTTTTATGCTGCTTCTCATTTTTGCTAATGGCGTCAAACCACCGCTAGCGAAATTGATCACTTTGGGGGAACCTTAAAGAAAATAATTAAAATGTAAGATACCATTACTAATACTAAGTGAGGTAGGCCTTTGTCCAGCGGTGGACGCCTTTCAGCTGATATGATGACTAAGTGACGCACATTTATCGACCATAATTTTCACGTCACTAGTAACCTAAAAACAGTTTTGTTTATTTTTACAATTTTTGTTCTTATTTTCACTCTTAACATTATAGTTTCATTTAGATTTGTAAAATGAGCCTTCATGAAAGTCTTGTCTCATTGATATCGAAACATTTCGTGGTTCATTTAACGAGAAAACGTATTTCTTTTACTCACGTGTGGAAACTGCTATTATCACTCGAGTTTTCTCTATTTCTCGAATGAGATTTGCAACCACGCACAATGCACGACATTCTCCATGTATTGTTCATTATTCCACAACCAAAAATAAACACTTAACTATTTCTTTAAGATTGTTTAAAACCTTTTTCGTCCGACTAGGCACCATATATGACCGACGCAAATGACAACGCAACAAAATTTAAAAGGACTCCGAATGCTTGTTACCCTATGGGCTAAAAGTGCCTTCTTTATTTGGTAGCTTGGACAGATATCCATAGTTATCCAATTGACAATTAGGGTGGTACGGTTTGACGTCATCAATGTTTAATCTATTGAATTAGTAGATCTGTGATGGAAACCATCAATTTGTGCCGCCGCAAACATGCCTGAGGCGCTGTAAAAGCGCGGCAGACCCAACAGCACCCTGAGTGCATTGTTATACTGGATACGCAGAGCCTCGTATGCACTCTGCGTATACTTGACCCATAGGCTGCACGTGTAGAAAGACTGACAGTGTGCTCGAAAGAGCGTCTTTTAACCTCATTAGCACAGCGTGCAAACCTACGGGCCAGCATGTTGCATCGGACAGACAAAGCTCTGCGCTTCCGTTCCAAATCCAAGTTATCACTTAGGTTAGCATCGACACAGTGACCCAGATACTTAAATTGCTCTTCTTTCTTAAGAGGAATTCCCCAAATTGTTACTTGAGGCACAATAGAGCAGCATTTGGTGCCTGCTTTGAATACAAGCAATTCATTTTTTTGGCATTGTATCTGAGCCTATCGGCCTCAGCATATGTCTCACACATATGAAGCAGCCTCCTAATGGCACTGATTGTCGGGCTCAGCAAGACCATATCGTCTGCGTAACTATGATTATTAACACAAGTACCGTCAATATGACATCCGATATTGGTTTTACCGAGCCCAACAATCAGACCATTTATATACAAGCTGAAGAGTCTGGGAGAACTAAGGCCACCTTGTCTCACCCCACACTCCATCTTGTACTCATCTGAGAGAGAGCCCGCCCAGCGCACATTGTTGTTCTGGTTGTTATACCAATATTTAATTACTAATATAACCTCCTCATGTACACTTGTTTCAGTTTTTAGCTTTCATAATAATGAATATAAGTTATAAATTACCGTCTACGGGGGAACTATAGACTGATGTTTTACTTGAGACATTTTCGTCGGCGAATTTTATTTATTGCTTTAGCAACACAATTACACAGTAGCTGGGTGATTTTTGTTACAGACAGTGTGTCAACGTTTGCGCTCCGTATGATGTAAGTAAAAAGCTGTTATTCCTTCTCTAAACGTCACAGAAACACTGTACTGTTAACTGTTCACGTATCACAATTTTAATCGCATCATGATCTGATGATATTCAAACTGCTGATTCGATTTTTATCAAATATAGCGGAGAAACACCGTAACAAAACTTGCTTTCATGTAAAAAAACGCATCAAAATTGGTCCATCCGTTCGAGAGCTACGATGCCACAGAGAGACAGACACACACATACACAGGCATTGGCGTCAAACTTATAACACCCCTCTTTTTGTATGGGGGGTTAAAAACAAATAAGTACACAAGCAAAAAACAGCTTACATCTACTACTCACTTTTCGACGCAACCAGATTCCTCGTAGGTCGTTGCAGGTTGGTTGCCACCAAGTAGGTATGTATTAAGTGTTTTGTTACGTTAGTACTTATATATTATATACTTTGGTTTTGTGTAGTGAAATCGTATGTGTATGGGTGAGTGCCACAAAGACCTAATTCCACTCCAAGGGGTGCAACAATCTACAGTTCGGGACACCGCGGGCTGTCGGTAGAATGTAGAATTTAGTATACAGGTTGATTGGAAACTGGTGGCGGAAACGAAAAGGGGGTATAGGAGAGGTCATTTCCAGTCGATTTGACCCTACAATGCTATCCTATTCATAAGTGAACCGTTTCCAAGATATTTAAAATTTTATGATTTTTAAGAAAATCGTCATATTAAAAAAATTAAAGAAACTAAAAAAAAACTTGTTCAAAAAAGACACCTTTTTTTAAAATATTTTTTTATATGACTGACGATTTTTCAAAAAATAATAAAATTTGAAATATCTTGAAAACGGTTCCATTTTGGATAGAAGATTGTAGGGTCAAATTGACTAGAACTGACCTCTTCTATACCCACCCGCTTTTCGTTTCCGCCACCAGTTTCCAATCATCCTGTATATAGTCCGAAAATATAAATCTTATTTAGTCACCGTTTAACCTGGTCTCGCTGCACCTCACCCAACACAAAAACGTCGCAACAAGGTACACTCGTAACTCGCAATAATCCGATATTCAGATTACCCACTAGAGTACATATTTATTCACTGTCCGATAAAACTCAATACGACGTCAGTTATAAGTACAAGGCCAGGTCTGTGGTAGGTACAAAGTAACAGAACGCACACAATTCACGCGGTTTTATAGGTAATTTGTATGCTATAACTATCAACCGTATTTGATAGGCAGGCGAGATAACGTATCTATTTCTCGTTTAAAAATCGAATCCCCCAACTTGACTATCGCAACACGAGGTGTACCATCGCTTTCCGAAATCAGTTGAGGTGCGACCACGGCGCTAACACAATGGCGGGAGGTTGGCATCGTTAACCAGAACGAGGTCACCAATGCGGGGAGGTTCGGTTCTGTCTAAACACTTAAAGCGTTGCTGCTGTGCAGATACTCAAGCGACCACCGTTTCCAAAAACTTTGGGTCATCTGCTGCAACAATTGATAACGCGACAAACGGTTGCTCTTAACTTCAGTGTACGGATGGATACTCTGGCAAGACGTTGAGTGGCCTGCCAATTAAGAAATGACCTGGCGTCAGGGCCTCCAAATCATTCGGGTCGGAGCTCAATGGACAAATCGGGCGCGAATTAAGCGCGCATTTCACTTTGCAAAACACGGTCGCGAGCTCCTGGAACGTCAGTATCGTTGACCCTATGACCCGTAACAAGTGTGTCTTAGCAGACTTAACAATGGCCTTAAAGATACTACCCCAGTGCGGACATCCCGGCGGATCTAAGGCCCATGTAATGCCCCGACCGGAGAGGTTCGTGCCGATCTCTTGATGATTCTGACTTAGAAAATCTACAATTTCTTTCAAACACCGTTCAGCATCCCTGAAGTTGGTACCACAGTCTGACCTGATCAGTGATGGCAGTCCGCTTCGCGATACAAAATGATCTAACGATGCCAAGAAACCTTCCGAGGATAGATAGGCCACGAGCTCCAAGTTTTCCAAGTTGCCAACCTTGGTGGCAAGACACACGAATACGCACAAATAAGCCTTATAAGACTTCGCATTGCGAAGGTGTGTGTCTTGACCATGAAAAATCCTGGAAAATGGTCCTGGAAAATCCGTTTCGACACCATCAAACGTTCTAGTCACGATAACCCGGTCGGGAGGGAGGTCACTCATAAGCGGCTGCAACGTCGCCGCCTTTAGACGATATTCATTTATTTCTGCTTACATGTACATAACATAAAGATGGAACAAAAACAGTAAAAATTTTAGTTTGTACACGCACCTAGTAAGGGCACTTCAGATGCATGCGGAGAGCAGACCGTCATATTTAGCGTTTGTATAAGGGTTAGATTAAAAAATATAACTAGATATAATTAACTAATTTGGGGTTAATTTTGCTAAAACTTAAATATAGGAAACTATAGGTCTGTAATATACCAAATTTAAGAAACATTTATATATTAAGTTACGACTGTTTGTTTCTCAATAAAATAAAATAAATAAAAAATAATAATTAATGAATTATTATCTTTTGTTGTTATTATTATGCAAATGAAAGCTAAATTAAATGTACTAAAATAATTAATATAAATAAAATATAGTAATAATAATGTAAAGTATATAATTTAATTGCCTAATGAATTATTATTGGTTAATTATTATAAAAAGCGTCGGTGGCTCAACCGGTAACGACTAGGTCCTCCTAACCAGAGGTGCCGGGTTCAAATACGGACAGCCAATGTACCAATGAGTTTTTTGAAAGTTACGTACATATACTCACCGATTGCTTTTACGGTGAAGGAAAAACATTGTGAGGAAACCGCACACACCAGCGAAGAAACTCGAAGGTTGTGTGTGAAGTCGACGAACCCGCACTGGGCCTGCGTGGTCGACTGAGTGATCACCCTAATTAAGGGTGGGCTCGAGCCTCTCGGTGGGGACGTTTATGAGCTAATATGATGATTATAAACATACGAATTTCTTAGATAGAGAAAAGTTGAAATGGACATATTAAGCAGGTACTTAGCCTGGATTACCCTTAAAATTTCACTTCTACTTTGTGTCCCAGCGCACTTTTTTGTTATTTGATTTGAGAACAAACAATGTCAAAAGACGTTAACAAAAAATACAAATAGTATTACTAGGTACTACATCAAAAAAGTATTATTAAGGGACTATCCTTACTTCCTTTCCTTACTAATATTATAAATGTGAAAATGTGTTTGTTTGTTTAACTTTTCACGCTTCAACACTGTTACCAATCTTGACGAAATTTGGCATGGAGATAGCCTGTGTCATGGGGAAGGCCATAAGCATTAGCTCAATGCAGTTACTGAGGGTACTGAAAAAATACTCTTTTTTGATGAATTTATTTAACACAGCAACGGAACAACGGATTGTTATGATTTTTTGCACAGAGATGGATAAGGAGGTGGGAAATTACAAAATTTACTAATCAGTATAGCTATAACCCGACATATTTCCCGAGGTATCTCGGGAAAACTAATTTCCACCCTTGCACACGTCGGCGTCGCAACGAAGCAACGGATTTAAGTATTTTTTTGTATAAAATTGGTTTAGAGGGTAGGAAGTGACTAAACTGCTAATCAGAATAGCCTAATATAATTTCTAAGGGGCCTGGAGAAAACTCATGTCCACGATCGCAAGCCGCTTGTGGCTCGCACACCACTCAAAGACAGGCATAAAAACGATGTCTACGCGGGCGAAGCTGCAGGCAAAAGCTAGTTTATTAAAAAAACCTATACTCAGGGGTTTTAGGGAGATTTGGTAAAATCTTAGTCGTAAATTTTTATAGAGGTTGGCAACACTTTTGAGCTATCATTATCAAAGGATGGATTTGTTGGTGGGATTTGTGGTAAACGCATTCGTAGTTTTATTTTATTGTTATTGCATTGTTTTTTGTTAGGATTTGCTTGAAAAAGTGGTGCGTTTTGGAGAAAATTGTCTGGTGCACGTGAGAAATGTGACGTACACACAGATTTACGCCAGTAATTTATGTCATTGGAAGGACAAGAAAATGAAATCATGGAGGACGTGAAAACCCAATTTGCACTGCGTGCAGTTTTATAGACGCCCTACAGCAGACGGGTGTAACACCACAGAATTCTTTCAAAAACTCCAGAGAAGATTTGTGATGCACAACAACAACAAATGAATATTTATATTAAGACTGTCTCAAAAGGGCTTTTGCACCCAGAGACGTTAAAATATTCTTAAAAAAAACATTATATTAAAACTTTTTAGCGGGTGCTCGAATAAAAGTTTACCATTTGATTGGTGTTTCAATATCCGAAACGAAAATTACAATTCGTGGACTAGTGTATTATTCAACAAAGTGCCTTTAATGTGTTTTTTTTTTGCAAAGGAACATGAACATTTGAAAGCTGTATGCAAGTAGTCTATGTAATTATTTTGCTGGAGTGGGTAGGTAGGTTATCCCCTTACTGTATGGAATTTTATATCTCTTTGATAAAAATATATTGTAGATTAGAGCCACGGAAACCCTAAAAAATATTCGATATGAAGTTTTTATTTTAGAGATTAACAAGTCATGTGCACCCGACTCCAATTTCTTTATCAAAATACACACATATCCATGCAACAGATAAAATTATGTGATTGACTGCAACTGCTCAGAATTCACGAGAGTCATCACCATGTCAACCGATAATCGTCCACTGCTGGACAAAGGCCTCCCCAAAGGATTTCCACGACGACCGGTCCTGCGCTGCCCGCATCCATCGGCTTCCCGCGATCTTTACCAGGTCGTCGGTCCACCGCATGAGAGGCCTGCCTACACTTCTTTTTCCGGTGCGCGGTCGCCACTCGAGAACTTTACTGCCCCAACGGCCATCTGTTCTACGAGCTATGTTTGCGGAGTTTCTCTGCGTGATCGAATCAGAAAAAAGGAAATACGCAGGAGAACCAAAGTAACCGACATAGCTCAAGAATCGCTAAACTGAAGTGGCAGTAGGCAGGGCACATAGCTCACGAGAGTAAAAACTGTCAAATATTTGGGGGTGTTTATTGATGAAAATCTGCAGTGGGATAGTCATATTTCTAAAACAACCTCACGAGTTTTTAATCATTAAGAGAAGTAGCAAACTTGCTACTGCTACATAACAAACCTACAAAGCCTTGTGCCAAAGTGTTCTTGCGTATTGCATATGTTCGTGGGGAGCCACTTCTGAAACATATTTTTTTAAAAGTAAAACGAGAACAAAGGACAGTTATAAAAATCATTCTTAATGTTCCACGAAGATTCTCAACTCCAAAGATATAAGTATAAGCAATCTAACTTGCTCTCCTTTCGCAAATTAATTTAACTAACACTACGTAGATATCATTGCAATGTGAAACCTACACTAAAAACTAATAAAGTTGAGAAAGGAAGAACTCCAAAATGTCCCAGTTCACAAGTTCGCACTACATTTGCCCAGAAAACCTATAAATATCTAGCACCTAGGCTCTACAATAGGATTGAGAAGGATACGGAACTGAGACTACTATAAGTGGATTCGTATTTAACCTGGCGGCGCATGCTAGATTGAAACGGTTTTCTCAGTTTTTTTCTTTACGTGTAAAGAAAATAACCACTTTTTGCACTTTTCCAATGTTTTTTCGTTTCGATTAAAAGCAAAAATTAATTTTGAAATATCCAAATGGCATAATATTGAAGTGTGCGTTTAAATTTAAACTAATCGTGAAAAGTAGATACATGGAAAGAGGTATAATCCCATCTAAATTCGAAAGCGGTCAGTTGTTACTGCTTTAAAGGTTTAATGTCACCCGTTGTTGTTACTATTATAATAAATTCAGGTCTAGTTGTTTCCTAGTTCTATAAAATGCTTATGTCTAAGTATAGTACTTAGTACAAACTAGTATGACCACGAGGAAACAGCGGTTTTTTTTTTTAATTTATACGAATTATAGCTACCATAAAAATATGTTACATAAGATCGCTTTTTCTAATGAGTTGTGCGAGATCAGACGGGAGTTTAGTACAGTTCATAATTCGTCCAAAACTTGAAGCTAATGTAGAGATCGTGTATCTCTACATTTCCACACTTGCAACTCCTTTAGTTACTTTCTTGCCAGCGCGAGTCGAATTAAGAATATTAATTTAAATTTGAATTGGTAAGTTGTTCGAAAGCTTTCCAAAACAACAGATATTCAAAATCAAAATCAAAAACAATTCATTCTATGGTGGACCGTGAGCCAGGACAGATGTCCTTTTTCCAAGTGTATCATATTTTTTATCCGCGCGTCAGGGCTGAGATCCCTAAAAAATGGCAAGAAAGTGAAAAGAATCTATGCAGAAATAATAATCAGTCAGCCGACAGAGCCTTCTCCGTTTTTTTACGTATAAAATAAAACTCATCTTCGATGAGATTTAATATGTATTTGAATCTATCACTTTAAAGTAATAAGCTAGTGCTATATCCCCACGGCGTCCCCTAGACGACGTCACACTAAATTCGCCCGTACCTTTCCTCGTCTAACTTGTTACCGATCTAAATATATTTTAGTCGCAACTGTACGTGTTTATAATCAGCCCAAACGTAGTTCTCTTTAACACTAGCGAGTTAAATAATGATAAAATGATAAGCGCGTACGGCAGCGAGTTAAGTAAAAGCCTCGTGTGGACGACAAACAGATAGTTATGTAGTTAGTTGGTGCAAAATAGATCTCCGACTCAGATTAAAAATAATGTAGATATTTAGTGGAACTATTGAGCAGATGAAAATGTTGCCGTAATGAAGATATTTTGTGGACCTATAGATGAATAGGTTGCCGAAATATTAATCATATTGCAGGTCAAGTTGCGTTTGATCAATTTATTTTTCAACACAGTTGCTCGAAAAGTGGTCCTTTATATGCCAGTCAAGTGTGCGCAAAATTGATTTTACCGCACACGTGCTTTTACTTTACCACTTTTTTTTAATTTCTAGCTCGGAGGAACAAGACATTTCTTCCAAAAATAATTATAATAACCAAAGATACAGAATCTTCTTTAAGACTTGAAAGGAGAATTTTAAAAAGGGATGGGTAGTTCCTCCGAGGTTAGTACATAACGCAAGCTGTTTAGATTTCTTTGGGTTATATCTTTGTGAAGAAAAGAGAAAAAATATGAATGCAGTGGAGGTTACACCAAGGAATAGGTCATCTTTACCAAAGAGGTTAAATATCCCAAGCCGTATTGTAGTCTATTTATGATAATAAAAAAAATCTTACGCATGCGTACGTGTGCTAGCTAAAATATGGCGCAATTTTCGTAAAACTGAATTGAGATATTTTAGTTGTGAAAACTAATAATTTAAGAATAGTTTATATTTAATAAAAAATATACTTGTGTATTTATAAGAAAAAACGAAGAGATATTACTCTTCAGACATTTAAAATAAGCTAAAAGTCATGTACTTAAATGAACTTTGGTTTACGAAGTAACTATTTAGTAATCTGTGCTTTGGTTGCTGAAACCTTGATAGGTGTATGTACCTACCACAGAATATAGAAGTCATTGGTACCTACCCATGTATTTTGTTTTTCTGTCACGGTCGTTGTTTTTTATCTATTTTCTCACAACTGTATTGAAAAACTTCATAAGATACATGGGTGTAAAAGGAAATAACAAACTCAAATGTCACTCGTTTGTTATTGACCTTTTTACAACCCTTGTATCATAAATAACTATTCTATGCTTTCTATGATTACTTCATAACCTTACTAATATTATAAATGTGGAAATGTGTTTGTTTGTTTGTTACCATAACAGGCTTCAACACCTTGACCAATCTTTATGAAATTTGGCATGCAGGTAGCCTGTGTTACTGGGAAGGACATAGGATACTTTTTATTCCGTAAACATGGCATAGCCCGCTGCAGTTTCTGAGGAAACTGAAAAAATACTCTTTTTTTGGTTACTTTCTTTAACATCGCAACAGAACAATGGATTGTTGTGATTATTTGCACAAAGATGGTTAAGGGGGTGGGACTCACCCTCAAAAACAGTTATAAAAACGAATTACACGCGTGCGAAGTGGCGGCCAAAAGCTAGTAAATTATGTTTAAAATTTTATGAAACAAAAAATGTAGTTGTTTTTGAAATAGAAAAAAATATCCCGATTGCTTGAGGCGCTATCTAACGGAAATTCATCAAATTAAGTAGACCAAAATTTTCCTTCACAAAGAAAAATGTTCTAAGAGAAAATATCCTGATCTCAGCAGACATATTAATAATGTAACTGCTAGTTGGGTATGCTAAAAAAAATAATGTATTTTTTTTAATTTTTTTTCTGATGGTTTAGACCATTTTGAAAAACTAATTTGAATATTTCATTTTTTAAGCCTCTAGATATTTTTAAATATTTTTTTAAATTTTGAAACCTTGATGACGTCATCGGTTCACATTACTATGAAACGAACAGCCCTATTTCACTCAAGTCACTCAAGTCAATCATTCCCAAAGGTTTTTTGGCGGGATTTGTGGTAGACGCATTCGTAGTTTTATTTTGTTGTTTTTTCATTGCACCGGCACTAGCATTACAAATCCAACAGCTAAGGAAGCCTAAATACGTCAGACCTGGCTGTATGGTCTTAGTAACCTTTGCCTTTTCCGAAACGAAACTATCACAAAGCCAACAACGAAACGTCAAAGTCAAAATTTACTTGTCATCAAACATCATAATCTATGTATGGACAAGGCCTTCAGAGTTTAAATGTTTTTTAGAACCACAATAAAAATTGGACCTCTAATGAATATCTTACCCATTTAAGTATTTAATTTGAATGACGTTCTAATAATATTTGATTGTTTCAAACGTAGTTTTTGGTGGATGATAAATAAATAGTGCCTTTTTCAGTGCTCGACGAAAGCTCGTCCTCTAATGCAAGGTCCGTAATTGATATGACAAGTAAGAGTGCACGTTCCGTTCAGTGGTGAAATAAGGTTTTATTGTAAACTCGTGACGTCATAGGGGTCAAATGAAGGTTATTGTCCTTTTCCGATTTTTTTACGCAATCTTTTACTTTTTCGAGTGGAAAATGAAAAAATATGGCTTTAAATAAAAATATCTCGAAATGGTTTTTTTATTTTCATGGCTTATAAAAAATTTAGCATACCCAGTTCTTAATCCATAATCGCGATCTTGAATGAACTTACAAGTAAACCCATTAGTATGTTTGGACGCTACTAATTCAAAGCTCGATAAAATCTGTAACTTGCACTAACTAGTAGTTTAGTTACCGGAGATCGTTCTGCTGCGCGAGGCTCTTCGACAGTATCATCAAATCTAACGGATCTATTATCGCTTGCTCAATTATGATCCGCCACCCACAGGGTATCAAGACCGGTAACCTGGTAAAGAGATTTGAAATACGGACTATAAATGGGGCTTCAGTGTCAGGGTAATACCCCAAAGATATCCAAACTACTTTAATTCTTCTTCTTTAGGTCCTGGGACATCTTGAGGTGCCAGGACTGAGACACTACAATTTTCCACTCCGATGTATCAGCTGCTACAGACTTCACATGCTCCTAGGACATGTTGGCCGCTTTAATTTTTTCAATTAGCTTGATGTACCAAGCGCTTCCAGCTTGATTTGATTAACAATGTCAACTCAAGATTTGTGAGTCGGACTTTTCTTTGACCAGTGAAAAAATATTGCACATTCTTGAGTTTGACGTCTGGTGATCGTCGGAACAGAAATAATACTTTTAAGTTTCTATGAAAATTTAATCCAGTATGTTAGATAGAACTTCATAAAGGTGTAACACAGAAATATGTAATATTCTGAATGTTCATATTTCAGTTAACTTTCTTTTAATAATGAGTGAACTAAAACTGTTAAAACATTATGAATCCATGCAATGCAATGTTATAAAAACTAATAAAAATGGAAAATAAAATACCATCTCAATGGCCCTACAACTATTGTAGTATTAAAACTATTTAAATTAGAATGAAATTTCAAAATAAGTTTTATTTATTATAAATCAAAAAGGCACTTTAAAATTAAGTGGGGAAATAAAAAAAAATGTATAGTTATATATAACAAATAATGGATTATTAAGTTTTTGTCAGTTGTCAACTTTCTCTCGTCACACTGTAGTTGCACTTAAAAGTAGAAAATATTTTTTTTATTAAAATATTATGTACACGTGTTAAAAAGTTCAACAAGGAAAAATCCATACCTACCTAGTGTGGAGCTACAGAAAACCAATATGAGATAGACTCTACTGTTGCCCAGTTCGTTACACTATGTTAATTCATACATATTACTTTTTCACAGCTACTCCAGAGCTGTGATATGTCATCGAAATACAAGTTTAAAGAACACACGCGATAAAGAGTAAATTGAATTCAAAAAAATTAAACTCAATGCCACGAGAGAACTCATCATTATATAAAATCGCTCCTTAACAGTGATAATAAAAAAAGGTCTACAAATAGTCCACACCTCTTGATTACGTTATGTGATACAAAAGTAACATTATATCACCACCATTGATGATTATCTATCAACATTTTGTTTGTATTTCATTCTTAAAAAAACTGATGATAATAGTGGTAAATAGTTCAAACACTGCACTATGTCGGCTGACATTTACATTGATGCTCCTTCTATCATCATGATCCACCAATCGCTGATCAAAAGGATCCACTCCTCTCACCACAGAATTTGCTAGTTATAAAAATTACTATACTATTTTAATGATTCAGTCCACAAATTTAAAATAAAGTCCACAATTTCACTTCTTGTGCTGGCGCACGATAGTAGGCATTTATTACTTAAAGTTCTGTTCACTGCGTTTGTTTAGTTAAACGTTCTTCCAGTAGTATAAAATATTATTTAGCACAATTTGTTGAAAGTTTTTTGTTTTATGAAGCACTGTTTTTTTTTTAAAATAACAATCTAAAATTGTTCAGGATGGAATGCAACATTAGTAGTCACGTTGTTACAGAAGAGATTCCTTCTGTTCATGACTCATGTATGACGCTGCATACACTGTTATGCAATGTGGATCCAATCACCATACTAGTCGTCTATGGGGAGAAGCCAGTCCTCAAATTGTTCTCACATATCAAGTACGATCAGTTGCGCGGGCGGCCGCGGCTGCGCGTGCCATCTCGCTCCTGGAAACATCAAATAAATAGACACTTAAAAAAATATATTTGTTAGTAAATCCCCCATCATCATATCAGTGGAAAGACGGCCATTGCTGGACAAAACTCTCCCCCTAGCTAGACGACGACCGGTCCTGCGCTGCGCGCATCCAGCAGCCTCCCGTGACCGTCACCAATTCCCCCATAACAACATTATAATCTGTGAAAATTTCAGCCAGTTACATATCAGCCTATCACGGTTTCAAGTAGGGATGCATCCGATACCGATACCGATATATCGGCGATACCTCGGGTTTGCCGATATATCGGTATCGGCGATATTTTTATGGCAGATTCAACGATACTTTTCAAATTTTCGCGCTTTAAAAATGTAATGTAAACGCGCGTGTTGTCCCATCTATTTCGTTGCAAACGAGGCATCTGTCGCATCTGAGACTATTTTCCACCGCAGGTCTTATTCAAACAGACTTGCGAAATCGCCTTTGCCTGCAAAACTTAAGAATGCTTTGTTTTTTAAATAAAAATCTTATAAATGTTAATTTTGATTACTAAAACTATTAATTAATTGTGTTTTATTTATTCTACCTTCCTTTTTGAATTCAATAAGCGTATCGGTATCGGTATCGCCGATATTTTTATAAGAGTATCGGTATCGGTATCGTATCGGCAAAAAGGCGTATCGATGCATCCCTAGTTTCAAGTTTTTAAAGGTTGCATTGACTGACAGACGCATAGACTTAGTAAGAGGGTCCCATTGCCTGGTTTGGAACCCTAAAATCAAAGTAATGCGTTGGGGAATCTTGGTAAGCCCGCTTCCATCTTCGGCAACATCGTCACTTACCACCAGGTGAGATGTTGTCAAGGGTTTACCAATTGTGAATAAAAAAAAAAAAAAGTAGTTTGGCAGAGTCGAGCGAGCCGCATTCCCATTGAAACAATAAGGGGTACCTACAAGATACTTGTATATACAGGGTGTCACCAAATTTGTGTATGTCACGTTAACTGGGGCTTCTTCTCATAATACTGAATAACTTTTGTTTTACGACTTTGCTAAAATCGCAAAAAAAATGACTTCATGCAAATGGATCAGCTGATCAACCAATTTTGTGCTTTTTTGTACAGAGGGCCCATTTTTTTTAAATTGACTGTGTTTCTTTGGGAAAGTTGTTCACTATGATGAGTAGAACCCCACCCCCAGTTAACGGGTCCTACACCAACTTTTTTACATACTGTATATTTTTTTTAATCCACATTTGGTAAGCCCTTGACATCATCTCACCTGATGGCATGATTGGTAAGTGACGATGATGCCCAAGAAAGATGGAAGCAGGCTTACCAAGATTTCCCAATACAATGGGGAGCTGGCTATCTTATCTTCAAGTCGGAACACATCAATGCTGTTAACATTGATGTTTGGCAGCAAGACTTGGACAAGATGGTGGTAGCTAGTTAGCGAATGAATGAATGAATTTCGATTTCATGTATGTTTATCCGATGCTCTTAAGGTGAAGGAAAACATCGTGAGGAAACCTGCACACGCTTGTAAAGAAACTCGAAGGTTGTGAGTGAAGTCGACCAACCCGCACTGGGCCCGCGTGGTCGACTAAGGCCCGATGATCGCCCTAATTCAGGGTAGGCTCGAGCCCCTCGGTGGGGACGTATATGAGCTGATAAGAATGATAATACATCTTTTCTGTCTATGAAGTTGATGTACTGAATTCTATCCCACACCCCGGACACTTCATACAACGGGTCAGAAATGACATTTCAAAAAAGGAATGACGGAACAACCGAAATGGCGGTGAAATCCTATACGTTCGACATACAAACTAACCAATCTGTATCAATCTGGGTGACGAGTTGGTGAGGTCGTCTAGAGAGCGGCAGGGAGTGTCCATACTGTATGTTAGTACTAATATGTATACTTTGCCTTAACCATCTGTCGTAGTCGAGTATATGTCACCGATAAATAGCAAGAATCGTAAGTTGATCAATTTTCTAGTTAGTTGATTAACTGACGAAAAATAACAAACGTTAGTAGAAATGTATTATTTAACGCAGTGTATTTTAGCTAATTGGTCAACTTACAGTACCTGGCAGTAATTTAATAATTTACGATTGTGCCACAAGTAAAATCATCCACTAACGGGCCAATCGTTGCTCAGTGTACTATTTAACGGTATACTATTACCCGTCACATAATACACTGTTCTCTGATTGGTCGAGGGCATTTTATAAGCATTTGGCTAGTGTTTATTCATACAAAGACTTAGA
Organism: Coleophora flavipennella; assembly: GCA_947284805.1. Classification (NCBI taxonomy): domain Eukaryota; kingdom Metazoa; phylum Arthropoda; class Insecta; order Lepidoptera; family Coleophoridae; genus Coleophora; species Coleophora flavipennella. The sequence continues at coordinate 8,378,911 of OX369300.1, forward strand.
TATGTTATTTTAATACCGATGATGAGATGTGAAAGATCATGTATATTTTTTTTATATTTTATATTTATTCTTATTTAGCCATACAGCTTTATGACTTAGTATAATAAAAGGAAAAATATTTTAAATAACAAAAGTGAAGGGTGAAGGTGGCGGCCGGGTGGCGGGCGGGGAGCAATGTAAAAGCAAGCACGTGAGTCGTTTAACCAATTAACGTACACCTCGCCTTCGTCGGATGATCTTACGACAAGGCGCCGTAAATTAATCAATTTACTAAAATACATACGTTAAATAATAAATTTTAACTGCTGTTTATTATTTTCCGGGAGTTGATCAACTACCTTGAAAATTGATCAACTTACGAGTCTTGTTATTTTCCGGTGACATATACACAAATCAACTATAAACATTACACTTACTTAGTAGCAAAGAATACAGTAAGGTACATCCGACTTGATGAATTATTTCCCAATAATTTCGGTTTATATTGCATGTACTTTACTGTGTCTCCAATCTTTAGAGGGGTGGGTGCGACACGGACATTTAACACACTCTACACTCTACACTGGAAGTTGTTGACGAATATGTATACCTGGGACAAACAGTCCAGCTAGGCAGGTCCAACTTCAAGAAAGAGATCAATCGTCGAATCCAACTCGGCTGGGCAGCGTTCGGGAAGCTTCGCAATATCTTCACGTCTCAAATACCGCAGTGTCTCAAGACTAAGGTCTTTGACCAGTGTGTGTTGCCAGTGATGACTTACAGAACTGAGACATGGTCGCTTACTACCTAGGCACAGTATATATATTAGTACTAACGTACAGTATGGACACTCCCTGCCCCTCTCTAAATTGGACCTCACCCCCCCGTCACTCAGATTGGGTGTAGATTGAGTACCAAACGTAAAGGACGAGCTACGCAAGCACTTTTATTCACTATATTCACTTTGCGCGCCGCTGTGATTTCGTTCACAAGCAGAAAAACCAACCAGTTACCGAACGTAAAGGCCCAACTGAATTATTTTTTTTCATACTTGTCTTACACCACTTTCCACAGTATGAGACTATAAAACATTGGAAATGGTAACTTAACACTGAAAACTGCTATTATTTTATACGGTCATCTTCTAACACTATAAAATTTGGGGGTTTGAAATGGGTGGAGGGGGCTGGGCCCCCTGGACCCCATATCATGAATCTTGGTGATCAAATTGACTTCACCTTTTTTTCGATTTTCGCCGTCAGAGAAATGGAGGACCTTTTTTTAATAAGCGGTAGCGATTTTCGGCGTCATAGAAGTAGATGACCTTTTTTTTTAATAAGCGGTAGCGATTTGTTGGTCAAGGAAAAAGTGTTTAAAGATGTGGTGTCGGAAAGTGGTGTTTTTTTTTTCGAACGGTGTTTGTTTACAACGAAAAGTATAAAAAAAAGAGATTAGTATTCACACAGCGTTCAGTAAATAAACTAACAAACATTTTGTGACCAATACCGCCGGTGTGATTCAACCCTACCTGCATTGTTGCCTATAGATACGTCAGTTATAATTATGTATATCATTTCTCGCTCGTTTGTATGGAGTGTCCGGGGTGTGACCTAGGTTACTAGATAAGTTTTGCAATACACAAATATGAAACAAAGAGGTGGCATATCATATATATAGGGTGACTTTTAATTAGTTCTTGATAGCAAAGGATATGAATGTACTCGTGATTACAAACAACTTTCCGAAAGAAACTATATGTCAAATATGAAAAAAAAATTTTGGTCCTTGATACATTTTTGCCGATTTGATAGCTTATTATGTATCGAGGGCGAAAATTTTTTTTTCATATTTCACATATAGTTTCTTTGGGAAAGTTGTTTGTAATCACCAGTACATTCATATCCTTTGCTATCAAGAACTAATTTGAGGTCACCCTGTATATATATATATATTATAAAACTATATTTCCATAGACAAAGTTTGGCGGGAAAAAGTTTTCTTTTATTATTTTTTATTAAAAATATAGATTTAATATTTAAAGATGTCGGCGTGGTCTAGAGACGACTTACGAGTTGTAATTCGTTACAACTTTGAGAGGGGTCTGTCGTTAGATGACTGTCTCAAGGAAATGCAATCTGTATTCAAATAAAACTGCCCTCATCGTACGACTGTTTATCGTTGGTATTGTGAGTTTAAACGTGGAAATTTCGAAGTTTCTGATGGACCAAGATCGGGACGACCCAGTGACGTGTGTACTCCAGATAACGTTGCCAAAATAGAAAAAATGTTAAGAGTTGATCGTCGAATGACTTATAGGCAAATAGAAGAAGCCCTGGGCATCAGCGCACCAAGTGTTCACAAAATTTTGCACGAAATTCTTGGAGTAAGAAAAGTTTGCACTCTATGGGTACCTCACGACCTAACAGAGGAGCAAAAGGACTGTCGTGTATAATGGTGTAGATGAAAAAAAAAATTAAAACGGGTCAAGTGCTTATGTTAACAGCATCGTCACTGGTGATGAAACTTGGCTATATTATTATGATGTGCCATCTAAAAGTAAAAATAAAGTTTGGCTCTTTGAAAATGAGCCTACGCCAACACAACCCCGCAAATCAAAATCTGTTAAAAAGAAGATGATAACTGTATTTTTTACTAGCCGTGGTATAATCGATCGAGTAGTTCTGGACAGTCAGCGTACTGTAACAGCTAACTGGTACACTAATGAATGTTTACCTCAGGTGCTTGATAAACTTAAGGAAATGCGTCCCAACTCCAGACTCAGTACTTGGCATTTTCACCATGATAACGCACCGGCACATCAAGCGGCTCTCACAGTGAATTTTTTGACAACTGCTAGGATAAAAATGGTTGAGCATCCACCATACAGCCCCGACCCAGCCCCTTGTGACTTTGCTTTATTTCCTATTATCAAAGATAAGCTGAAAGGGCGGAAATTTACCAGCGACGAGGAACTTTTGAGAGCTTGGGATCATGAGTGTGCTGTACTTCCAGAAAACAAATGGATAGATATTTTTGATGATTGGTTTTTACTCATGACTAATGACGTATTAACTGTAACGGAAATAACTTTGAGCGATTGTAAAAAAAAAGTCGTTTTGCAAAATTTATCTAGTAACCTATGTATGGGCCTCATAAGAAGGCTCAAGGTCACCCAAAGGGCAATGGAGCGTGCTATGCTCGGAGTTTCTCTGCGTGATCGAATCAGAAACGAGGAGATCCGCAGGAGAACTAAAGTAACCGACATAGCTCACAGAATCACTAAACTGAAGTGGCAGTGGGCAGGGCACATAGCCCGTAGAACAGATGGCCGATGGGGCAGTAAAGTTCTCGAGTGGCGACCGCGCACCGGAAAACGTAGCGTAGGCAGGCCTCCCACGCCGTGGACCGATGACCTGGTGAAGATCGCAGAAAGCCGATGGATGCGGGCAGCGCAGGACCGGTCGTCGTGGAAATCCTTGGGGGACGCCTTTGTCCAGCAGTGGACGATTTTTGGCTGATATGATGATGATGACTTTACTGCGATTATTCCTGGAATAATTGAATACCCAGTGCAGTAGTTATTCACAAAGTTTCATTAAAATCGTTAGAGCCATTTTTGAGAAAAAGTAACACGCTACCTGGATTTGTATAGGAGGTACCCTATTCCGATTTTTCTTGGAAAAAAAACTACTACGTGATGTAGGCTATGTAAAGCTATAGTAACGTACCGAGTTTCATCAAAATCATTAGAGCAATTTTTGAGTAAAAAAATAATAAGTGATTTTTTACTATGGTCGTAAGTCTAAAAAATAAAAAAAGAGGAAATTTGAAAAAAAAACGGCTGGATATATTATAACAATATTGCCCTAACCCAAATCCGTCCCTTCATTTGGGATCTAGAGCACTGGTCGGAGGTACACACACATTTTGTTTTTTAAACTATTAGTGTAAGACAATCAATCACTATGTGGAAGCTTGTAATTAGCTTGTAGTAACTATTTCCATTTATTAGTTTGTAAATAAGGCTGTAAGCTCCCTAAATAAATAAAAAAATAAAAAAAATATCAACTTTGTTTTTTTTTGCCAACACAATACCTTCTTCACCCCTTCGCTCGCTCTTCAGTGGTCGAAAGTAAAAAAAGTGAAATACCTTGTGATGGGGCCTGTAATTGGGATCGCGGTCGCGATACCCGTGGTCCCGGTTGTCGCGTGGGTCGCGGTCCTCGCGATGGTCGCGTGGCTCCCGATGTTCGCGATGATCGCGCCCGTCGCGGCCTCCGTCGCGGTGGTGGTCGCGACCGTCTCTGCCGCCCTCGCGGTGGTCGCGCCCATCACGACCGCCCTCACGGTGCTCCCGGCCGTCGCGTCCCTCGCGCCCCTCCCGGCCGTCTCGATGGTCCCTGTAGTCCCGGTAACCGCGATACCCGCGACCCCCCTCGTTATCTTCGCGGGTGTTCTCCGGGGGGTGCAATGGCACTTTGCGCGAGTCCTCTTCCTCCTGCCGTCGTTCGTAATGAATGAAATCGTCAAAAATGGACGTCGAATGACAATAACTATGCATGATTCTCAACACTTGCAGCCCTTTCGCGTGCGGCACTTCTTGAGTGTCGCGAGAATTCGTCACCGGTTTATTCTCGTTATTCTCTAGTTTGATATGACGCAGTTGCACGTTTGGAACGTCCTTAACATAGATCCACCTCACACGGAATTGTCCCTTCCACTTGTCTTGCGACCACACGCTCGAGTTGGAATTGTAATCGACGGCGCTCATCATGCGCGCCATGCCGCAGAAGTGTCCGCTGCCGTTCACCGAGAACAGTAAGTACACCATGCCGCCCTCGCGTTCGCGCTCCCGAAACGCCGCGTCGAGGCGCTTGTTGCCGTGTTCGGTACTGCACCAGATTTCGTACTTGATGCTGCGGTGTATATCGTCCTCAGAGTAAGATTTTATCACAAAGAAACGAGCTAGAGGAGCGCTTATATCAAACTCCTTGGGGTTATAGTCGTTTTTGACGCGCAGCTCGTCGAGAACCGGATGCGGCAGAGGCGTAGTGGCGGGCGCCGGCGGCGGAGGCGGCAACTGAGCGGTGGGCGGCGCCGGCATGGGCGGGCGCGGCTGATGCAGCGGCGGTGGGGGGCCGCGCGGCGCGTGCGCCCACGCAGGCGGCGGCTGGTGCTGCGGCGGCGGGCCGCGCTGCATGGGCGCCGGCGCGGGCGGCTGAGTGGGCAGCGGCAGCGGCACGGGCGGCGGCTGCAGCGGCGGCGGCGGCGGGGGCGCCGTCACCACGGGCGCGCTCTTGCCCGCATCCCAGGCGGCCATGTCCATGTTGTGCTTGCCGGGCACTATGGGCGGTGGCGGCATGCCCGGCCCCTTCTTCTTGAGCCCGCCGCTCTGGGAAGACGGAGCGGGTTTCGCCGGCTGGCTCGCGATGGAAGCCCATGTCATCTTTTTGGGCTGCGACCCTCCCGACAAGTCCTTGAGTTCCGGCGCGCGATCCTTCTCCTTTGAATGGTCGAGCGAGAGCGCCTGCACGCCCGCTTCGACAGTTTTGATTCCATCTGGCACATACAGTCCATCGGCCCTGTAGTAGTCATCATACTGTTTAGCACGACCTAATTGACCCCAGGTTGAATAATCTCCATTACCGTGGAAATAGTTAAATGTCGACGCTGGCTGCCCAAAAGCAGCCGTGGAAAAGGGTGTTGTCGATGGCCCAAACACACCTGGAATCAAACAACCTCACTGAAATGCACAAATAATGAATAGGAACTAAAAATAGGCAACAAAACGTGTTTGTTGTATGTGTTGAGCAAGCACGTACAACGCAAAAATGCTTCATAATCAGTTAATGTTTTAACCCAATTACTTATTATTTCTATAAGTCAGTTCGTTTTCGGCCATCAAGCGCGCCGCGCGTACTCCTATCATTTTCATCAGTTCATATAGTTTTTAAAATTTTTCTACAGCTTCAAACAGTTTTATCAATTATCAATATTAGAATTTTTTTTACGGACTTAACCCCGTACATTGGTCCTTCGAGTCGGATTTGAACCAGCAATCTATGGACCAATGTACAGGGTTAAGTCCGTAACAGTGATAACTCATTTTGTAGTAACAATCAATGGAGATTGATCATTTATTTTAATACACTGTGGATACTAAGATAGATTTCATAATAAACTATGATTTATTGTTGATTATTTTCAGTTAACTTAAAAGTTGATCTATTACCCGAAATGTTAACTTCATTAATTAACGACTAACGGATTAACGGTCTTGTGCCTAGTTTTGGTAACTACCTATGCAGACATTGTAAAAAATTAAATAGTTTTCTGATCTAAATACAACTATATAAGTACCAAGCTAGCCTAGGCTTATTTGAAACATCATATGTATGGTAAAACAGTGACATTAAAAATTTGGATAAAAAAATATGGATAGCATTAGCCCGAGGTTATAAAGATAACTTTTGCTAATTTAAAAAATAAACTAAAAATATCAGGAGATCACAAGTAAGTAAAAAACTTTGCCAAAACTTTTGTCAAAGGCGAAACTTTGCACAGCAGCGGCAACAAAATTAGAGAAATAGGAACATATTTCATTGGTCTTTAAATATTCAGATTCATCATATCGGCTGAAAGTCGTCCACTGCTGGTTAAAGGCCTCCCACAGGGATTTCTACAACGACCGGTCCTGCGCTGCCCGCATTTCAGCGGCTTCCCGCGACCTTCATCAGGTCGTTGGTCCACCGAGTGGGAGGCCCTCCTACGCTACGTCTCACGGTGCGCGGTCGCCACACGAGAACTTTAATGCACAACGACCAACTGATGTAGAACAGAAGATATAGATAATATAACTATATTATATTCAATTCAAGTATACGTAAAATATTTTTTTAAAGTATATTTAAAAACACAAAATATTAAAACTAAGTAAACAATAAGTTAACATTAATCCAAACAAAACTATAGTTACTTGAATAAATACTAGCTACCATCCATTCCATAAGAATCGTGAGGATTGTATCCTCCGAGGAAAGTCATCGGGTCTGTTCCATTGGAGGACCATGTCCCATCCCCGACTCCAAAAGCTTGATAAGGAAGTGCTGTTGTACCGTAATAACCTGAAACAGCAAATAACAGGTCTTTAATATTTATCATCTGTTTCTATAACGTTAAATTAACTCAAAGAATGGCGGGTTGCTAGTTCACAATCAGATGCTATTATGGTCACTATTAATTTTTAAACGTTAGATTATTTTTGTATGTACAGTGTTTCCTATGTACCATTGTAAGTCAAGTTACGTTAGATCTTATACTTTGAGAGCAAAACCAATCCTAGCCACTTTTAGATTCAAATTTATATGTTTTAGAAAACATACAAATGAGATGGAAGTTCTCGAGTGGCAACCGCGCACCGGAAAACGCAGCGTAGGCAGGACTCCCACTCGGTGGACCGATGACCAGGTGAAGGTCGCGGGATGCCGCTGAATGCGGGCAGCGCAAAACCGGTCGTCATGGAAATCCTTGGGGGAGGCTTATGTCCAGCGGTGGACGTCCTTCGGCTGGTATGATGAGATAGAAAACAGGCAAGGTGTTCGTCAACAGTACCTACCTGCCGCGCTGTAGGGGTCGGCCGCTGACGAGATGGGCGGTGCGTAAGAAGGTTGCTGCTGGTGGCGCCATGACACCTCCGCCAACTCGTCACCTCCACTCTCTAACTGTTGCTCTTTCGGTGCATTTGTCACTGAAGCAAAAATGTTTCGTTTTTTTTTAGTATACTTGTTTTAGTAGCCTTGTAGCATACTATAAAAAGATTATTTTTTTCTTTCAGACAAAGGTCCACTTTTGTTAGTACAAAAGAAACTTATAAACTTTGCTAGTAATTAATTGATAAAAATGCAAACGGAGAAAAAAAACATTGTATTAACATTTTATTGATAAGTATATTGACCCAACTCAGGGTAGGCTCGAGCCCCTCGGTGGGGACGTATATGAGCTGATATGATGATGATATTGACCCAACGCTACACACATGAATGATACACACATAAATCTTTTAACATTTTCGAGTGTAAAATATAAAAATACTGTATAAAAACCGGCCAAGTGCGATTCAGAACTGCACACAAAGGGTTCCGTACCATCATACTAGATGGCGCTAGTTTCTTCACGATTAAAAAAAACAGGTTTTTTTGTATGGAGACCCCCCTTTTTTTATTTTTAGTATTAGTTATCATAGCGGCAAGAGAAATACATCATCTATGAAAATTTCCACTGTATAGCTATCACGGTTCATGAAATACAACCTGGTGACAGACAGACAGACGGACGGACGGCGGAGTCTTAGTAATAGGGTCCCGTTTTTACCATTTGGGTATGGAACCCTAAAAATTAATCTGTCCTAAAAATAATATCACACGAATTACAATACCTAAAACACCTAAAATAAAATGACTAAAATTGATATATTTTGGTCATCATAAATCAAAAATCTTTCTATTGTTCAATGTTCAGTTACAATAACAGTGCTGTATATACGAGGGTGGTCCCAGAAGTAGCCGATCTAACCAAGAAAAATCAAAATAAATGGGATAAACTATATTTATTTCTCTACATAGCTTCCTTGTAGCTCGATACACTTTTCCCAGTGGTGCTCTATAGCTTCAACGCCACGTCTATAGTAGGAATCGTCGAACTCTTCAAAATAGCCATTAACCAAAGACTCAACCTCTATGTTGCTTGAAAATCTTTTCCCACCGAGCCATTTTTTAGGTTTGGGAACAGAAAATCATCTGACGGGGTCAAATCTGGTGAATAAGGTGCATGGGGAAGCAATTCAAATTTTAATTCTTCGATTTTAGCCATTGCAATGCCGGATGTGTGGACTGGAGCGTTTTCTTGATGAAACAAAACTTTTTTTGTTGACAAGTGAGGGCGTTTTTTCTTTATTTCTTCACTCAAACGCTGCAATAAGTTCGCATAATACTCGCCATTAATGGTTTTTCCTTGTGGAAGATAATCTATAAAAATTATGCCACGCGCATCCCAGAAAACTGAAGCCATGACTTTTCCTGCCGATGGAACTGATTTTGCTTTCTTTGGAGCTGATTCTCCTCTTTCAGTCCATTGTTTCATCCATGGTGATAAATCGACGCGAAAACTCGGCTTTGTTGCTGCGAAATTTTGCTAAACATTCGACTGACACATCCTCACGACGCTGTTTTTGTTCTACTGTGAGTAATCGCGGCACCCATCTTGCGCAAAGCTTTCTCATGTCCAAGTTTTCTGTTAAAATATGATGGACTGCACTTTTTGAAATGCCTACCATATCTGCAAGCTCGCGCACTTTCAGTCGACCGTCATCCAGTAACGTTTTATAGATTTTTTTTACTAATTCTGGATATTTCTCATTTGGTTGTCCACTGCGATGTTCATCTTGGCAGCTTGAGCACCCGCGCTTGAACTGTGCCACCCAATATTTTATTGTTGTAAATGAAGGAGCAGACTCCCCCAAAGTAGAATCTAGCTCCACTTTGATATTAGTTGGGCTGAGACCTTTCAAATAAAAGTATTGAATTACGTAACAAACACCAATTTTATCCATAGTCGAAAAATTCGATGAAAACTTTCACTAAATATGCTTCAGAACAAATGCCAAATGACATAGCGCGTTCGAATTCTATATTTAAATTTCTTAATGTTCACCCTTCTTAAAAAGAGTATTTAAACAAATAAAAACTGCCAGTAAGTAAGTAAGGTCGGGTATTTATGGGACCACCCTCGTACTTATGTACTTAAATTTTGACAACTAACAAACAATACATTCTTCCTTGTCAAATTATGTATCACACCGTCTTGGGCGAAGATAAATTGACGGTAAGGGTTGCAATCTCGGTATTTTTTATCCACAATTGGTAAGCTCTTGACATCATCTCACCTGATGGTAGGTGACAATGAAATGGGCTTACAAAGATTCCTCAACGCAATGGGGAACTGGCTATATCTTCAAGCCGGAACACATCAATGCTGTTAACATTGATGCTTGGTGTCAAGACTTGGATAAGATGGTGGTAGCTAGCCAGGCCAGCTTAGAAAATGCCCTTCCATCAACCAAACATACAAAATTTGACTCTGCCGGGAATCGAACCCGCGACCTCCTAAAGTGAAGCTAATGGACTTAATCGTAATTGTAAAGCCACTGAGGCTGTATATCGAGACCAAAAAATACCAACATCCCAGAATTTTTCAGTTCTGCTCACAGTGGAATTATTAGTGCGGGATCCCGGTAGATTAGCAGGATTGAAAATTAGCACAGGCGTGTCCTTCCGCAAGTGATGTCGCCAGGTCAATGGATAAATATTTAATGTTACAATAATGCAAAGTTAGAGGACAAAAGGTTGATGTGAAAAACAGAGCTGAAAAACACCTGTTACATTAGCACAAATACACAAGTTTTCATACATGTTCGAGCTACCAAAGTACATATTTAATTTTACAGTGTTTAGAACAAGATTTGTTGAAGGCAATATTATGTACTAGTATATAAACATGCATGGAAGGAAAAAAGAGTAGCGGTCAAGGCAATTACAGGTCAACATACGCTGCGCATTAGATTGAGCGGCCTGGAGAGCTTTGGTGGTGAGAGCGAACCACGATGGTCACGTCCCTCAGTCATGAGGATACGAGGAAGAACAAGATATAAACTTTCAAGCAAAATACAGAACACTAATAATTAATAAATAAACTACGAAGATCAATAAAATTGCAACTAAAGGGATGGATGAGATGACTAAATGAGAATGTTAAGATGGATGAGTGGAATTACATAAAATTTGGGGATCTTCAAGGCAAGAGTGAGTAGGCATTATTTGAGTTTGCATGAACCCTCCTCGACTGCATCATCACTTACCATCAGGTGAGTTGCAGTCAAACGCACTCAAATTTTTAATTAAAAAAAATGTAACAAGGATGACAAGATAAGGAATGAATACAAAGTTTAAGTTTGAAAATAGCACCAGTGCCATATAAATAAGTGTATTGTTTGCAGGGTTTGAAATTATTAAGATAAATATTTTCTTTGATAATTTTCAGCATAGATTCTTATTTTTCACTCTTTTTTTTTACTAAAAAAGAAAAAACAAAAATATTATGTACAAAAAATAACAAAATAACTCTTAATTGTTTAATAACGGTTATAATTAATCAACAATTACATTTCTGTGACTTTATTGGAGATCAAGCTTTGAGGCATTTTAACACATCACAAAACGTCAATTCGTGATCAGATAAACATGGAGGGACATCGTGCGAGGCAACCTTTTTGTTAAAAATAATTATAATATTAATGTTTTGTTTTTGGAATCAATTTTATGATTATCAATGATAATTATCACTTCAAACCCTTATTGTTTGTCATGATTTGGACATGTAATGAGGAAGGATGATAGGCATGTGGTGAAAAAAGTGATGCATATGAATGTTGATAAGTATAAAGAGAGAGTAAGACCAAAGATAACAAGGATGGACTGTGTGAACAACAATATGAATAAAGATTGACTGGAAGAGATCCCTCTAAGGGATAAGTCTGCCTATGTACTTAAGCTTTTAAAAAAATGAATTATTTTAGGTGTATATTTTGTACAGTAAAGAGTTTACAAACAAACAAACAAAGAGTGGTGAATGTAGAACTGACTGCAAATAGGGAAGAATTGAAGAGAAAACATGTTACGCTGACCCCAAATAATATTGGAAACAGGGCAGGAGATCTTTTATATAAGTAATAATAAAAAACCTACAAGTATATTTTATACAGCCGATGCAATTAAGATGGTGATTAAGAAAAGGTAGGAAAACTATAATTCGATATGTAAAAATAAATTTGACTTCTTTTAAAAAGAAATTGATCAACTGATTAGTTTACTTTGTATGCGAGGTACAAATTTATTTTTAAAAAATGACCAGAAGAAGAGAAGAAGACCATTCTGTGTCCTGAGGAAAATGGTTTAGTTTTGTATTCTTTTTTCTTATTTTTTGATTCACAATTGGTAAGCCCTTGGCATCATCTCACCTGACGGTAAATGACGATGGTGTCGAAGATTGAAGCGGGCTTACCAAGATTCCCCAACGTGACGGAGAACTGGCTATCTTATCTTCATGACGGAACACATCAATGTTGTTAACAACATTGTGTGTTTGGCGGCAAGACTTAGATAAGATGGTGTGGTAGCTAGCCAGGTGGGCTTAGAAAATGCCCTACCACCAACCAAATCAAAATCACTTTCTTAAATGTTAATTTTCTCATTTAACCTCTTACCCAATAGTAATTGTTAGCTTAGGTGGAGTGCCAGTATGCCATGCCATTAAGTATTGGAAATAAAACTTTTCTAAAAAATACTGATTTACCAAATTTGTTAGTTTGGGGAAGTGCCATTATGCCATGCCAGTGCATATAGAAAATATTTTTATTCTAAAAAATACTAATTTGTCAAATGATGTTACATGCAAAGTCTACCCAAAGTGTTTGCAGGTGTATGCTTGGGAGGGGGAACACCACCTACACAATTTCAATGTCATCTTCATTTTCCTAACCTTATTAATAATAATCCAAATCATTCCCACATATGGTTAAGAATTCTCAGAATCTGATAAACATAAGTAATACATACAGGTTTTAATTTTAATTTTTAATAAACTATCAACATGATGCTAATCATACCTACCTGCATGAGTATCTTGAGACCCTAGCAAATGACATGCAATTCCAAAATAAATGACAACTTTCTGAGATAAAAACGAAAATAGTAAATAATGATTAATGATGTAACTGAGAGAGTTGTTACTGGCGTCATGCGTCTCGCACCGGACGCTATGCCGCCCGGTGCGGGGTTCTATGAAGAAACACTTGCAACGTCACAACGATGCATCTTTACCTTGATTCCCTTGCCCTTTCATCCGCTGCACGCACCAGCAACATGAAACAAGAGATAGAATAACACCGTTAAATCATCAAAAACGCTTTTTATTACCAAAATAATACAAAAAAATAGCGCAAATGCGAAATACCTGATCAGACACGCCTGCTGACATTGGCCGCGATTTTTAAAGATTGAGCACTCACACAAGTCTTTACTCACGACAATATCAAAATAAATCACATCAGTTCACTTCACAGAGTCCTAAAAGTCTGATAATATTCACTAGAAAATGTCCGCAATACTAAATTCCGCTGAATAGTCCGGAACGGATGGAAGTTTAGCAATGGCGGCCACCAGCAGTGTTGCCAGTGCGTAATAGCAATCAACTTTATCAACTCCTTTTGGTATAGTAACTATATAATATTATACTCTTTGATAGCAAATTAAAGGTTATCACAGACGTGCGTTAGACTATAAGATATATTTAACGTACAATGACTTCTATATTACTGGAAATCTGTGTTAACGTACCTAACAGATATTTTACAATATCGCTCTTCATAGAAATCAATGAGAGTACACACACGAGGCAGATAATATATATTTCATCGCCGTCTATCTGCAGATAACGAGCGATACGGCGCGAGCTCGCTATATTTATCATAAGATAAATACAGCATGTTTAAAAAGAGTTTTTAACCGCCTGCGTGGCGTAATGGTTAGTCCATTCGCTTCACACCAGGAGGTCGCGGGTTCGACTCCCGGCGAGGTCAGCTTTATAAGACTCGGTTTGGTTGATAGCAGGCATGTTCATAGCCCGCCTGGCTAGCTACCACCATCTTATCTGAGTGTTGCCGCCAAACATTTGTTTTTATTTTTTATTCACAATTGGTGAGTCTTAATAAGTAAATAAACAGTTATAATTTAGTTGTATGTTTACAATTTTTATTATGTGACAGCTTGACCTAAGATCGATAAAAAACATCTGTCTTATTTTTTTCTTTTCACAATGTCCAAAAAGTTAGCTGCTATTTGTCTCGTGCCACATCGTGTGTAAACTCATTTCAACACTCCGCCTCACGAGATACAACTATGTTCATGACTGTCCTTAACTTTATAATTAAACTTTGGTGCTGGTAATGCCTTTGTCAAAAGGTCTGCTTCCATGTCCTCTGTTGGATGGTATTTGATATCTATGTGACCATCTTTCACAGCATCTATAATGAAGTGTTATCTGATGCTAATATGCTTTGACTTTGTGCTTATCATTGGGTTCTTGACCAGTTTTTGAGCAGCTTGATTGTCATTGTAGATATAAGTTATGCCTGTCTCAATGTTCAATTCCTTTAACAGGTTCTTCTGGTATATGGCTTCTTTTGATGCCTATGTAAAAGCCATGTACTCCGCCTCAGCAGTACTCAGTGCAATAGTTTCCTGTTTTTTCACTTCCCAGCTTAATGGTGTTCCACCATAGGTAAATATATATCCAGTGTCTGATCGACGATCAATGGCGCATGATGCCCAATCTGCGTCGGCAGTTCCTTCAAGCTTCATATTTCCTTTGACGAAAGTCAGTCCCAAGTCCTTTGTTCTTTGTAAGTATCGCAAAACCCTTTTTGCTGCTTTGAAATGTTCAGATGTGTAGCAGTTATTAAATTGGCTCAAGTGACATACTGCAAACATTATATCAGGACGTGTGGCAATAGCTAGGTACATAAGTTAACCTATAAGATTTTGATGCGGTATATCCTTTTTTTTCACAGGACTAAAGTAGAGTTTTCAGATGTACTAAACATTTGATACAAAAGTTTGGATTCATCCATTCTTATATATTTTTGTCTATACAGGGCTACTTCTTAACCCCTCCCCCGACAAAATTTCACAGTGGCTTCTACTTCTGTACCACATACCCCAAAAAACCTATGGTGATTTCCTAAAAAAAATATTTGAGAATAATTGTTCATTTTCATAGATCAAGTTTTCATTAAAAGTCCAAAAATAGCCAAGTATGTATCAAGTGAATTAATGTATTAAATTCGACTTTTTAAATAAACGTTTTGATTGAAGACTGTCCTAAAACGAACGAAATCCAAATCAGATACGAATTCCAAGGCCAAGTACACGCTAGTTTTTGTAAGGTTAAATATCAGTATCACAAACCAAATCACTTGCAAATCGGAGTCAAAGGGTTAGCCAAGTCAAAAAATCAGTAAGGCAGGAAGATCACAATACACGTAAGACAAGCAAGCGACGAATGATTGAACTAGACTAGGGATAATTAGGTTAGAAGCAGTGTTGGTAAAAATATTTTTATTAAGGCTTCATTTTAAATTTTGACAACGGACCTGAAGAAGTCTTCGTCTTATCTTAAAACATATATAAAAAGATTTTTAATATGAAAAATTTTTTTTTTAAGGTTGGAGTATGATTTTAAAATATTGTATTTTTTAATAGCCTCGCTCAACTAAAGATTAACTTATATGGCCTGGCCACCCTATGGCACGGCCTTAGCTGCGTTTCATTTCATCAGTTCGTAATAGGGTCGTCGTAGTTAATGATTACTATAAATATTTTATATAGTATATTAAATGAACACTAATAATAGTAGTAAAAACACTCGCAGACGTGGACAAATATGTTCTTCTATTTCATTACAATTTTAAACACTTTATAATACATAACTACTAACAAGGACAGTTTATTATATTTCATTTGCATAAAATGGAACGGCCAATGTCATTGATGGAAACCTGTTTCTTAATACTACGGTACACACGCTCTGATTTCCTAATGTTTTACTCGCTTGGGGTGAATATTAAGACCATATTCATTTACCTGTTTTAAGGTTAATGAAATGCCGGATGCCCGGGAGTATTTTTGATAGTTTGGTGCTTCTGGGATCGAATTAATATTGGTATTTGGACCAAAGATGACCTATTAATAATATTATTAGGTAATTTTTTGACGCCCGGGAATTCCGGGGAAAAAAATCATATTTTTGACAGCAACTTTTTACTGTGACTTTTTGAGAAAATACTTTTATCCGGTAATGTTGAATAAACTAAAACATAAATAAATCACCAGAAATGATTGTAATTAATTTGAAACTAGAAGTCAGATTCACGTTACTATGCAACGTTGTTCTTTGTAATCCAGTACGAAGGATTTAACCAATTAAAGTACTAAATCATGGTGATAAAGTCGACGTTCTTCATATTAAGGTTTTAACCACAAAAAAGTTCGCTCTAACTGACAAAGATCTTCATTTTTTAAATCACATTTGGTAACACGTCAAAGTCTACGCATACGCTTGTTAACCTATTAAGTACGGCACTCCAAGTTATATTCAGTTAACTAAAATTCACTCATTCATTTATCAATATTGCAAAATGTTTGCAACCTCTGACTAAACCATAGATTCTAGAATGGCGAAGCTGTCAAGTGTCAAGCATCTGTTTAGTTGTCCGAAATGAATAGCATTTTGTTTTGTGTTCATATTTTTCGTAAAAATACCAAGAAGTTACTTGCTGCAGATAGTGTGTGGTGCACAAAAGTGAAAGTGCATATTGTTGTCATTGTGTAAATGTGAATATCACTTCGAAAGAATCGGAAGTTTATCCATAATCACGGATTATAAGGTTTGTTTACGTTTAGTTGCATTTGATTCTGCGAGGACCATAGTCTAGTTCATCTATGGTGTTGGCTAAAGCTAATGTACCAGAAATCTACAAGAAAATTAAAGATTTAAAACTAACTCAGCAGCCTATACTAAGGAGGGAACAAACATAACATTAAGGTATTAATAGATTGAATTGCTTGAAAGCAGCGGTAGTAACACATAAAAAATACTAATTAAATACTTACTACCTGCCTACTTCAGTTCATCATCATTATGTCAGCTCATATATGTCCCCACCGAGGGGCTCTCGAAGGCCGGAAGTCCTTAGTTTCATGAGTAAACTCCTGTCGCGCGTCGGAGCTGACACGCACACTTTTGAGCCTACCCTGAATTAGGGTAATTGGTCCTTAGCTGACCAACCATGCAGACCCAGACGAGTTGGTCAACTTCGCACACAACAAGAATGAAAGAAACTTGAATAATCTAACATAATATTTTAGACTTCTAAAGATAGATACATATATATTAATTGTGACAGATAAGTACACAGTTGATTACTTATAGAAAGTTTAGTGGTCAAAAATATGACATCTAATATAAATTCAACTATAACAATTTATTCATGTTCTGAATGTAAAAAAGTGTTTAGTAGAAAAAGTAGACTTGTAACCCACATGAGGAATCACACAGAAGAGAAACCATATTCATGTTCGGAATGTGTCAAAGAGTTTAGTAAAAAAGGTAATTTGGCACAACACTTGAGAATTCACACAGGAGAGAAACCATATTCATGTTCCGAATGTGACAAAGCATTTAGTGTAAAAGGTCACTTAACAGACCACATGAGGATTCACACAGGAGAGAAACCATATTCATGTTCCGAATGTGACAAAGCATTTAGTGTAAAAGGTCACTTAACAGACCACATGAGGATTCACACAGGAGAGAAACCATATTCATGTTCAGAATGTGACAAAGCGTTCAGAAAAAAAGGTGATTTGGTAAAACACACGAGGATTCACACAGGAGAGAAACCATATGCATGTTCAGAATGTGATAAAGAGTTTAGTGAAAAATGTAATTTGGCACAACACTTGAGAATTCACACAGGAGAGAAACCATATTCATGTTCAGAATGTGATAAAGCATTTAGTGTAAAAAGTAAATTAACAGACCACATGAGGATTCACACAGGAGAAAAACCATATTTATGTTCAGAATGTGACAAAGCGTTCAGAAAAAAAACTGATTTGGTAAAACACATGAGGATTCACACAGGAGAGAAACCATATTTATGTTCAGTATGTGACAAAGGGTTCAGTATGAAATATCGCTTAACCAAACACATGAGGATTCACACAGAAGAGAAACCATATCCATGTGTAGAATGTGACAAAGTGTTTCGTAAAAAATGTTATTTGACACAACACATAAGGGTTCATACAGGAGAGAAACCATATTCATGTTTAGAATGTGACAAAGTATTCAGTCAAAATTGTAGTTTGGTTAAACACATGAGGGTTCATACTGGAGAGAAACCATATTCAGGTTCAGAATGTGACAAAGTTTTCACTCAAAAAAGTAATTTCGCAAAACACAAGAGGATTCACACAGGATAGAAACCATAATCATGTTCAGAATGTGAAAAGGCATCCATTACAGAAATTCATTTGGTAAAACACATGGGGGTTCACACAGGAGGGAAACCATATACATACATGTTTAGAATGTAATATATGATGCTATTCAGTGACAGAAGTGCTTTTGTTAGACATCAGAGTAAACATAAAAGGGAGAACACTTGTATATGTTTAGAATGTGACAAACAATTCCACCAAAAATCTTACTTGGCAGCACACTTGAAGACACATTACCAGCAATAAACTTGCATGGTTAGGGCTCGGATTTTAAGTAGGTAACAGTTTAGTGTAGAAAGTTAAATTCTCTGAAAATATAACAAAGTGTAGGTTATAAGTAGGTAAGTATTTAGGTACTTAAACAAAAACATTTATGCAATAAACTTAGGTTAACTATTTTTGTATCAATTATCTATTGCATGCATAACAAGATACATTATTTTGTACTTTTAATTCTGTCTAAAAATCTTGTAGGTACCTGCATGCACTTAATGAAATTATCATTTTTCAAATAATTATTTCCTGATTTTTATTTAGTATTGCATGTATTAAGGGGTTGAAACATTTTTGTATCGAGCAAAACTCGTTATAAAAATTGATCAGCACATCAACTAATTTTTGTGCATTTTTGTTATGGGTTCCTTGGGAAAAGTTGTTCAGTATGATGAGTAGAAACACCCAGGTAACGAGTCCTACAGTAATTTTGTTACACCCAGTATATGACAATATAAATACAGTGTAAACTCTATATAGCGACACTCAAGGGACTGGGTATTTTATGACGTTATTGAGAGTTTTCACCAGGAACCAGGAACCAGGTTTTCAACAGGAAAAATTAGAGTCGAAATAAACCAACTAGAGCCAGAAAATTATGACGTTTTAAAGAGTGCATCGTTATATCGAGTAACGTTTTACAGAGTTTACACTGTATATACTTGGGATGTGGGTTGCCTTTTTTGCCAAGGGCTTACCAATTGTGAATAAAAAAAATTCACAATTGGTAAGCCCTTGGCATCATGTCACCTGATGGTAAGCGACGATGATGCCGAAGATGGAAGCCTTTTGCCGAGGAAAACTTTGAGCATTTTGACCAGTTTTGTAAGTAAAGTAAATATGCTTTACTGCACGCCAAAAACACTACAGACAGACTTTTCACAGGCTTACATACCAGTTACCTGACCGCCCAGTGCATGCCCGACAATGCTAAAACCGACAGCTCTATTATTGGGTATGTTAGTGCAAATTGTCAACAAATAGCGCTTTCTGTATTGATTGCAACTAGGTACTTTTTATCTTAATGCAAATATTAAATTAAAACTATTTGTAAGGGTTTCGCACATCTGATAAAAAAGGACTGGTACATCGGTCCGTCTGTCTCACCCAATATACAGAGTTACCGATCACGTTCGAAAAGCGTGAATATGAAGGGCAAATTTTTTTTTTACTTAGTGTATCATGTCATATGACGTAGGTATCAAATGAAAGGGCTTGTACTTATTCATTCTTGCAATTCAATTCAGTTTATTAGTACTTGCTAAACAAATAAGTTGCTGACATTGACACTTTATTAATGCCCGATATTTTAGTCAGCATTTCTACTCCTGATACTGAACAACTTTTTCAAAGAAACCCATAGTCACTTCACAAAAAAATGGATTTCTAAACAGATGATTAATTATCTAGCTTATTATTCGCACATAACATCGACTAGTTTCGTCAGGCAGTGGCTATGGCGTGCGTGCTGTGAGATACCCTGGATTAGATAAATAAGGTTAATAAATTAATAAACCTTATTTATCTAACCCGTGTGGTATTCATAGGGGGGTTTGCGGCAATCGGGACTAAAACGAACGAAATAATTTTTTTTAGGGTTCCGCAGCCCTGGAAGGAGCAAGAGTCCCAATTTTCCGCCTACTAGTTAAAATTTTCAAGAAATTAAATATTTAGATTTTTACAAAATTGTTTATAAGTGCCCTACAAGCCTAGCCTATAGGTATTTGAAATAACTATACAGAAAGGGATTAAATATGCTTCTAAAATATATGCCACGGCTGCAATGGGAGAAAGTATCATGTATAGTGATTACGAAAATGATACATTTATATCCGGAAATTAATCTTTATTTTTCCATACAAAACAAATAAGTCATTAAAATAAATTGTTTTACTTGTATTAAGCCATCCCGTATTGTGTTGAATGAAAACAGACAGCCCACGTGGTCACGTAGTTGTTGCGGCTTGTTCAACCGACCCGCGCGGCCGCGTCCGCGGCGCTAGTGCGCCTCTACGCAGTTAGTT
Organism: Coleophora flavipennella; assembly: GCA_947284805.1. Classification (NCBI taxonomy): domain Eukaryota; kingdom Metazoa; phylum Arthropoda; class Insecta; order Lepidoptera; family Coleophoridae; genus Coleophora; species Coleophora flavipennella. Next base: position 8,399,360 of record OX369300.1, read on the forward strand.
CGCGCACTTGCTGGCTGCTCGCAGTCGAGTGCGCAGTACCGACGCGAACGTTTTGTATGTACTGGTCTACCTGGACCAGGATATTCTGCCGAGTTACAAGAAGTGCTAGACTTTTTCCAGCGACACCCGACGGCGAGCACGAGCAGTGTTAAAAAAACAGACACGTTAAATAAAGTGCCAAGATACATACGCAGCGTGCGTACATGTGTCTGTGTGTGCAACGCGAGGTCAATCAACTCGTGCAATAGTTTTGTACCAGATAGTGGAATAAATAATAATAATCATCATCATCATATCAGCCGAAGGACGTCCACTGCTGGACATAGGCCTCCCCCAAGGATTTCCACGACGACCGGTTCGCGCTGCCCGCATCCAGCGGCTTCCCACGACCTTCACCGGGTCATCGGTCCACCGAGTGGGAGGCCTGCCTATACTACGTTTTCCGGTGCGTGGTCGCCACTCTAGAACTTTACTGCCCCAGCGGCCATCTGTTCTACGAGCAATGTGCCCCGCCCACTGCCACTTAAGTTTAGCAAAATCATTATCATTATATACACCGTGAAATTTTAATTATTTTGTTCCTGAAGCGTAGCGACTATGTATCAGTGGTACTGTCGATTTATAGGGTTTAAAAAATTTAGAAACTTAAATTAAACATTTTTTTTAATTATAAAAAATAAATAAACTCGAAGCTGTGAGAACAAGTAGTAGCGCTCTACGACTGGCACAGCCCGTGCCGACCGCGCCGGTCGCCCGCTCGTTCGCACAGCCGCTCGCCAGCTCAGTTGACCGACGCGAGCGATACATGTTGCACGTTTTACCTACGCGAGAGTTTGTGCCGATCATGAGTCTACCACACAGATTCTCCAATGTGGAGTATCTTGCAATGATTAAACTTTATCCGATTAAAAGAGACAGAGACACGTTGATAAAACTAAAAGAAAATCTAGTTCGGCGAGCACGAATGTGCATTCAAAGAAATGGCCAGCACTTTGAACGATTACTGAGATATCGCGAAGTGTAAGTAAGTGCTGGTATTTGTAGTGCATGGAGACTTTGAGACGAAGTAACTAGTATCTCATCTGTGTTTTGAGTGCGTAGTGTCTAACAGTAAAGTCGAAGTAACTAGTATCTCATCTGTGACAGGTAAAGTACCTTTGTATTTTGATTAACTACTTAATTATTGTAAATAAATTCCAATAGGTATCTTAAATACGGCTTACTTAATTACCTACATTTTCTATCAAAATTAAGTACCTACCTACTTTGTGTCAAACTGTCAATTTACGTTACCTACCTACACTACATTATTAAAGCTGTAACAGACGTTCGAATATGGTCCGCTCCGCACCGTGACTTTGGTGTGCTCCGGACCATATTCGATGGTATGTTCAGCGGTCCGGCGCACATTATTATTATTATTGACGGTGCGCTCGGTTCGATGATTTTTCCACAGGATGTGGTGCGGTCCGCACCAAGTTCGGTCGTGTGGCCGAACCACCGCACCGTTCAGCGCTTTAGTCGCAATTCTACCTCCGAGTGAGACACACGTTTTCAATGGCATCAGACCTACAAGCCGTGAATTTTATGGAAAAAACTCAAAACATCAACTTATGCTAAGATTTATACGAAAATCTTCATCTTCAAGGTCTTTTATAAGTCGTATATGACTGTACGACTCTCTGTTTTTTAAATAGAATTTTGCCCATTCTTTTCTGTCTTTTCTCTTCATTCGATAGGTGCACTAGCTACGACGGATGCCGCAAGTAACGCGATTTTAGCTTGTTTAGATAAAGTTGGAGGCATGTCGACGTGATCACTGTCCGGAAAGCACTGGACCGTCTTTGGTGCGGTGCGGTGGTGTGGCGTGTCGAGCGCACCGTACCGGTCCGTCGGTTCGGCCGCACCATATTCGAACGTCTGTTAATACTATTACTTTACTTACGCGTTTCATTGAACAGTAGGTAAGTAGGTACGATGGTCCTAAGCCCATTCAAGGTGATTCAAGTATGAAGGGAAGATTGGCTGCTATTTTTACATGCGACGGCACAACTTAAAGCGTCTGACAAAGGCACCGCCGCCGCGCTTTGAAGGAGCCGACGCCCTTTGAAGGAGCCGAGGCCACGCCGTTTGCCGAACCGACATGCGTGCGGGGCGAGACACGGCGGGGCGGCGCGGCGGTGCGCAGGCAGGCAGCAATGTTCGTTCACACATTGCTTGCGGGGCGCTCGCTAGTCGCTACTACGTTTTCAACTCACTTTTTGGGATAGCCTTTTCACTTTTTTATTTTCTTTATTTATCATTTAAAATTACAACTGACTTTACGAATCGATTGTACTGCTTTCACCTAAGCTGTACTCCACGGGAACAAAATCAATAAAAATTCACCGTGTATAATAAAACTAAGTTGATATAATGTGCGTGCCGATAAAACTTAAAAAGGAGTCCCGGCACGATAAAGGGACTTATATAGTGTGATAGCCCTTTATCCCCCCTCGAACAAGAAAGTTCCCGTTTTAACCTAAAGGGCGTGTTTTTAAAGATATAAGGGCTTTTCCAACTTTTCAACTTGGAGATCAAGTGTAGTGGCGCCATCTGTTGTCGAGTATTTGAACTTCATTCAGAACAACGATTATTGGGGTTGCATTTCGAAAGGCGCTGCGAGCAATAATGGCGCGAAATTTAAAATTCCAATTTCAATGAAGTATTAAATTACATTTGTTACTTTAATAAATTCATTAAATTTTGTTTATTTATACATCAGTAGCTAACTTATATTTTGGAGTTAAAGCGACATAATTTTAGTTATTCAAATTAGTTCTAAAAACATTTTCAACTTGGAAATTAAGTGTAGTGGCGCCATCTGTTGTCGAGTATTTGAACTTCATTCAGAACGATTATTTGGGTTGCATGTCGAAAGGCGCTGGGAGCAATTGCAGCATGTGTAGTAATGGCGCGAAATTTAAAATTCCAATTTAAATAAAGTCTTAAATTACATTTGTTACTATAATAAAGTTATTAAATTTTGTGTATTTATGCAGCAGTAGCTAACTTATATTTTGGAGTTACAGCGACATAATTTTAGTTATTCAAATTAGTTCTGAAAACATTTTAAAATTTAAGTTTTTAAATTTCGCGCCTTTACTACGTATGCTACAGCTGCAGAACCTATTGTTACGGCGGACGATAATGTCGAGAACATTCTAGAAGGTGTGAAAAAGAAAATATTCTCAAACTTTTTCGAATATCCTAGAGCTTAGCTCTCTGAATATATAAGAGCCCCGTGTCGCCCGCCAGAGTTAGTTCGATTTGAACAGCGAAACAAGTACTAATATAAAGTTGTATAGTATGGATGTTTGTTAATCAATCACGCTTCAGCCTCTGGACGGATCGGGATGAAACTTGGCACACATATAGGTTAGATCCTGGAATAGAACATAAGCTACTTTTTACCCCGGGAAAAGTCTTATTCTCACGGGAAAATCGAAAACAACGCGGGCGTAGCCGCGGCCAGACGGCTAGTAATAAATAATAATAATTGCTGTGTAATGTGTAAACTTTGTGTTAATAACTTGTAATTAAGGTGATGAACATGGAAACACCCCAAGTCGTTACGTGAAGTCGTGAAATCAGCCGTTTTAATAACTGGTAAGTTTGTGTACCTATTCTGCGTTCCTACTTGACGGACGTGTTATGCAAAATGAAGCAATTAGTATTTAAATTAGTTTAATTTCTCAAATCAATTTACGATTCCGGGGTACGAAATTTTTTCACTATTATAATCTATATGCATGACTCTTACGCCCATTGCAGCCGTGGCATATATTTTAGAAGCACCTTATATAATGACCACCAAAAATAATTTTATATCCTAAGCTATACTATAAAAATATACTAAACACCATAAAATTTAGTCTACAATTACAACAGTTCTAGCTGTTTTAGTCCCGACTGCATTTCAAATTGTATTCAAACACTAAATTTAGTAAATGATCACCAAATCGTAGCTAGTGAATTATTGCTCTATTTCTGCCTAAATAAACCACACAACGAAAAAGGAGTTGTCAATAATAAGTTGTTTTTCTGAAAAACAGTAATTGAGCGAGCGATATTAGGTTCGGTCAGGTTTGATTGATTAATGATTATTTGCGAGGTTCCCCCCCATGGGTAGCAGAATGTTGCGCAGAAGAATCGCTAAATGCTACACGTTTATAATTTATTTTAACCGCTCCAATACCGCAGTTAACTGTCTTTTGTTTAACTATTGTGTCTGGGCTCGATATCGCGACTACGGGACGCGAAAAGTCAATAGGATAACGAGAAGTTAAATATTTACATGACATTTTAAATTAGAATGTGATTAAAATGTTGGTGGTAATTAACAATTTTTGGGTTAACAATGATTTATTTGGAGTCATAGGATACCAAGATGTAAAATTTAATTATAATTTCACAATAAAATAAAGTTTTAAATTTCGGTGATCATTTACTATTTTTGGCGTTAAAGTGTTTTTTTGATGTTATATTTTACTATGACTCGTTTTAATTAAAATGTAAGCCATATAGACATATGTACATTAATTAAAAAGTAATAAAATATTGACAAAAATAAACTCTCGTCGTTCTTCGTCGTAGTTCACTTCGCGCGCCTTCTATTCTGCTCGAAAATTAATAAGGTACTTACATATATAGTATGTAAGGTCTAACAAAATTAGCTGAAACTATTTTAACTGGTGCTTCTACCCATGAAACTGAACAACTTTCCCCATGGAACCCAGTCAAATCTCAAAAAAAAAATTGAACTTCCCATACTAAGTTGGCTGATCAGCTGATCGAGTTAGTATGGGAGAGCCAATTTTTTTTTTGCGATTTGACTATCGGTTCCATGGGGAAAGTTGTTCAGTTTCATGGGTAGAAGTACCAGTTAAAATAGTTTCAGCTAATTTTGTTAGACCTTATATATGTGGCAGGCAAATTGTATGATTAGTCATTTTACATACTGTCGGGCAAATTGTATAATTCGTCCGTATGTAAACGGTCAGGCAATGTGTAATAATAGGTTAGGTCAGGTTTGATTGATTAACTGTCAAAGAGCCTCGCGAGCCCCGCCCTCGTCATTATATAATTTGCCTGACATTTTCCCGACCGTATGTATAAAGACAAATTTTAAAGTATGCCTGCGACATATCATCATCATATGAGCTCATATACGTCCCCACCGAGGGGCTTGAGCCTACCCTGAACTAGGGCGATCAGGACTTAGTCGACCACGCGGGCCCAGTGCGGGTTGGTCGACTTCACACAGAACCTGCGAGTTTCTTCGCAGGTGTGTGCAGGTTTCCACACGATGTTTTCCTTCACCGTTAAAGCAATCGGTAAGTTTATGTACGTAAGTTTTTGAAAAACTCATTGGTACATTGGCCGTCCAGATTTGAACACGGTACCTCTGGCTAGAAGGACCGAGTCGTTACCGGATGAGCCACCGACGCTTTTGTCATATTAACTGGACCTTTTTATCGTAATACATGGTCGCTAAAACAGTACTTTTAGATGCTTTTGAATGGTGGCTCACCTAGTAATTTAGAGAACAACTTAGTTTTTGTGAAGACAAAAGTGCTATTAAAAAGATGGCGCGTTAATTAGCACCCGTAATGTACTATTTCTCAAATATGCTTGGAAATTTAAACATTGTTTTGACAACCTTCTTCGAGATAAATACATGCGAACAGCGGCCGGCAAAAGTTGTATAAAAATACATATCTGTCATGTTTAGTGGCCAAATAAATTACTATGTAAACCAATGACTTCTATATTAATGGCGTAAGGACCCGGCCAACGCGCGCGACTAATGCTCCCAACGAATTGGTGCGAAAATCGAAAGCTTCGCACACTCGCGACTCAGTCGTCTGCGGGAAATTGTAGAGTGCGGTGGAAAGATATTCAATATAAAATGCTTTATTGTGTTGTTAGAGGCTGTAAAAATCACGAAAGATAGGCTAAAAAGAAACTGGGCTATCGTATCATCGTTATGTAACCTTACATTGTATTTTTTCTTGTAAACAAATTAAATAAGCGCAATTTTAAAGCACTGACGTCAACTCTCGCCCATGCTAATTCGTACGGGTTATGTCAGATGGCACTACTTTTTGCTTGTATGAATAAAATCTGAGTAAAATATGGAGACGGGCGGATCCTTCTGTCCAAATCTGTGATGTAAACTCAAATCTGTCGTGTAATTTAAAAATGGAACTATATTTTACTCAACACGTGGCAACCAAGGAGGTAACTTATCAAAGGTTTTATTTAAATTTCGAACTGACTTGCAAATAGAACGCTGTTTATTGAAAAAACTTTGGCGCGTGAAAAAATATTTTTATTTGTTGTGCGTCATTGATTTGAAAAGTAATTATTGAAGTTTTAATTTCCGCGCATTATTTGAGAAAAGTACTATCAAGCCTTGGCCACAACTAGGCATTGATGGACATACGTATGTCTTCTCTTTACATTTACACGTTCGTCCATTAATGCCTCTTTTGGTGGCCGCTGCAGTTATGTACTATACCTGTGTTGTAATTGATAAGTTTTGGAAAACTCCGATATACGCAAATAATAGTAGTAATTAATAATTAAAATTGTTTTGAAATATATAATGCATTCATTTCTTAGTAAAAAAGGATGATAAAGTCTTAGTGCCACTAGCAGCCTTTATCCTGGCTTTTTCTTTCGTCGTCAACGGCTTTGTCTTTTTCACTTCACCGAAGCTATTCACTAAAGGTGCAATGTTTGTGAAATTATTTTCTGAATTTTCACTCTTTATTCTTTTACTTGAGTCATTGGTGTCAATTTCAGATTTTCTTTTCTTTCCTATAGATTCAATCAGTTCTGGTTTAAAATTAAATTGTCTCTCCAGTAATTCTGCAAGGTCCTCTTGAAGATATTCAGATATAACACCGTGTGCATATTTCAGATAAAATTCTGTAAGAAAAAAAAACAAATATTAAACTTTTTAGAACATCTATCTATTTTAGAACAGCCGGCTGTATTGGTTATGTGGGACTTACAGCCCTGCGCCTATATGCAGACAAACACATAATATATACCTAAAGTTTATATGTATAAATATACACAGGCCCAGGACCGCACTGTCCACTAACAACCCCCTGTAGCTTTGGCAGCTAGGCTGCCTTGAAAGCCAATTGGAGCGTAATAAAATAAACGCTAAGGGGACATCGCGGAGAGCTCCTGATGGGAGCGGCCGCTTGGTGATTCACATTTAATGTGCTAGTGAGGGGGATTCTATCAGTTCCTCCTTGAGCTACCAGGAGACAGTTCAGGTCGGCTGAAAGTTTATCGGGAGAATCAGACAGTACGTGTCGTGGTCTACGGACCATAAAACTAGATAGTTAGAGAGGCAGGGAATAGTCTGCTGCCTCTCGAATTAACGGATTGTAACATGCACTCGCGGGGTGGGCACATTTAAGAGGGGAGGCGAGCACTGTTTTTTCCATACAAACGTTCTCGACAGTTTTCTCATTGAAAATTTTTATCACCACTAAATATGTCTAGAGTGGAGATTGAAAAAGTATTTACAAAAAAAGTTAAACATAGGGGCCTAGCACAACTAGTTATTATTCTATGTGAACAATTTCATTAACATAGGTCTCATTTTGGAGGAGAAAATCGTCAAGAGCCAAACCTCGAATTTTGCAATTTTTAATCGAAATCTTCGCTGGGATCTGCAGTTGTCCTTATCGCACGGTATTTAGAGGCGGTTTAGTCAAAGCGCAACAGCAAGTTGTTTTAAATGCCTATTTTCCAAATGTCTCTCAGCTAGCGTCCGTTCTTAAGGCAATTCGATTAGCACACTAGCGCCGCAAATCGAAATCATCACATACAGGAGTATAAGGTGTTTTTAATTGTTATATAACTTTACCTATTAGCAATAAGTTATGTTTGTCGATTTTGTCCAAAGTGGCCAGTTTTAGCAGTTTTGTAAAAAATAACTTGTTGCTAATATTTTCAGTTATAAAATAACAATTAAACAATAGTTGTCCCTCTCCTTTTATTCGCAAAATACTCAATGATTTCGAGTAAAATCCATAAGAATGAGTAATTTTTTTAATTCTCTTGGCGGCGCTAGTGTGCTTAATGCTAATCAATCAAACCACCCTATCAGAGATTTGTTACCATAGATGGGTTATGCAACTTATGCACTAACAAACTACATTTAAAAATCGAACCCATTTACACACAGCTGTTATGGTAGTTAGCTTCTAATTCTACTAAAAAAAGAGATGCCAATTGGCATCTTTTTATCTGCTTCACATTTTGTACGCATGTAACCTATCTGCCTCTCCTTATATGTATATAGCATATCTCTGACCTTATCATTTTTAACCAACTTCAAAAAAGGAGGAGGTTTCTCAATTCTACCGTATATATATAATTTTTTCTGTATGTTCGCGGATAACTTCGTCGTTTATGAACAGATTGTTGGAAAAGAGATATCCCAAGGGTGGCACCATGATAAGAAAACCAGGATCGGATGATGGCATCCCAGAGAAATCGAGGGGAACCTTAGTTTCCTGTTTGAAGTCGATTTTTTTTGTTCAAAATTATTATGACTGCGTAAACTTATATTAGTATTCACCTTCATCTATATTGTCATTGTTAACTTCGCTTGCTACAAATGTAGCCGAGACAACTCCTGACGTCACATGTACATGCTTCTGTCTTAGTACAACAGCCAATTTACGAACTCGGTCTTCTAACCATTTCAGAGTCTTTTCTTCATTGTATTTATAAGCTTGCATTTCTGGAGGTCCCTGATTAAATAAACAACATTATTATTAACGAGGAGATCCGCAGGAGAACTAAAGTAACCGACATAGCTCACAGAATCGCTATACTGAAGTGGCAGAGGGCGGGGCACATAGCTCGTAGAACAGATGGCCGTTGGGGCAGTAAAGTTCTCGAGTGGCGACCGCGCACGGGAAACGGTAGCGTAGGCAGGCCTCCCACGCGGTTGACCGACGACCTGGTGAAGATCGCGGGAAGCAGATGGATGCGGGCAGCGCAGGACCGGTCGTCGTGGAAATCCTTGGGGGGGGCCTATGTCCAGCAGTGGACGTCCTTCGGCTGATATGATGATGATGATTAACTAGGTACATTAACAAATGCTACATTGCACAATGCTGGCGGTTAGATAAGAGATCCTTTTTTTAACCTTTAAATCAGCAACATTATCTAACTTCGGGATATAGTCAACTATTTTGTTAAACCCCTTCTCCGATAGCAAATCTTCTAACGGAATTGCTTTCTTTTCACACTGTTCTCGTAACCTTGGTAAAACTGAAACAAAAAGCACTTCTTGTTATTAGATTGTAGCATGTACTGTGTGAGGAAAAGATGAATTACTAGCTTTTGCCTGCGGCTTCGCCTGCGTGGACATCGTTTTTATGATTGTCTTTGAGAGTGAGTGCAGCTCACGAGCATGGACATGAGTTTTCTCCAGATCCCTCAGGAACTATATCGGGCTATTCTAATTAGTAGTCTATATCACTTCCCACCCCCTGAACTAATTCTATACAAAAAAATACTTCAATCTGTTGCTCCATTGCAATACCGACGTTTGCAAGCGTGGAAATAAGTTTTCCCAGATCCTTCGGGAATTATGTCAGGATATGCTAATTAGTAAATTATGTCATTTCCCACCCCCTGTTCCATTATGATGATAAAGAATTAAACAAAAAAGAGTATTTTTTCAGCTCCCTCAGAAATTGCATCGGACTACGCTAATTTCACGGGATAAAAAGTAGCCTATGTCCTTCCCAATGACACATGCTACCTGCATACCAAATTTCATCAAGGTTGGTTGAGGTGTTGAAGCGTGGCGTGACAAAGTAACGAACAAACACAATTTCATATCACACTAATATATAAAGGCGAAAGTTTGTGAGTGTGTATGTTTGTTACTTCTTCACGCAAAAACTACTGAACGGATCTGGCTGAAATTTGGTAGGTAGACAGATTAAGACCCTACTTTTTTTCACGCTCACGCCCACTGCGCACCCTCGAAAAGTCATAGAAACGTTGTTCACGCGGGTGAAGCCGCGGAAAACAGCTAGTATATAATATTAGTAAGGATAAAAATCAAATTTCTAAAGTGTTCAAAAAATACTTTACCTAGAAATACAGGGTTGACTGGAGTAACCAGCAATAAACTGCCATCAGATTTGACAGTTTCTCCAATGAACCACGAGCGGTACTCTTCACTGAATGTAACAACTTCATACATTTTTTTATTAGCATCATCCAAACAATATTTGGTCGGTTGACTGTGTCCTGGATGAGGCAATGTGATAATGGAGAAATTATCATTCTCAAATAAGGAATCTGTAACAGAAAAGACTTTGTGTAGGCTTTCTTCTATGTTTTAATATTCTTTTTAGGGTTCTGTACCACAAAAGGTAAAAACGGAACCATTATAGGATCACTCATGTGTCTGTCTGTCCGTCCGTCTGTCACAGCCAATTTACTCTGAAACTACTGGACCGATTGAGTTGAAATTTGGTACACCACTGTGACCCAAAGACGAAAATGTAACATAAATAAATTAATTTTAAATGTGGGGGCCACTTTTTGGGGGTAAATTAGAAAATTCAAAAAAAAAGTTGCAAATAACCGATTGTAGTATGTAGTAGTATGAAATTGCCAATTGATTAAAAAAGTTTAATGAAGAAAATCAATATTAATAACAATAGTTATTGAAACAAAATTTATTCTTAAAAATAGCATTAGACTATTAGAAATTAATAGGTGGTAAATGCGTGCCTATTGTTTAGATATTTTGAGGGCATGGTGACTTTATACCAGTGAAGACAGTTATTTTCAACTCAAAAAATCACCGTTCTTAAAAGGCAAAAAGTACACGTTTTTTAATTATAAAGCTCTATAGAGTTATTGCAGTAGCATTTTCGTTTCTAATGTCATATTTGGGAATACCCCGCATCATCATATCGGCTCATATACATCCCCACCGAGGGGCTCGAGCCTACCCTGAATTAGGGCGAACGGGCCTTAGTCGTCGACCACACAGGCCCTGTGCAGGTTGGTCGACTTCACACAAAACCTGCGAGTTTCTCCGTAGGTGTGTGCAGGTTTTCTCACAATGTTTTCCTTCACCGTAAGAGCGTCGGATAAACGTACATATGAAATCTAATAAATACTCCACATAGGATGGAAAATTAACTCGTCTAAATAGTTGCGCATTTTAATGTCGGAGGCCAAGATCCACTCCGGGTCGCTGAGCCAGCGAAGTAAGTAAGTAAGTAAGTAAATAGTTGCCCCATCTGGCTACTAAGGAAATGTCTTTGTTCCATTCAATGGCACATAGCTCAGGGAATAGGAACATGAAAGACATGCCACTAGTTACTAACAAAAGACAATAAGTAGTGTCACCTTAAGGTCAAAAATTAAATACAATAACTTTTTTTTTCAATAAAAATTGGCACTGAACTTCAAAAACTTAATTGGCAATTTCAAACTTAAACCCCTATTATAATAATCTCCCTTGATTAGGCCCTTTTTCAAGTCACTAGAAGAAAATGAGTATAAAAAAAACTCTTTGGTTGTGTACATTGCATTGATAGTAGGGATGCATCGATACGCCTTTTTGCCGATACGATACCGATACTCTTATAAAAATATCGGCGATACCGATACCGATACGCTTATTGAATTCAAAAAGGAAGGTAGAATCAATAAAACACAATTAATTAATAGTTTTAGTAAATCAAAATTAACATTTATAAGATTTTTATTTAAAAAACAAAGCATTATTAAGTTTTGCGGGCAAAGGCGATTTCGCAAGTCTGTTTGAATAAGACCTGCGATGGAAAATAGTCTCTCAGATGCGACAGATGCCTCGTTTGCAACGAAATAGATGGGACAACACGCGCGTTTACATTACATTTTTAAAGCGCGAAATTTGAAAAGTATCATTGAATCTGCCATAAAAATATCGCCGATACCGATATATCGGCAAACCCGAAGTATCGCCGATATATCGGTATCGGTATCGGATGCATCCCTAATTGATAGAAACCCCTTCATTATAAGAAAAAACTCATATCTTTTTACGACAACAGTCATAAAATCTTCTTTCACCTATATTATAGTGCATGGCGGAAGACATAAAGGCTCTTTGCATATGACTGCTTCTTGGTGGATACACTGGATACATCTGCATCCAGCGTAGGGTTTCTAGAAGTTATACAACAAACTAGGCTGTATGTCCTACTAGATGACTTTGTAAGCAAGTAAGTAGTAAGTAACTATACTTAATTGCACGCCAAAAAAACAATACAGGACTTATAATTTGTAATATACATAGAGTGCAAAGGCGGCCTTATCGCTTTCTACCAGGCAACCTTAAGTTAGGGATTGAAAGACAGGTAAACTAGCACAGGATGGCAGCACATTCAACTTTTAAATGACCTAATTTATTATTCTATCTAATAGAACTGCTATCTAAAAGTAAAAAAAATTAGTTCAAAATTGCCAATTCCCAGTGTTTAGAATGTCAACTGTAGTTTTTTTTTGCAAATTTGTGTTAGATTCAAACGAATGAGTTTTTCATACAAAAATAGAAAAAACAAATTCAAATAGGTATCTCTAAAACTAAAACTTTTGTAGTAACGTCAGCTCAGCTAATTACATTTTACCACTTGAACCTCTGTCACCGCCTTTTGGAACTTACTGGAACACCTGTGTACATGCCGCCGGCCGACAAAATACTACCTAACCTGTAAGATTCATAAATTTTCTTGCTGGTATTGCTGTAGTCGAGAAAAAAATAGTCAAGTCTGTACTGAAATATAATAATGACTTACCGTTGATCAGCATAACCCAAGCTTTTTCGAAACGTTTATTCGCTAAAGTTTCATGTTCAACTGGCGTTGTACACTGTTTCTTAGAACGAGAAGACATACTGGTCTATAAGAATTAGGTTAGGTACATAAAATTGATGTTTATCTTAAGATTATGTACTTATAAAGATTAACACTTGCACCCGAGCAAAACCAATAAATAAAACAAACTAAAAAGACGACAAAAACTGTTCACAAACACGACGCGAGTCGCGACGAGTGACGAGTCGTCAGTCGTCACGAGTTTGCCGCTTTTTTTGACAGACAGACAGTTGAAATTTTTGTTTTAGTCTCTTAACGTCTCACGGGTACAAAAGCCCTTCCGAGACAATCCATATATTTTAAATAATCGATATACGTTTTTTGATTTGTAATGCTAGTGCCGGTGCATTAAAAATCTTCTCTGAAGTTCTTGACAGCATTTGCAGCAGCTACATTCTGAGGTGGAACACCCAGTTGCTGTTGGGCATCTATAAAACTGCACCCAGAGCAATTTGGGTTCTCACGTCCTCCTTCGTTTTATTTTCTTATTATCCACATTGCTCACGTGCACTAGACGATTTTCTCCAAAAGTCACCACTTCTTGAACAAAATCCCAGCAGAAAACAATGAAAAAACAACAAAATAAAACTACGAATGCGTCCACCACAAATCCCGCCAAAAAAAAACCAGACAGTTGAAAGTTATTTTTATTATTGCCAGTAATTACAATGATTTCGTACACGCACCGCAATTTCTTTCCGTGTGGAACTCAGGTTGTGCCAGTGCCAGTAATATATCATACAAACACCATTTGCTGGCTCAATCTGTTGAAGACACGATTGGCCGTGCTCTACTCACGATACAGCAGCGTCAACACTTTCATTCCGAGATTGGGCGCCACAGCGCAATTGTTTATTGCTTCATCGTGTAGGCCCATGAAGCGATACTGGGTAATTAGGAAATAATTAAAAATTAAAAACCTAACTGCATTAAAAAACTTAACCACTATTATTTGGCCAGTCAGGTAAAAATGTATCCTAGGTCACTTACGGGTTTAAGGCGAATCATATGACACCTCGCACTCCAAAATCCATCAAGCCGTTGGGCTACAGGGCGTGCCAAAGAAATATACATAAAAACACTCGAAATACATAACCCTTCTTCCGGCGCTTTCGGTTAAAAAGTAGTTATTAATAAGAAAGAAAATCTCGCATATGAACATATTATGTATTATTTGTAATCATAAGATTTTTTCTTCATTACTTATTTTAGTAACAGATAAAATCACACCATAGGACACTTACTCACTCACAGTGACGGCGAGTGCGACTGAGCCGAGATTAAGGCAATCGCACTACTCACGATCCAACGCACACACAGTCTGCCGAGACAATTTGCAGATTGCTAGCGCGAACGATACAACACGCAGCATGTTGGACCGCGCCTCTAGCGCACCTATTGACGATGCAATCTGTTATCCCTCAGCAGATTGAGGCTGTGATTGAAATTAAATTGTGAAGAGGCTACTTTAGGGATGGGTCGGTCGTACGTAGAACTACCTTCTACCTTAGGCATTAGATTTGGAGCGAATTTTTTGAACTGTGGGTCGTACTTAGTCCACCTACTAGGTAATCAGCCTGTTTTGGCTGATGCATCATCCAAAAGACGTCCACTGCAGGACGTAGGCCTGTTACAAGTCGGATACTGTACTCCCTAGCGTGTTCGTAGACAAATTTTGTCTAAGTTGGTAGTACCACAGTAAGCGGAAAGGATGTTGGTGCCCATCCTCCGGTTTGTTCCATCTAATACTATTTTAGTATTAAAAAAACAGTTCCAAGTCCTGTTCTAGACACCCTAGAATCCTGTGATTTCGCCTGCTTTTTAGAGATTGTTCCTATTTGCTGCCAAACAGAATTGAAAAGATGGTTGTATCTGACAAAGACAGAGGCTTGTCCAATAGGATGGGTCGATTTCCTAAGTTTATTTTTACTTTTTAATGCTGGGTGGGTTTTTAAAGTTGCATTTTAATTCGCTAATATACGTTGTGTATCTAGTTTTCAACCGACTTCAAACAGGAGGAGGTTCTCAATTCACAGTCTCATCGTAGTTCTCGCTGCGATCTAACGCGTGCCTCGCTAGTTACTGCTCGCTCGGTAAAATCCAGTGATTTTCAAACTTTACCAACATGGACTCGCGTACTTGCGCTCACTGCAAAGACAACCTTGCGGATGGAGCTTACTGCCATGCGTGTCATAAATACTTGCACTTCCAATGTGCTGGACTCAGTGAATCTGGATACCGTAAGATGGCGAGTGAACGCAAAGCGACTTGGCGCTGTTCGCAGTGTAAACAAGCTAATGCTCCAGTATCAGCTACAACTGCAGGGGCTGAGGACAACTATGCTACAGTGCTTAAAGAGATAAGACTTCTCTCAGACAAGATATCGCCTCTAGACTCATTGATTCAAGAAGTGAAGTCGCTTCGAACTGAGTTCTCTGATCTCAAAGCTACGGTTCATGAATCCAATAATACCATAAAAGGATTTGCAACCAAATTAAAGAAAGTTGAAGATCGTCTGTCTCAATTGGAAAATTCCAAGAATGATCAAGCATCTCAGATTCAGGCAAGATTGGACAAACTTGAGAGTGACATTCAAGAAAAAGAACAATGGTCACGCATGAATAACGTGGAACTGAAAGGCATTCCACAGAACAAAAAGGAAAATCTAATTGAGCTCTTATGTGCCATTGGTAAAAAAATAGAATATCCTATTGACATACGCCAACTAAACTTTATAACTAGAGTCCAGTCGCGCGATGCAAACCACACGAAACCCATCATAGCGTGTTTCAATAACCGCTATGTTAAAGAAGATTTTATTGCCGCCGCAAGAGCATACATGAAGCGTTCCCCTCTTATGCCGAAAGATGTTGGTCTCCAAGGGCCTGAAAAAATTCATCTCACGGTCCACAATAAAGCGCTGCTCGCTAAAGCGAAAAAAATAGCAAAGGAAAAGGGGTTTCAGTATGTTTGGGTGAAAAACTCAAAGATATTCGTTCGGCGCGACGACCTTTCACCTATCATCAACATGAGATCCGAAAAAGACTTGTCAAAAATATCTTAAGTGTTATGTTTTCTCTTTGTTGTGTATTATTTATAATATATTTTTTTTCTACATTATGATTATATTGCGTTCAGTTTGAGAATCTTAGGCAGTGTAGTGTTCGTCTTTTGTTTGTGTCGCTGGGCAACGATAGCTGGCAATAAATATGACTCACATAATATATCCGTAAGTTTTATACATAATTTGTACCGTATTCTCCTAGCAGGACAGGTGCTTTTGTTTGGCAAATCACCTGACTTGTTTTATTATTGTGGAGCGGTGACGTTTTTTGTAATGTGGTGGGTACTTTGGTCACATGAAAGTATAACTAATGTGGGTAATTGTATATTACTTACAATAATTTTAGCGAAATATATGGGGTTTTCTGTTTGTTATGGGTTAATCTGTATTATTTTAATACGTTACAGTCGAATAGTAAGGACTAAAAGTGGATACAATTAACTTTTACTATCAAAACGTACGCGGTTTACGTATGAAGACAAGTGGCTTGCTGAGGAATGTTTACTTAAATAATTATGATGTGATTTCTTTAACGGAATCATGGTTGGTTGATAGTATTAGTAGTGCGGAGCTGTTTGACGCTAGGTACCTAGTGTGGAGGCGCGATCGCGATTATGCTCGTACAAAACAAACTTTAGGCGGAGGTGTTTTAATAGCAGTCCGCCGCGACTTTGTTGTGACTGAAAGACTTGACTGGCGCAGCTCTGCAGAGGATATTTGGGTAACGCTATCCTTGCGGAGACAAGGATCTAGTGTTACAAAAAATATTCATATATGTGTTGTCTATCTTTGTAAAGAGAACCTCGGCAATCCTCACAAAACACAACTAAAAAATTTTCTACATACTTTATCTGAACTAGTTATGTCTCATTTAAATGACCAATTTATTATAATGGGGGATTTTAATCTGAGTGACTTTATTACTTGGAACAGAAGTAATGACTGTGCAGAACTTCAGCCAACAGGGATAGTGGGAGAACATGTATATGACTTTGTTGACATTCTTAATTTATGTAATTTAGCACAATACAACTGGGTATCAAATCACAACAGTCGTGTATTGGATCTAGTGTTATCCAACGGCCCACTTAATGTTTATGAATGCGAGGATCCGTTGGTGTCTGAAGTAGATCACCACAAATCAATCTATGTTCAGTTTAACTGTAAAAGTCTATTTCAAAACTTAACGGACAGACCTCGAAATAAATTCATGTATCATAAAGGTGACTATGAGTGAATTTGTTCAGAATTGAATCAGGTTGAATGGTACTCCTTATTGAAAATCGATGATTTGGATGTAGCCGTTGCACTATTTTACGATAAATTGAACATATTAAGGTCTAATTATATTCCCCAAAGACCTGTGAAAAGTAATAACTATCCTCCCTGGTACAATTCAGCATTAATAAAAGTAATTAAAGAGAAACACAAATTCCATCAAAAATACAAAGTTTATCATAATAAATCAGACTATATGACGTTTTCATTATTGCGCCAACGAGCTAAGGATATTGAACATGCATGCTTTAAATCATATATTGTAAAAATCGAAAACTCTATTATCAAAGAACCCAAAACTTTTTGGTCGTATATTAAAAGTAAAAACAACTCTAATACATTCCCCAATGTAATGAAATACAATGATAAAACGGCAAACACTGGTAAGGCTATTTCTGATCTCTTTGCCGCCTACTTTCACTCTACTTTCCGCGACATATCTGACACTGTTAATAATAGAGTTGAACTTTTATATAACAATGATAATATTAAAGATACTATAAGTTCCATTGAAGTCTCTTCTGACACTGTTCTCAAACTCTTACAATCTTTGGATTTATCCAAATCAGGTGGGCCTGACAACATTCCTCCGGTATTTATAGTAAATTGTGCCACTAGTCTGGTAGTTCCGTTGTGTATACTTTATAATCGTTCCCTAACTGAGGGCAAAGTTCCTACTGTGTGGAAGTCTGCTTTTATTACGCCAGTTCACAAAAAGGGTGATAAGGCGGATGTAGAAAATTACAGACCAATATCCAAGTTATGCTTGTTTGCTAAGATCCTGGAAAGACTGGTATTCAGTCAAGTCTACAGTTCATTAAAAAGTTTCTTTAGTGATGATCAGCTTGGATTCTTAAAAAAACGCTCAACAACATCCAATCTATTACTTGCAGCCGATCTTATCACCAAGAGCATGGACGATGGAGCGCAACTCGATATAGTTTACACCGACTACAGCAAATGTTTCGATCGTATTGATCATAACATACTTTTAGCGAAGTTATCTAATGCAGGCATCCATGGTGATTTGTACAGATGGTTTACCTCCTATATTGAAAACCGTACACAAGCTGTAGTCCTTCAGGGTTACACTTCAACATGGGCTCCGATATCGTCAGGAGTGCCGCAGGGCTCTTTACTTGGGCCACTCTTGTTTGTAATTTTTATCAATGATGTAAATAAATGTTTTCTAAACTCGAAAATCCTCCTATTTGCGGATGATATGAAGATTTTAAAAACAGTATTTAAAGTAACCGATTCTTATGCCCTTCAGGATGACTTGGATAGATTTGTGGATTATTGTAAATTAAACAAACTAGATTTAAATATAACCAAATGTTTCTATGTGTCATTCTCTCGCAAAAAGAAAATAATTAATGTTGGCTATACTCTTAACCACCAAAAGATTACAAAAGTAGACTCCATTCGTGACTTAGGTGTAATCTTTGACTCGGGCTTATTATTCGATAAACAGGTCGATCATGTTGTATCCAAGGCTACTAAAGCCCTTGGTTTTATTATGAGATCCTCCGCTCATTTTCAGAATATTAAGGCTATTAAGATACTTTACTGTGCTTATGTGCGTAGCCACCTTGAGTATGCTTCTCAAGTGTGGAATCCACGGTATGACGTATATATATCTCGTATTGAAAGAGTCCAAAAGAAATTTCTTCGTTTTCTCGACTATAAGACTCGACAAAGATTGCACGACTATAACGAAAGATGTCATCGCTACCATTTTCTACCACTGGATACCCGACGTAATATAAATGACATCTGTTTCTTAAGCCAGACTGCTAATGCATCGATAGATTGCCCCGACATACTATCCTCAATCAAACTGCGCACAGATCTACTGACTTTAAGACGTCGACCCCTTATTGATGTCCCTCCAGTTAGAACTAATTACCGAGAAAACTCCTTCATGATTCGTACTTTTAAAGCATTTAACAAGCTTGATCCTGATATTGACCTTTTCTGCACCAGCGCCACATCGATTCGCCGAACCTGACATTCTCTCTCCTGTACAAATAATTGTCAGTGTTGTTATTCTCTTGTTTATACCGGTCTATTTCGTCTATATCATTATTATTATTATATATTTTATTTTTATTTTAATGTTCACGTATAAGTTAATCTCTGTTAAGTACTTTAAATATCTATCGGTGGAAATTCGTAATTAGCATTGTCTTGCCTATTTTATGTTATTTAAGGTAATTATTTGTCTGTGAATTTTCCAACAACAAAATAAATAAAATAAATAAATTCGACTGTATGTTTTTTTTGTATGTTTGTTATGCGATATCTCCACCGTTTGTGAACCGATTTTCAAAATTATTTTTTTATTCGAAAGAGTATACTCCCGAGGGGGTCCCATTGTCACCAAGTCATCAAACCATCGAATCTAAATCATTTGATACGTAATTGTGTGCTGGTACCGACCTCAAAAAAAATTAAAAGCCCCTAATTTAATTCGTACCCACCTTTGATTTCGTTTTATTATTATAACAGCTCATATACGTCCCCACCGAGGGGCTCAAGCCTACCTGAATCAGGGCGATTAGGCCTTAGTCGACCACGCGGGCCCAGTGAGGGTTGGTCGACTTCACACACAACCTTCGAGTTTCTTCGCAGGCGTGTGCAGGTTTCCTCACGATGTTTTTCCTTCACCGCTAAAGCAATCGGTAAGTATATGTACGTAAGTTTATGAAAAACTCATTGGTACATTGGCCGTCCAGATTTGAACCTGGTACCTCTGGTTAGATGGACCGAGTCGTTACCGGTTGAGCCACCGACGCTTTTGATTTCGTTATTATTGGTTAATGTTATGTATTTAAGTATAATAATATTATTTCATACTTTTGAGTGAATTTAATTTGGAAGTCGGTTTTTAGTTTTTTAAACTTTTATTTTTTCTGTAGCTTATGTCTTTTGGCCCTCTACCGGTAATCAAAACAATAAAAAAACAGAAGGTTCAACTTACTAAGTAAATGCTTTTAAATAAATAAATAAAATCAAGGTTAGTAAGGAAAAGTTGTTTATTCTAACACATAAATTGAAATTTACAATCAAACATCGGCATTAGGGATCTTGACTGTAGTTTAGTACGGATTATTCCATCCCTAGCCTTTTCTCCAGTTACCGTTATTGATGCTTCAGTTACGAGTTTTAAACAATTCTCTACCGCCTGAGTGTGGCAAGGAAATGATGCAAGCGATATGTCAATCGGATTGATTTGTTTTACCATTTCACTTTTTACTTCATTTGTCATATACCTTAAAAGTGGCGGAGGTGTTATTTCCGACTCAGCCCAAATAATTACGTCCACGTAATCAGTTGCGATGAAGTTTAATTTTGGGAGCTTGAACACTCTGATGGATCGGGTTGATTCTTTCTTGCTTCTACTACTCTCCGTAAACCAAGTTCTCTGATGTGCCTTCGTTTATCTATTATCAATGTATTAGAGCCAACCGCAAATTCTCCGGATGAGCAAAGCATAGCATTCCTTTGAATGACTATATTTATATCTTTGATGTTTTGGTCAAAACACCTTGAAAACTGTATTAATCTAAATACATGATGCGGACCTTTAAAGCAAGCTTGTCGTTTGATTAAAAACCAAATCGGAGCTACCTTTTTAATATACTCCACCAGAACTTTTAAATTTTCGCAAGGCTCACGACATCTAAGAAAAAGGCGCAATATTCTATCAGCTGTAGTAAGCCAGTGAAAATGGGCCTCCGGTTATTCGATTCAGAAACGGAAATCCGTATGTTTTTTTTTTAATTTTAATTTCGCTTATGTATGACGAATGAGGTTGAGGAAAACTGCTGAAGAGAAAATAACTGAAGATGTACCCTTACTCGTATCTAAATACATAATTTTAACTGAAGACAATGTGGCGTGGCCATGGAGCCTAAGCTTGCACTTACAAGTACGAAAAAAGTAATTGTTAAGCTTTATTTTCGCGGGCTGGGACTTTTTGGCGGGAATTTGTAGCGTTCAGTTTGTCATTTTTCTTTTATTATCCGAAAAATTACATTTAGTGGTTTTTGATGTATAATATTGATAGTGTATTTATCAGCGAATGATCATATAAGTGTTTCTTGTGTAGGATAATGAAATAAAAGTGTGTATACTGTGTTTCGAGTTCCCACAAGAAGTCCGAGCAAGCTTTAGCAAAAGTGCTATCATTTTGCTAGAGTATGTAGGTTAGGTTAGTTTATAGACAATGATATGATGTGAACGTGAAGAAACTACTGAAAATTACTGAAGACGTGAATTCTACAAATGAATACTACTGAAAAACATATACTGAAGACTAGGCGGTATGGCCAATGAGCCTTAGCCTGCTCTAAAAGGGCGAAAAAAAAAAATTCGCGGGCTGTCCGGCTGTCTAATTTCTAAATTAAATTGTGCGTGGAACCTTACAAAAAATGCAAGCATTTTTGAAAACTGGTAAAATATCTGCTTCAGAAAAGCCTTCTACTTCCGGATCTAAGTGTACAACTAAAAAGAAACCTCCAGCACCATGGGTAGAAAAATAGTAAGTTCCTATTTTGTCGAACCGCACAAATCTCGATGTTCGCTCAATATCATATTTTATAATCCTAAAATTAATGATTTTCTTTATTTTCAGTCGTCCAAAGACAATAGATGACATTGTAGATCAGGGTGAGGTTATACAAGTGTTGAGAGAATGTTTGGCCGGCGGGGACTTGCCTCATCTTCTGTTCTATGGACCTCCCGGCACCGGCAAGACTAGCGCCATACTTGCAGCTGCTAGGCAGTTGTTCGGCGATATATCTCGGGATCGGGTGCTGGAGCTGAACGCATCTGACGAGAGAGGCATACAAGTTGTCAGGGATAAGGTGAAGTCGTTTGCTCAGCTCACGGTCAGCAGTGTAAGGCCTGAGTAAGTATTTCTGACATTGTGTAATCCCACTTTTATTTGGGAAAGTAAACCTTATTAGATGCTGGTGTTCAAAACAAAAAAAAACACATTACAGGGTTCCGATTCCTATGGTAGGGTGAACCTTTAACCGTCCAGGCCGACCTTGAATATTGACGTTCCCTTCCTTCAGGCGGACCCGCCATTTTCCAAAATGGCGGAAAATGACAAGAAATTGTCAAATTATGAAAAGTTTATCTATGATTTTATATTAAACTGCGTATGGCACTAAGAGCGGAATTTAATAACGACGTAAGTCCATAAATCAACCCAAGGCAGTTTCAACACAGTTTTAACTATATTTGTGTACTTTAGAGCATAAGGTCGCGTGTTGTTACCGGGGCCGAT
Source organism: Coleophora flavipennella (assembly GCA_947284805.1). Taxonomy (NCBI): domain Eukaryota; kingdom Metazoa; phylum Arthropoda; class Insecta; order Lepidoptera; family Coleophoridae; genus Coleophora; species Coleophora flavipennella. The sequence goes on from OX369300.1 coordinate 8,421,972, forward strand.
GGGTCCCATTAATACTCAACGGAAAGAACAACTTACCGGGACAGATGGGTCCCATTAATACTCAATCGGTTAAACCATCATAAGAAGGGGTTATCTGAATTTTTGGTGCATTAATGCTTAATTGTTTTTGTATGGAATAAAATCTGTAACCTTTTCCGTGGGGTACCAAAAGAAAGGGCTTCATAAGCTTATTCTAAAAATATACCACATTATTTATTACTTTTCAGTTACTTGATTTCTAAAAAACATAAAAATGCACCCAGTTTTTACAAATTCATAGTAATAATCGCCATGACTGTAGCATGACGGGGAGAGCCTCTAATAGGGAATATTATAACTGAGGATAGTGTGGCTACCGTTTTAAGGTTACCCTTACTAGAAATGTTTTTGTTACCTCTTCACACTTGAACACCTCCACCAATCTTGATGAAATTTGGCATGCTGGTAGCCTGTGTTATAGGGAAGGATATAGGCTAATAAATGCAAAATTGTGTTTGTTTTTTGTTACCTCTTCACGCTTATATACCTCTACCAATCTTGACGAGTTTTGGCATGCAGGTAGCCTGTGTCATGGGGATGAATTAGCCTGTGTCATGGGGATGAATACAGACTATTTTTTATCCCGTGAAAATAGCATGGTCAGATACAGTTCCTGAATACTCTTGGTTGGTTTCTTTAACATCGAAATGGAGCAATGTGTTGTGTTTTTTTGCACATAGATAGTTTAGAAAGTTGGAAATGACATAGACTACTAATTAGCATAGCCCGACATAGTTCCAGAAAGATCTGAACTGAAATAGTTGAGGGGCTGGGAACTGACATAGGCTGCTAATTAAAATAACCTGCTTGCATATTGTGCACCACTCAGCCCCAAAATCAGTCATACTAAAAGATACCCATACGAGTGATGCCGCAGACAAAAACTAATAGAAAAAAAGAAAAAAAAACTGATAATAATAAATAGCTATTTTAAAACCACAAAAAAGAAGGGTGCAGTATAATAATGAGAGGAGTTTCTCTCGTCTCTCTAAACCCCCTTCCCCCTACATCCTTCCCCTTTCATCTTACAGTGTGAAATGTGACAATTATGCTTGGCAATTATATTATAACTCTTTGAATCTGAAAAAATATTGGAACTCTAGGAACTAGGGCAGGGAGGGCAAACCAATGGCACACAACAAAATATTTTGGACACGCCTCTGATCGAAATGGTTTGCATTTTAGTGCAAATTAACAATGCAGCTGATTGACTTCCTGTCTAATTTAATATGGATTAAAAAGTTTATAGAAATAAGAGTTGGAATTGATTAAAACAGAAAGATTAACAAGCAGTGTAAGTAGAAATGTCATTAACAACTTTGTGGAAACATGAAATTCGATTCCAGATGCACGGTTCGTAAGGATAATTATCAATGATAATTATCGCGATAATAACAAATGGATAATTATCGCGATAATAACAAATGGATAATTATCGACTGATAATAACAAAAGATTGCATTCGTGAAAGTGAACTGAATTCGAACATGTATTTCCAAACTTGCGCCTATCCAAACACACAAAGTGTCAAGTGTCGCGCTGTAGGGATCCCCCTTACAAAAAAATTCAGTTCGGATTGAGAGAAAGTTGAGTGAACTTGAGTGCCATTGATTTTTTAAGTTAAATATTGTTTAATGAGTTGAATTTGAAATGTCTCATGAGAAAGATCCAATATGGTCATACTTTATTTGCATGAAGACAAAAAATACTGGGCTATGGGCTCGGTGCAAAAAATTTAGCAAAGAGATGCAAGGAATAATAAATAGAATGTATAAACTATATTTGTTATGGAACAATAAAACAAATGAATTTCTTACACTGGTGATAATTATCAAGAAGCATAATTATCTTGATTTTTTCGAACCTTGTCCAGATGTCATATTCCTGTTCCAAGAACATGGCAGTTCTGGCAGACATTTCAAGAGTTAAAATGAAGCATTCATAATTGTGTAGATAAATATCAAACTCCGGTAAGTCCCACCTCTGGTCGTAACCAAACTATGAATGGCGCCAAATTTCAAATTTAAAACTGTATACGTCAGTTTTTTCCAAAACGAGATATGTCACTTAAATCCTAATGAAAATAACGGTCAAAATCGAAGACTTTTATCATTTTCCGGTACGTCCGTTGACAAGTTTTAATCAAAATCAAGCACGTCCACGCCGACCAATCAGAGTGAAGGATGGTGTCCAAGATGGCTACCAGTTGCACGAGTTTACGAGTGGTGATAGTTTTGCTGTCGAAGTTTTTATTAAATATTTCTGGTAAAAATGAACGAAAATAGTCCAAATATATGTGTAGTGAGTCCAGATAAAGCACGGAAGAAGACTGTGTCAAAAGCGAAGATCAAACGGGCCGAACAGAAAGCCAAAAGGTAAATAAAAACTGCACATTAGCAAGCGTCCATTAAGCGCAATAATCTGACAGTACAGAAAACCAGGGATGTAGTCAGATTGAGGTTCATCAGAGCCATACCTATAGAGTGACCATCGTGTTAAATTTTGTAATTTCGTAAAATAGGTATATTTTTTAAGTACTTTATTTATGAATAATAATGTCTAACTAAAGCAATATTTATTTTAGCATCTGCTGGTATCTAGAATTCTACCGTGAGATCATGAATTTATCGGGTATTGAAAATTACTAACGTTTGTATTTTTCGCTTCAAGGTTTATTTCTTACTAAACTACATGACATGAAAATGTTTTATTTTTCTAGTAAACAAAAATATTATTCAGTTTTCCCCTGAGTACGTCACTTAGAAATGAAGCCGTATCAAAATCAGGTACGTCCAATTACCGTTTTTCAAAACCCGGTACGTCCAAAGTTATTTTTTTCAAATTCCGGTACGTTTCACTAGTATAAAACAAACACCGGTATGTCCAAGTTTTATCTTTATTTTCTAGCAGTACCAGGTAATTATTCATTATTTTTGTTTATTCTTATACATATAAACCCCTTTCACAAGTGTCCTATGTTATTAAACCATAATTTTAATTTAACTTTATACATAAAACAAAATTCACTCATTTCCCATTTTTGACTTAGACTGGACATACCTGAGTATGAAATTTAACTACACAATTTACATTCGATTAACTCAAGAGCTCTGATGCCCATTACACAGGTGTAGTCAACATTAATTTGTGCCCTGCCCTGGCAGATATTTCAAGAGTTAAAACTAAAATAACATTGCTTCGACGTTAGCCTAGCAGTTTGGACCTACTATGCCACAGAAAATCAGAAGAAGGCTTAACTGAGTTTATGGAATGGACAATATGATTGAACAGATGAGCGAGTGAAGAGAGCGTCAATTTTACGTGGTGGGAAGTTAGGATTATATTTTAAGTGTATTTTTAAGACTTTAAGACATCTCAATCTGAGTAGGTCAATCCGTGATAAAATAATATTGAATGTAAATCTATTCATTTTAAGTTCAAATCAATGTGTGCTTCAACGTGGCTGTTATGTTGAAACCAAATGCTCAATTCTCGTTTTTTACATGTTTTTATTACTTTTCTTAATTTTCAAATAAGTTAAAAAAATGTGTTCAATTAAAATAAAAGGTGTTAAAGTCACTGATTTTTGTGTGTTGGTTTCATTCAACATAAACCATTTCTTTTCGAGAAATTTTGCAATTAATGCAAAAAACAGGGTTTACAGGATATTTTTTTACATCAAGTGGTAATATTTTAAAAATTGCATTCAGTTTAATCATTTTTTTATTACTTTTAAGCATATTAAGTATACCGAGTGGAAGGCCTGCTTACACTACGCTTTCCGGTGCGTGGTCGCCACTTGAGAACTTTACTGCCCCAACGGCCATCTGTTCTACGAGCAATGTGTCCCGCCCACTGCAACTTAAGTTTAGCAATTCTGAGAGCTATGTCGGTTACTTTGGTTCTCCTACGGATTTCCTCGTTTCTCATTTGATTATGCAGAGAAACCCCAACTCCCGGGCCTCCCACTCGGTGGACCGATGACCTGGTGAAGGTCGCGGGAAGCCGCTGGATGCGGGCAGCGCAGAACCGGTCGTCGTGGAGATCCTTACGGGAGGCCTATGTCCAGCAGTGGACGTTCTTCGGCTGATATGATGATATTAAGTATATATTTTTTCCATAGTGATAGCTTTGCGAAGTCTTTCAATAATTTGAATTAAATATTGTGATTTGACCCATCTTAGGGTCTTAAGGGTGGCGCTAGTTAGTCAGTAGTAGCACAGATTACTAAATATAAAAAAATATGTGAAGTTTGCTCTTAGAGACAAATGAAAAACACGATAATAATATTCCTTCGAGGCATTTTTTTAACTATATGTTGTTCCTTAAGACAAATAACCAGGGTTCAAAGAGATACTTATCATTGATAATGATCTGGATAATCATAAAATTAATTGCAAAAACAGTAATATTATTTATCTTTGTCAAAACCCTAGCCTCCGCTATGTCCTACCATTTTGACGTTTCGGGACGATACGAAACGTGTCAAACCTTGAACTCAGAAAAAGTCACAAAACGAAATTAAACGTAATAATAAATAAATATAATTAATTATTTATTTTTATTTTAATATTTTTATTATTATTATTTTTTTTATGTTTTATTATTTATTATTTGTTATTTTTTTATTATTATTTTAATTGAATTTTTTAATTTCAAACCCTGCAAATAACTATAACAAAAAGCTTTATACAAAAGTGAAGTCTTTACGAGTAGTAAAGTTTTTTCGCTGACAAATTATAACGTGTAGCTTTATTCAATTTATGTGGAATAAACTGTAGAAGCACATGTAGCATATAGTTGTAAAGAGGATAAACTTTTTTTTTAAATAAATTTAGAAATTCTTTCACATTTTATTTTTTCGGACTTTAAAGGCTCATAGGTTTTTTTACTGCTTTTGCGTAAAATAATGATTTCTCTAGAACAAAGCTACACTTAAGAGTACAATGAAAGTAGTTTTTTGCCACTACCATTACAAATACAAGAGTTATCATATCAAAACGTGTAATTTTGGGTAATTTAAAAAAAAAAAACGTACCTCTGTTAACCGTAAGGCTTAGTATAAAGGTTCCTTGGAGTCAAATGGTCTTCATGACTTCACCTTCTCGCTAAAAAATTCTGTCGGTCCATGCGCCGAACACCCTGTATATATTTTTCATTCAGTTCGGACTTCTTAGCGGAAGTACGACTCACACTTAGCTAGTGTTTATCATTTATTGTTTTTTTAGGATTAGTAATATAGTCACACCAAGTTTCACGCTTGTATGTATTGTTTTTACGATAGAGTAAAAACAAAAAAAACCCTATAAAAATCATGTTTCTTACCCCTTTTATTTTTTACTTTTTAAAATTTTTATTCATCATTATACATCAGCCGAAAGACGTCCAATACTGAACAAATACCTAATTTTTATTATAATTCTCCATAATAATTATTATAACATATTCTATGTGAGAATTTCAGCCAGTTATCTATTACAGTTTAAAACATACAGCTCTATAAGAAAATTATGTAGCTGCGACTTTTCATACAAACAGTGTTAACGATTTTCACCTCTTAAATGTTATCGATATTGACTAATTTTTGATAGGTTGTCAGTCAGAACAAAAGCTAGATTTTTACGTTTTGGTTTTTTTGATAAAGTTAATAAATTTAATTTTATTGTCGTTCACGTGTTATACAAAATTAATTTCGGCCATTTTTTATTTATTTATAATCAGTAATTTAAAATAGCGAAACATATTATAAGCCTAGCTTTTGTTCTGACTGACAACCTGTAAAAAATTGGTCTATATCGGTTAACATTTAAGAGATGAAAATCGTTAACGCCGTTTGTATGAAAAGTCGCAGCTTCACAATCCTCTTAAAAGTCAGACAGACAGACAGGTGGCGTAGGCTTATACTTGATACGGTACCCTAAAAAGTTAAACAAGTAGAAATTGGTTGCAACAAAAAGATCAGTCCCATACAAATCAAGAAATACGATTGTCGTTATTTTTTAAATTCCAATATTCATATTATGTTTTTTTACCCGATCGCCCAACAAGAAGGATGATGTTTTTCGGATGTATGTATGTCTGTTTCTTTGAGCCTAATTTTTTTTTAATTAAAAATTTGAGTGCGTTTGACTGCAACTCACCTGATGGTAAGTGATGATGCAATCGAGGATGGTACACGCAAACTCAAATAATGCATTTTCACTCTTGCCTTGAAGATCCCCAAACTATAGGAATCGCGTTATACTCGTGACTGGGTGCTGTCCGTGTGAACTGGCCTACTCTTCTCAAAGGCATTAATGACATTCAATGATTTTTATATATAACTTCTTGTGTCATATTGTTTTCATATTCTAATGACATAATTTGTTTTATATTAAGAATTGAATTTTGACGTTATTCATCAATTATTGTTTAAATATTTATTCTTCACAAATAACATTATGTAATTACTATTTTATGACTTCAAGCCTAGCTTTTGTTCTGACTGACAACCTATTAAAAATTGGTCCAAATCGGTTAACATTTAAGAGGCGAAAATCGTTATCGCCGTTTGTATGAAAAGTCGCAGCTTCACAATCCTCTTAAGGGAAGTTTGTCGCGCTACTTACGAGACAACCTGTATACTCAAAGCCGTTCTCCTTATTTTTCCAGTGGTCGTCCATGCCCTCCGTACAAGCTAGTGATTCTGGATGAGGCAGACTCCATGACGACAGCAGCGCAGGCCGCTCTTCGGCGCACTATGGAGCGAGAGACGCGGACCACTCGCTTCTGCCTCATTTGCAATTATGTGTCCCGCATCATTCCACCCATCACGAGTAGATGCTCCAAGTTTAGGTTCAAGCCATTAGCCAAGGAGAATGTTATCAAAAGGTACCTAACTTTATATTAGAGAACTATGTGAGGTGACTTTTAATTAGTTCTTGATAGCAAAGGATATGAATGTACTCGTGATTACAAACAACTTTCCCAAAGAAACTATATGTGAAATATGACAAAAAAAATTTTGATTCTTTATACATTTTTGCCGATTTGATAACTTATTATGTATCGAGGACCAAATTTTTTTTCAGATTTGACATTAGTTTCTTTGAGAAAGTTGTTTGTAATCACAAGTATGGGATGGATCAGCCCGCTATCAGCTGGATACCTTGGGCGCAATCGACCGACGCGCCCGGAGACTCATTGGTGATGAAGAGCTTGTCAAAAACAAGCTTCAAAGCCTTGAGCATCGCCGCAAAGTTGCCTGTCTTTTAGTTTTCTATCGAATTCATTTCGTAGAGTGTGCTCAAGAACTTCACGACCTCATTCCCCCAGCTCCATTCCACCTTTGGTCAACGAGGCGCAGGGGGAGGTTCCACCCCTTTGTTGTTGATATTCAGCCTATACGCACGAAGCGTTACGCTTCCTCATTTATTATGCGTACAGCGATGGAGTGGAACTCCTTGCCTGCGTCTTTGTTTCCCGACTCCTACAGTTTGGGGATCTTCAAGGCGAGAGTGAATAGGCATTATTTGAGTTTGCGTGTACCATCTTCGACTACATCGCCACATACCATCAGGTGAGATATAGTCAAACGCACTCAAAATTTTAATAATATAAAACATATCCTTTGCTTTCAAGAACTAATTAATAGTCACCCTATATTTTAAGATTAATTGAAGCTTCTGTTTAACTTCCTTAATTCCCTAGATCTAATTAATTACATTAACACACCATCATCAAGTCAGCCGAAATACGTCCATTGCTGGACAAAAGCCAAGGATTTCCACGATGACCGGTCCCGCGCTGCCCGCATCCAGCGGCTTCTCGCGACCCTCGCCAGGTCTTCGGTCCACCGAGTGGGAGGCTTTCCTATGCTAAGTCTTCCGGTGCTTTACTACCCCAACGGCCATGCCCTGCCCACTGCCACTTTAGAACTAGAAACGAGGAGATCCGTAGGAGAACCAAGGTAACTGACATAGCTCACAGAAACGCACAATAATAGTACAACAATATAAGAGAGTGTCGTCGGTGGCGTAACGGCTAGGACCGCTACCTCCTGTCTGGGAGGCCGTGGTTCGAATCCTGCCACGTGCTTATGTGTTTTCAAAATTCGATTTCATATGTACGTTTATCCAAAGTTCCTACGGTGAAGGAAAACATCGTGAGGAAACCTGCACACGCCTGCGGAGAAACTCGCTGGTTGTGTGTGAAGTCAACCAACCCGCACTGGGCCCGATCGCCCTAAAATCAGAGTAAGCTCGAGCCCCTCGGTGGCGACGTATATGAGCTGATATGATGGAAAAAACATTGTTGAAAAAGTGTAGTGTGGGCAACCGTACAGTTTTTTATGACTGGAAGATGCGTAAGCGTGGAATAAACTCCAGTGCTCGATTTTTTATCCACCTCCGTAGCGTAATGGTTAGTCCATTAGCTTCATATTAGGAGGTCGCGGGTTCGATTCCCGGTGGGGTCAAACTCTGTGAAACTCGGTTTGATTGAAGCAAGAGCATTTTCTAAGCCCGCCTGGCTAGCTACCACCATCTTATCTAAGTCTTGCCGCAAAACATCAATGTTCACAGCATCGATGTGTTCCAGCTTGAAGATAAGATAGCCAGTTCTACATTGGTTTGTAAAAAATTGGTAAGCCCGCTTTCATTTTCAGCTTCATCGTCACTTATCATCATTCCAATAAATTATACATTGTTCTTTAACTGAGAGGTATTCTGGTAACGAAAATAATTAGGAACCGCGCCTTATTTTTAACTATGATATGATTTAATTAATTGCAAATCAATTACCCGAACACCATTTAAGAACCCCGCCGGACGCTCCCCGGACGCCCTACAAATTAGGACAAATCCGGGTAAACCCGGACGGATGGCAGCCCTATGCTAAGGGCTTACTAATTGTGAATTAAAAAGCCTTCATAAGTAAATAAAGAAATAACTTAACCTATTTAATTAAAAATCAAATTATCAACTGCATACATACGTCAACCTTCTTTTTGGCTGTTGGATAAAAATTTAATTTAATGTCATCAAGAAGAATCAAATGACACCTCGCCCTCCAAAATGCATCAAACTGTTAAGGCTACAGTCTATCGTCTATATAAAAGAGTCGGTGGATGAAACGGTAAAGACTCAGTCCTCCTAACCAGAGGTCCCGGGTTCAAATGTGGCCGGCCAATGTACCAATGAGTTTTCATTACGTACATATACTTACTGATAGCTGTAACGGTAAAGAAAAACATCGTGAGGAAACCTGCACATCTGTATCCAGTTGTGTATAAAGGTCGCGTTGCACACGTCCGTAGGTGTAAATCTAAATGCTCTACATGTGACCGCGGGTGATGCTAAGTGCGACACCAGGCAACCGCCGTCCTGTCCCTTGGATAGCACGGTTAATTGTGCCACACGATAAGAGAGAGACAGTCTATCTATTTACTTTTAAGCTATTGCATAGCTTTTATCGCGGGCTTTGAGCGCGGCGACCGAATCAAGAAATTCCGTAACGAAAAAACCTAACACCCCACACTCCGCCTACTATGTAGCTCGGCCGAGCGTAACGTAACGTTACCGCGTTCTAAAAAAAACTTACAGTGCCATCTATTAACGATTTGCAGTACTAAAAGGACAGTCAATGAGTGCGTTTGACTGCAACTCACCTGATGGTAAGTGATGGATGGATGATGCAGACGAGGATGGTACGCGCAGACTCAAATAATGCCTATTCAGTCTTGCCTTGAAGATCCTCAAATTATAGGAATCGGGAAAAACTGACGCAGGCAAGGAGTTCCACTCCTGAACTGTACGCATAATAAATGAAGAAGCGTAACTTACCAAATTTCATCCAAATCCGTCCAGCCGTTTAGGCGTGAAACTGGAAAAAACATATAAACACATGCATACTTTCGCGTCGGTGGCGTAATGGCTAGGGCCGCCGCCTCCTGTCCGGGAGGTCGTGGTTCGAACCTGCTACTTACCAATGTGATTTCGAATTTAGATTTGATATGTACGTTTATCCGAGGCTCTTACGGTGAAGGAAAAACATCGTGAGGAAACCTGCACGCGCCTGCGAAGAAACTCGCAGGTTGTGTGTGAAGTCGACCAACCCGCACTGGGGCCTGCGTGGTCGACTAAGGCCCGATCGCCCTAATTCAGGGTAGGCTTATTTGGAAACTCACTACGAAGCGCATGCCGTTCTTTTTTCAAATTTGGCGCGAAAACAAGCTTTTTAGAAACAAAAAAGTTAGGCGACTTCTTAGTATTCTTTGAAAATGGAGAAAAGCGAGTTTCGAGTGCTAATTAAACACTATTTTTTACGTGGTAAAACTATTAAGCATACCGAAGACAAATTGAAAAAGTATGGTGATTCTGCGCCTTCTCATGAGATGGTACATAAGTGGTTCACTGAATTTCGTTGTGGACTTACTACTACTAATGACGCGGAGCGCCCAGGAAGGCCGATTGAGGTCACTACGGAGGGCATGGTTATCAAAATACATGATATTGTTTTGGCAGACCGTCGAGTGAAGATACGCGAAATAAGTGATGCTGTGCACATCTTGACTAAACGAGTTTTTTATATTTTGCATGATATTCTGGGCATGAAAAAGCTTTCTGCAAGATGGGTGCCGCGTTTACTAACAGTCGACCAGAAACGAAATCGTGGAACAGCTTCGGAGGAATGCCTAGCCATCCGAGTGAGTTAATGCGTCGGTACATAACAGTTGACGAAACGTGGGTCCATCATTATACACCAGAGACTAAGCAACAGTCGAAGCAATGGACTTTTTTGGAGAACGTGCCCCAAAGAAGGCAAAAACTGTTTGCTCGGCTGGTAAAGCGATGGCCACAGTCTTTTGGGACAGCCAAGGGGTAATTTACATCGATTTTTTGGATAAAGGCAACACAATAACCGGAGCTTAATATGCTGCATTGTTAGATAGATTCAATGAAAAGTTGATCAAGAAACGACCGCATCTAGCAATAAAAAAAAATCTATTTCATCAGCATAATGCACCGGCCCACTCGTCTGCAATCGCGACATCAAAAATTGTCGAATTAGGATACGAATTATTGCCACACCCTCCTTATTCGTCAGATTTAGCCCCCTGTGACTTTTTCCTCTTCCCAAACATGAAGAAATGGCTTGGCGGGCAAAGATTTTCGTCAAACGAAGAGGTGGTAGTCGAAACTGAGGCCTATTTTTCAGGGTTTGACAAAAAACATCGCTGGACTAAGTGCGTAGAGTTGAAAGGAGATTATGTAGAAAAATAAAAATATATATATGTAAAAAGAGTGTTTCTTCTTTCCAAAGTCATGGACTTATCAAACCGCCCTCGTATATGAGCTGATATTAATGAATGAATACTTTCGCGTGCATTATATTAATGTGATAATGATGTGATAACTGATAACCTTTGCAGGTTGCGTGAGATTTGTGAAGCTGAAGGGGTGGATGTTGGTGATGGAGAGGTGCTGCATCAGGCGGTGGAGACCTGCGAGGGGGACCTGCGGCGCGCGCTCACCGCGCTGCAGTGCTGCCAGCGACTGCTGGGCAAGATCACCGCTGAAGGGCTGATTGAGGTATTAGCCGCCTCCGTGGCGTAAGGGTTAGTCACCAGGAGGTCGCTGGAGCGATTCCCGGTGGGGTCAACTTTTTAACTTTCAAAATTGATCGCGTTTACAGGCAGTGAAGTACATACGCGCAATGGGGATGACGACAGCATCACAAATAAATTATGAACTCTTGATCACTAAATTGCCCTCCTACTTAAACTTCGGAAAACCTTACAAGTTTTGTTTTCCATCAAATCTTCGATTTTTAATTCATCAAAATCACAAAATGAGTACATAAATGACGCTGCAAAACTATGACGTCACGCCTAGGTATTTCAAAGATTTTTAGAACAAACTGTCGTTTTTGACAGATGACAAAAAGTAAATCAGATGACTAGCATTTGTCATCCCTATTCCAGTACAAATTTTTTACACACTTCGATGCAAACGACCTGACTGGAAACCATAAAATAATTTAAAAAGCTAATAACATTAAAACCAGTCTACTTCAATTACAAAATTGCGGCTTTAACCCGACGACGTGTTTTCTCATTGATTGGTACACATTTAACAGTCCATATCTTGAAAACTATCAAACCGATTTTGATGAAAAAATATTAAATAAATATTCTCACAGTAGGCTCCAAAAATGTATGCCCTTCATTTTTTTAAATCCACATTTGTAAGCCCTTGGCATCATCTGACGGTAAGTGACGATGATGCGGGCTTACCAAGATTCTCCAACGCAATGGGGAACTGGCTATCTTATCTTCAAGCCGGAACACATCAATGCTGTTGATGTTTGGCGGCTTGACTTAGATAAGATGGTGGTAGCTAGCCAGGCGGGCTAAGAAAATGCCCTTCCACCGACCAAACTGAGTCTTCGAAAGTTAGACTCCGCCGGGAATCGAACCCGCGACCTCCGGATGTCAAGCTAATGGACTTAACCACGGAGGCGGTTCATAATTTGTTAACACGATGTGGGCCCTACATCATTATAATTACATCAAATATTAGAATGGGGAATATGCGTGATATATTTTTTGCTTTAATAAAAGCTCATTCATATAAGAAACGGTATACAAAAAATATTTTTGAATAACTATAAAAATAACCAAGATATAAGCCAGTAAAAATTTATTTCTATCTCTTTCTAGCAAAACAGAATGTAGCATAGACTTTATATGGACCGTGTGTTTTATGTCGTCACATTTACATATCGGATCTCTCTGTCTACTTAGTAGTTGAAAATGCTTATATCTTCCGTATTTCTTGGCCGATTTAAATTTTCATTTCACTTTTTGACATTGTTTTTTACAGAATTTTCATATTTTGTTAGGAAATGCGATAAAAAAATTTCACGCATTTACACTATTCTTTTCTTTTTTACTAGGTTACAGGGTTGGTGCCAGAAGAATTGGTCAACGAATACCTCAGTGTAAAGAATTACAACGAGCTAGAACAGTTTGTTTACAAGTAAGTGTAAATTTTACACATATTGTAAGAACAAGTACAAATACACACATAATCTGCACATGCATTTTTTAGTTGCACATGCACCCACCTGCTATCGTATCACTTTCTAGTCTCCTCCATTCACCAAAGGTTCACATCACCAGTACACTTGGCAACACATATTGAATAGATATGTATCAGCGGCTTCCCGCGACCTTCACTAGGTCATCGGTCCACCGAGTGGGAGGCCTGCCTATACTACGTTTTCCGGTGCGTGGTCGCCCGCCACTCGAGAACTTTACTGCCCCAACGGCCATATTTTCTACGAGCAATGTGCCCGGCCCACTGCCACTTAAGTTTAGCAATTCTGAGAGCTATGTCGGTTACTTTGGTTCTCCTACAAATTTCCTCGTTTCTGATTCGATCACGCAGAGAAGCTCCGAGCATAGCAGGCTCCATTGCCCTTTGGTTGACCTTGAGCCGTCTTATGAGGCCCATAGTAAGCGATCATGTCTTAGTTCCGTACGTCATCACTGGCAACACACACTGGTCAAAGACCTTGGTCTTAAGACACTGCGGTGTTTGGGACGTGAAGATAATGCGAAGCTTCCCGAACGCTGCCCAGCCGAGTTGGATTCCACGATTGATCTCTTTCTCGAAGTTGGACCTACCTAACTGGACTGTTTGTCCCAGGTATACATATTCAGTAACAACGTCGAGTGTAGAGCCTCCAACCTTCAGAGGAGTAGGTATGACACGGAAGTTTGACATAATTTTCGTCTTGTCCATGTTCATTCTAAGACACACTTGTTGAAAGGCTCTACTGAGGCCATCGAGCATTGTGCCTAAGTCGTCCTTAGTCTCAGCCATGACCAGCACGATATCGTCAGCGAATCGATGGTGGGTGATGTATTCGCCGTTGATATTGATGCCGAGTCCACCCCAGTCCAAAAGCTTAAAAACATCTTCCAGGGCGGCGGTGAACAGTTTCGGAGATATAACGTCTCCCTGTCTCACCCCTCGCTGCAGCTGGATAGGTTCCGAGTTTTGATCCTGGAAGCGAACCGACATGGTGGCGTTTTCTGGATGCGGATGCGGATGACCGCTGGATGCGGGCAGCGCAGAACCGGTCGTCGTGGAGATCCTTGGGGGGAGGCCTATGTCCAGTGGACGTCCTTCGGCTGATATGAATGAATGTATCATCATATCAGCTCGTATACGTCCCCACCGAGGGGCTTGGGCCTACCCTGAATTAGGGCGATTGGGTCTTAGTCGACCACGCTGCCCAGTGCGGGTTGATCGACTTCACACACAACCTTCCTCATGATGTTTTACTTAACCGTAAGAGCGTCGGATAAACGTACATATGAAATCGAAATTCGAAAACACAACGGTGCGTGGCAGGATTCGAACTACTACCTCCCGGATAGAAAGGAGGTAGCGGCTCTCGGATAGATGGAAAGTGACGATGTAGTCGAGGATGGTACACGCAAACTCGAATAATGCCTATTCACTTTCGCCTTGAAGATCCCCATGTTGTATGTTGTATTTTATATTCGGAACTAAATATAAATGATCATCATCACCATCATAACACTTTAAACTTTCACGATTATTAATATCTGCTCGTATGTTCTATAAAATCACGTCAAGTCCCGTTTTCAATTTGTACGAAGAATTTTTAAATCGCCTAAATTACATATAACGTAATTAGTATTATATTATTTGTGTAAATTTTACTATAATTAATACTTTATTAATGACATTTATATTTAAATTTTATGATTTTATAAAATCTCATTTGACTTATTAAATAATTTCATTTCATCATCATCAGTCAAAACAGTTCCAATATTTCTGATAGCTCGTGTAGTCTTCAGGTATTGGTTACAATATTGATGAAAGGAATTACTAAAACTGATTTTGAATGGAACATTAATCGCTTATAAGATGTAGAATGGAGACGATTATAATACTGTAATCTGATCGGAAATAATTTGATGAAGAATTCGGCAATTCTCATCATCCTTGCCTGCGTCAGTGTTTCCCGATTCCTATAGTTTGGGGATTTTCAAGGCAAACGCACTCAAATTTTTAATAATAAAAAAAACAAAAATTTTGTAATAATGTTATTGTCTTCTGAGTACCGTGCTTTTAGGGTTTCGAAGTCAACGAGGAACCCTTATAGTTTCGCCATGTCTGTCTGTCTGTCTTTTCCTTTCGTGTGGGGTATCGGTGAATAGGTCTTTCAAACTATTGAGGGTTTGCTAAATCCATTTTTCGATGCAGGTATCGGTTTGTAAAATATTAAGCTTTAAAGTGCTAATTTTTGTTTAAGTCAAATGTACCCCCGCCTTTCCCCCCCCCCCCCCACCTAAACCGCTATTTCAGGACATCTAAAAATAGTAAATAGTAAGACATATAATCAATTTAAAAGGGAAACTATCACGGCTAAGAAGGCTTTCGTAGTTTAGGAGTAAAGTTAATAGATTTGCCGTACAAAATGTTAATACTAAAGCAACTACAAATAAAATTTAGTTTTTTAAAATATACATTTATTTTTCGAGAAGACTACGGAACACTACTTGGCTGTGTTTTAGTTTTGTTATATATTCAACGCAGTTAAAATTAGTTCACTTTATTTCTGGTCAGTCAGCTCCTAAAACGATTCATCATCATCATCATATCAGCCGAAGGATGTCCACTGCTGTACAAAGGCCTCCCCCAAGGATTTCCACGACGACCGGTCCTGCGCTGCCCGCATCCATTGGCTTCCCGCGATCTTCACTAGGTCGTCAGTCCACTGCGTGGGAGGTCTGCCTACGCTACTCGAGAACTTTACTGCCCCAACGGCCACCTGTTCTACGAGCTATGTGCCTTGAACGATTACCAACCAATCAAATCCCAACAGGTTCCTAATGGACGC
Organism: Coleophora flavipennella; assembly: GCA_947284805.1. Taxonomy (NCBI): domain Eukaryota; kingdom Metazoa; phylum Arthropoda; class Insecta; order Lepidoptera; family Coleophoridae; genus Coleophora; species Coleophora flavipennella. The sequence continues at coordinate 8,437,935 of OX369300.1, forward strand.
GTACTCCGCGTCTCAACTGCTCGAGCAGCTCAGCATGACCGTGGTGTCCTGCGGTCATCTGACCAACAAGCAGAAGTGTCAGATCAGCGAGAAGGTAGCCGTCTGCTCCCATAGGCTCCTGGACGGAGGGGCCGAGGTCATGCAGCTCACCGACTTGGGCTGCACCATCATTATGGCGAATAACAACCCTTGAGAGTGATGTGGTTTCAAGACAGACTGGCAGTTTATAAATGTGTATTACTTAGGTGATGTTCCATATTTGTGTATTTCACAAGACATCAAGATAGGTTCATCGATGGACGCATTTAAATCGTATTCACAAGCAAAACAAATCAATTGCTAGTCATTTAGTCATTTTAGTTACTTTTTATGATCTGTCAAAAACGAAATTTGGTTCCAAAAATGTTTGAAATACCCACAATTGAAGTCAGATTTTAAGCGTCATTGACGAGCTTATTTTGTGAATTTGATCAATTAAAAATTAAAGCCGTGATGGAAAAACAAAACAAGTAAGGTTTTATGAAACTTCAATAGGAGAGCAATTTAGAAAATCATATTTCAGATTTTACTTTTGATGCAGTCCGATCCCCTATTCAGTTTTACGAAAAAAGGGCCCTATGTTAGCTACGCACACATACGCATGCGTAAGTTTTTTTTAATATTACCATAAATAGATTACAATAAGGCTTGGGATAATATTGTAAGCAAGAAATCTCATTACATAAGCAAAGATGACATATTCTTTGGTGTACTCTATGCGCTTCGGGCATCACAGAATATGTGCATAGGGTAAAATGAGTAGGTACAGTCGAGTTCAATAATATATTGGCAGGGCCAATGGTTCAAAACATTGTAAGCGTGAAAATGATCATAAAGTTCTATACAAACTTAGATATCAATAAAATGTTATCATGTAAACGGTTCATTAATATGTTACGGTAGAGTAGACAAAAATATCTGACTACTAGATAAAACTTTTAACTAACTGACTGATATCCATATGTCGGGGGTTTTTGGGTGCGGGAATGATTTTACAAAGAGTAGACATAAGGTGGGTTAGTCTGAGAAAATATTAAGTATATTATACCTAATGAATAACTATTAACTACCTCTCTGCGAATGGTTATACACTCGAACACAATAAAAACAATGAAACTAAAAATAAAAAAAATGATCCTTTATACATTTTTGCCGATTTGATATATTATTATGTATAGAGGACCAAAACATTTGTTTTCTGATTTGACATATAGTTTCTTTGGGAAAGTTGTTTTTAATCACGAGTACATGCATACCTTTTGTTATCAAGAACTAATTAAAAGTCACTCTGTATATATGAATGAACTTTTAGTAATTGACATGATGTTCAGAATAAACAATTAATATTTTTTCTATATTTGAAACTAAGTCTTGCTGTAAAAAATTAAGCCAGTCATCATTTAGCCATAACATCTCCATGTCTAATTTTATTAATTTCCATGAATGCTCTTGAAAATTAGTGATATTCTTCCAGGGAAATCGTGGTTTTATCAATGAGCAAGAAATAACAGCGTTTTAGGTGTACATTTATTTTTATTTAATGGGTGCTGTCAAATTAGACAATGTCATTAAATTAAAAAGAAAACACGGAAAAGAAGGTGAACACATATATAGTATTTAAAACTATTTTATTAATATTTTATCACTACTTACATTCTGTTTTTTAAGACAATACCAACTCTTTGGCAAATGCCAAACATTTCCTCACCGAAAACTGCGACGTCTGCTGATATCTGACTTCTTGATATTAAGAGGATTGTGAAGCTGCGACTTTTCATACAAACGGCGTTAACGATTTTCACCTTTTAAATGTTAACCGATTTGGACCAATTTTTCAAGCGACTTCCAAAAAGGAGGAGGTTTGCAATTCGACTCTATGGTTTTTTTATGTGTGTAGAACTCAGAACTTTTGACTGGGTGAACCGATTGTGATGATTCTTTCTTTATTTGAAAGCTAGTACTTCCCGTGTGGTCCCATATAAATTTTATCAAAATCGGTGAATTAGTTTATTAGAAAATTAACAAAAACCAAAAATAATATTGCGAAATTGTACGAAGTTGTTGCGATGGAAGTCGGTTTTTTATCGTGTTAAGCGTTTTCAATTATGATAGGTTGTCATTTAGAACAAAAGCTAGGCTTATACGTTTTTGTTTTTTCGATTGATTCATGAACATGTACTGATATAGACAAACTCGACTGTACATTAATGACGTTGAAAAACTATGACGTCACGCCTGGGTATTTCAAACATTTTTAGAACTAAACGTTTTATTTTTTCGCCCTCTTTAGGGCAGGCTAAGGCTCATTGGCCATACCGCCTTGTCTTCAGTAGTATTTGTAGATTTTAAGTTTTTAGTAATTTTTGAGTCTTCAAGATCATCTTTTCTTTACATCATATAATTCATATATTATATATAGTCTATAAACTAACCTAAGCTACACACTAGCAAAATGATAGCACTTTTGCTAAAGCTTTCGCGGACTTCTTGTGGGAACTCGAACACAGTATACAAAACTTTTATTTCATTACCCTAGGCCAGAGGTTCCTAAACTTTTTAATTAACGGAACACCCACCAAATACCTTTCATTTTATGGAACCCCTTATCAAATAATTACAAATCAAAGACACCATAATTTAAATTAAAACTAAAACTTTTAAAAGTAATTAGTAATTTTATAACTAAAGAAACATTTAAAAAGTGAAACACTACTTTTTAATTTAACTTTCAATGTGAAGAATGAACTTGTTTCACTGTTTTATCAATAATTGCTTTATAGTTCACTATTATGTCGCGGAACCCTGGTGACTTTTCTACGGAACCCACTTTGGGAATCGCTTATCTAGACAATAAACACATAAATGGTACTTATAAATACACTATAAATATTATACATAAAGAACCACAAAATGTTTTTTTCGTTTAATAAAAGAAAAATAACAAACTGATCGCTACAGATTCCCGCCAAAAACCTCAACAAAATCACACCCTGGACACTTCATACAACGGGCCAAAAATGACATTTCAAAAAAGGAATGACGGAACAAACAAAATGGCGGCGAAATCCTATACGTTCGACAATCAAACTGTAACCAATCTGTATCAATCAAGGTGACGAGGGGGTGAAGTCGCAATCTAGAGAGCGGCAGGGAGTGTCCATACTGTAAGTTAGTAACAATCCCTACTATATAATATTATAAATGTGAAAGTAACTCTGTCTGTCTGTTACGCTTTCCCGCAAAAACTACTGAACGGATTTGGCTGAAATTTGGTAGGTAGACAGATTAGGACCTGGATTCAGACATAGGCTACTTTTTACTGCGGCTCGCGCACTGCGCACCCTCGAAAAGTCATAGAAACGTTGTCCACGCGGGTGAAACCGCGGGAAACAGCTAGTATATTATATACTGTGACAAAATGTTGTTTTTGACACATGACAAAAAGTTAATTTAATGACTAGCAGTCATCATCCGTATTGCGTCCGTCGTTCAACCCGTCTCCCCTGTTGTACAGAGGCCAACACATCGAGCTAGACACTCGTAGTGCGATTCTGATCCATACGCATACGGCATAGGAACGGTACAAAGTCCAAAGTGTCTGTCTTGATGTGCTGGCCTCTGTACATTTCCGCTGTAATTCTGCATTGCCAATAAAAAATAAAGCGATAATAGCTATATATGTATAATTTTTTGAGTTTTGGACAATTCATACAACAAGCCGGAAATGACATTTCAAAAAAGGAAAGACGGAACAAACAAAATGGCGGTGAAATCCTATACGTTCGCAAACCAATCTGTATCAATCTGGTTGACGAAGGGGTGAGGACGCAATCTAGAGAGCGGCAGGGAGTGTCCATACTGTATGTTAGTACTAATATATATAGATTGGTTCTGTACCAGGTAACCTCTATTGCTACGCCTACGCTGTCCATCTATCGAACTTTTAAAAGGCTGTATCTTTTGAACCTTGATAAGTAGCTGGCTGAAAATTTCACAGAATATGTAATATCATAGGGGATTTACTAACAAATAATAAAAATTAAAAAGAGAAAAATTAAGGGAGGTCCCAAGGGTTTTTTTTTGTATTTGCTCCATAGTAAAAAAGGTTATACATAGAAGCGTGGAACTAAGTGTGATTATAGTCGTCATCATATCAGCCGAAGGACGTCCACTGCTGGACATAGACCTTCCCCAAGGATTTCCACGACGACCGGTTCTGCTGGATTACAAAGGGCTTACGGAAATGTTGCAATACTAAGAATAATCTTCGTTATAGGTACTACATACACAAAAATGAACACCATAGGAAAACATATTTTGACTATAATAAACTACTAAGAAAGTGTATTTATAACGCAAAAAGACAAACAAACAACAATTACATAATAAATAGTAAAAACCTTGGTAAATCAACATGGGAAGTTATTAACACTGAAACAGGAAAATGTAATATAGATCAGTATATAGATATGATAGACAATAATGGAAATGATTGAACTAATACTATACAAATAGCTGAAGCGTTTAATGATTATTACATTAAATTAACTAACAAAACTAACTTTAAAACTAAAACACTGGTACTAAATATTTACAAAATAATTCAATTTTCCTTGCTCCCATTGATGAAAACTGTGTGAGTGATACTATAAATTCCCTTAATACAACAAATTCTGAGGGCTACGATAATATCTGCACCAAAGTTGTTAAGTTAGTCAAAGATCAGATTAAGGCTGTTCTAGTATATATCATAAACCTTTTACTGGAAACAGGATTATTTCCCAATAAACTAAAAGTTTCCATTGTTAAGCCTTTATATAAGAGAGGTCCTAGAAGCGATATGGGAAATTATCGACCCATTACGCTAATACCCATTTTCTCAAAAATTTTTGAGAAAGTAATGCACACACAACTAATGAGTTTCTTTTTAAAACATGATATTATTAAAAACTATCAATTTGGGTTCCAGAAAGAGAAATCAACCACTCTAGCAACATTTAACTTAATTAAGGATATTCTTAAGAATACAAACTCCAAACTGCTTACGACTGTGCTTTTTTTCGACATGTCAAAAGCTTTCAATTTTGTGTCACATGACCAATTTTTGCGAAAGCTTGAAAATTATGGGATTCGAGGACCAGCACTTGGATGGTTAAGTACGTATCTTATGAATAGAATACAGTGCGTACAAATAACTTAGCTTGACAATATACACGTGAAACGTTACAGTTCTGAATTTAAGACCAACGCTTATGGGGTCCCGCAAGGTAGTGTGTTTGGCCCACTATTATTCCTCATTTATATAAATGACTTACCAGACGTATTTTATTCACTGTAACTTGTTTAAAAGCAAATAAATACTTACTTACTTACTGCGCTGCCCGCATCCAGCGGTTTCCCGCGACCTTCACCAGGTCAAATTGTAATTATAGTACTTAATCCTAAAGTAAAAAAACAAATAAGTAATAAAAAAAAGCATGTTTTTGTTGCTCGCGTTGATGTCTCTTGTTTGAAATGAATAGGTATCATTGTTATACTTGTGTGGAGAGGTGTGGTGGTACGAAACCCCTTTGGTGGTACAGAAATCACCTCAGGCGCAGACACAAGCGTTTAAGGGGGATCGTACCCACTTCAGATTCCCCGATTCACCAGAGAAAGCAAAAATGTTGTAGAACTAACTCCATAGTAAATCGGATCCAACGTTTCTGATCTACCCTTCTCGTTACTTATATATCGTTACTTCTTACAACGGGCCAGAAATTACATTTCAAAAAAGGAATGACTGAACAAACGGTTCGACAACCAAACTGTAAAATCTGTATCAATCTGGGTGACGAGGGGGTGAGGCTTACAGTAGTGCTACGAATGTACTTACGCAGAGCAACGGAAGGGTACTTGCGGGGCAGCGGGCGGCGGGGCACAGCCTGGAAAACTCGAGTTTGCCAGGCTGGCTACAGGCTATAGTATATAGTACCTACGCCGTAGCGGCATCGTGCGAAATCAAAGGCGTTGTGCTAACAGTAATTCGAATGGTTCATTCACACAGTGCGAGTAGCTACTGCAGGAGCTGACTGCCCGACCTTGCAGAGGTGCTACTCTCAGTCATGCAGTAGAGTAGCAGTAGGTTTTTTTCCAGTCATCATCATCGTATCAGCTGAAGGACGTCCACTGCTGGACACAGGCCTCCTCCAAGGGTTTCCACGACGGTCGTTGTGATCCAGTACCAGAGTATTGTGCATTCCTTCTAAAATATCTGTAAACCTTACTTGTTTGACTCCTGATTTGACTAAGCGGAAAATAATCTTTTACTAGTACATTAGGGTTAAGCAGGGCTTGATCATGTTTTAAAGGAGGAGGGGGGGTTATAAAGAGTAAGAGGTCATCTTTGGATAATATTTGAAATTTCGTGCTCGCTTCGCTCTCACTTTTCCGTTAGGATTGTGAAGCTGCGACTTTCTTAAATGTTAACCGATTTGGACCAATTTTTGATAGGTTGTCAGTCTAAAGCTAAAGCTAATCTTATATGTTTCGTTTTTCAAATAATTTAGTATAAAACAAAAAATGGCCAAAATTAGTTTTGTATAAAAACACGTGAACGTCAATAAAATAAAACTTATTAACTTTATCGAAAAACAAACACGTACAAGTCTCGCTTTTGTTCTGACTGACAACCTATCAAAAATTGGTCCAAATTCGTTAACGCCGTTTGTATGAAAAGTCGCAGCTTCACAATCCTCTTATACTGTTTTCTTTCCTGTATAATTAGATAAACTTACAGCAAGACATCCTTATTACTATTATAAACAGCGAAAGTTTGTTCGTAAGGATGTTTATTACTCTATCAGGCCACTACAGATAAACGGATCTGGTTGAAATTTGGTAGGTAGACAGCTCAGGACTGGGATTAACATATAGGCTACTTTTTTCCACGCTCGCGAGCCGCTTGCGGCTTGGGCATTGCGTGCCCTCGAAGACAGTCATAGAAACTATATTCACGCGAGCGAAGCCGCTGGTAAAAGCTAGTACAACAATAAAAATTCGCGCTCGCTGCGCTTGCGTTTTTTTTAGTAAATAGTATAATGTTGCTGTATATAAGGTCCAACAAAATTAGCTGAAACTATTTTAACTGGTGCTTCTACCCATGAAACTGAACAACTTTCCCTAAGGAACCCATAGTCAAATCTCAAAAAAAATTTTGAACTTCCCATACTATGTTGACTGATCAGCTGATCGAGTTAGTATGGGAGAACCAATTTTTTTTTTGCGTTTTGACTATGGGTTCCAGGGAGATAGTTATTCAGTTTCATGGGTAGTAGCACTAGTTAAAATAGTTTCAGCTAATTTTGTTACACCTTAAATACACCTTGTAAGTTAATGTGAATTTTTTAAAAGTTTTTAGATTCGCTCACTTCATAGGCCAGTTTTCTGCAAGATCAGAAATTTCCCCCTCCTCTTCTCTCCTTCTCCTAATCCCCACTGAACAAAATCCTGATACGCGCCTTCTTGTTTATCCTTTTATTGGTAATCCAATAGTTGGGGAACTGTACCTATTTTTTTATTTACAATTGGTAAGCCAGCTCGGCATCATCTCACCTGATGGTAAGTGACGATGATGCCGAAGATGGAAGCGGGCTTACCAAATGACTTAATGTCTTCAGATATCATGTATTTTATTGCGCAGATTGCGCTCGCTCTTGTTTACAGGTGCCTCTGTCCCTGACAAAGCTGGGGAGAGCACCGCTTACTACCGGGGGCGCCATCCAATGTGAAAATGTGTTGGTTTGTTACCTTTTTACGCTTCAACGCCTTGACCAATCTGAATGAAATTTGGAATGCAGGTAGCCTGTGTCACGGGAAGGACATAGGCTACTTTTTATCCCGTAAAAATAGCGTAGGCCGATGCAGTTCCTAAAGGAACTGAAAATATACTCTTTTTTTGTTAATTTCTTTAACATTGCAACGGAACAATGGATTGTGTGATTTTTTGCACAGAGATGGTTGAGGGGGTGGGAAATGACATGATTTACTAATAAGCATATCCTGACATAGTCCCCGATGGATCTGGAGAAAATTTATGCGGCTCGCGCACCGCGCACCCTCTAAGACAGTCATAAAAACGAAGCCGCGGGCAAAAGCTAGTATGAAATAAAGCTGGCGCTGTGCTAAATAAGAATACTAGTTGGACAATTTAAGCGTGATTATGCAAAGAAATCATTGTGTGTTTAATGTATGCTTTTCGTCAACAAGGAACCCTTACAGTTTCACCATGTTTGTCTGTCCGCGGTTTAGCTCAGAGACTATTAATACAAGAAAGCTGTAATTTGGCATGGTTACGCCGAAAAAGTTGTACAATAAAGTCTTGAATTTTTTTTATTTTACCTCCCATACATAATTATTTTGCTAACGTGTCGCATCGTGTGGTGTATCGTTGAATAGGTCTTTCAAAACCATTTTACGAGTTAAACCGCTATTCAGGACATCTGAAAAAAATTGAAAATAGTGGGACATATAATCAATTTCAAAGGAAAACTATATCAGCTAAGAAGGCTTTCTTAGTTTAGGAGTTAGTCGACCAACTTAAAATGTGCAGTTGGATTTGTCAAAAGTTCATAGATTTTCCATACAAAATGTTCTATTACCAACTGCAAATATATATTTTTGATGTGTAACATCTTTGCTCTCGCTTTCCTGCATGGGACGGAAATGTGTCCCATTGTAACAGGAAGTCGCGTTTTTTCAGGCTTTAAAGGCGCGGAAAAGGCAAAGGTATCTATGACCATACACCCTAGTCTGCCGTATCTTTGCCGTCCTTTTTTCAGGCTTTAAAAGCGCGGAAAAGGCAAAGGTACCTATGACCATACAGCCTAGTCTGCCGTATCTTTGCCGTCCTTTTATAAAGTATATTGTCACATGTTACACATCATATGCGAGTACTGTAGGTCTCGCTCGAATTTTTAATTTTTTTTTAAATAAACTTATTTTTTGACGACTGGAACCTTACTTCGCGCGAGTCCAACTCGCACTTGACCGTTTTTATTATTATTTAAAAGTAGCTTTTGCCAGCGGCTCCGCTCGCGTGAACATAGTTTCTATGAACTTGCTTCGAGGGTGCGCAGTGTGCGAGCCGCAAGCAGTAGTTTTTATTATTGTAGTGTGCGTGCGTGCCTACTGACGCGCACACATACAAACCGCGCGATGTACCATTGTATGAAGATAACTTACTATCTATCTTTTTACTATGACTGTAGTCAGCCTGGCAAACTCGCGGAGTTCGCCAGGCTGTGCCCCGCCGCCCGCTGCCCCGCAAGTAACCCTTCCGTTGCTCTGCGTAAGTACATTCGTTGCGCTACTGTAAGCCGCTATATTGTAATACTGTGCCGACATGCTAATGCTGATGTTAACTTTAATCTGTAGCTTCAATACGACGAAAACTACTGTTATTTTATAGTTTTAAGTTGTGTCTACAGTCCTCATGAATGACTGATTTGATTTTAAAATTTCTTAAAATTCTTTCATAATCGTCTGTGTTCAAGCTTCACACTTAATAAACGTGTTTACATACGATTTACCTTGCAATTTCATACATGAATTAATAGGTCCTTATCTATGAAATTGCCGATTCAGTTTTTGAAGTTCAATGCTAATTTTTATTGAAAATAAAAAGTTATTGTTTTTTATTATTGACCTTATGGTGACACTACTTATGGTCTTTTATAAGTAACTAGTGGCATGTCTTTCATGTTCCAATCCCCTGAGCTATTTACCATTGAATGGAACAAAGGCGTTTTCTTAGCGGACAGATGGGGCAATTTTTTAGACTAGTTTATTTTCTTGAAAGAGACGAAATCTTATGCGGGGTATTCCCAAAAATGAAATTAGTAACGAAGAAACTGCTGCGATAACTCTAGAGCATTAAAATTAAAAATGTGTATTTTTCAGGTGAAAATCCCGACTTCATGGGGTTACCGACGGGGAGCTACCGTGCTCTCAAAATATCTAAGCAATAGGCATATTATGTTTACCACCATTAAATTTCTAATAGTCTAATGCTATTTTGAGAATTAATTTGTTTTAATAACTATTGTTCATAGTATTAATTTTCATTTTAAAACTTTTTTATACAATCGGCAATTTCATAGGTAATAACCTAATAAATAAATATATATATATATATATATATATATATATATATATATATATATATATATATATATATATATCTGAGTATACATTATTTTTTTGTTGTCTTAGCGTGTGGACGGCAATGGCGCTATCTATTGCGCTTCACTACATAGTATAAAACGAAGTCGCATCTCGCTGTCTGTCTGTCCCTATGTATGCTTAGATCTTTATAACTACGCAACGGATTTTGATGCGGTTCTTTTATAGATAGAGTGATTCAAAAGGAAGGTTTATATGTGTAACACATGCATAATATAGTAGAGAAACACTGATAATCACTACATAGTATAAAACATAGTCGCTTCCCGCTGTCAGTATGTCCTTATGTATGCTTAGATCTTTAAAACTACGCAACGGATTTTGATGCGGTTTTTTTAAATAGATAGAGTGATTCAAGAGGAAGGTTTATATGTATAATACATGCATAATATAGTAGAGAAACACTGATAATTTTAGAGGTTTCTAGTGTGATGTCGTAAATAAATACATTTTTTTTCGCTTACGTTGCAAACGCTGGCTGAACCCTACGAGATAGATCAAAATAATGTACTACAGTATTGTGCAACTTAAAAAGTTCTACAAAAAAGTCCGCGGTGGTATATGTCTATCTCTTAGGGTTAACCCACAATAACCATTTTTATCCGCGCACTACTCACCCTCAAAGACAGTCATGCGGGCGAAGCCGCGGATAAAAGCTAGTATATTATAAAGTACATATTTGTTGAATGTTGCCGCTGCGCAGGCGGCGCTCAATGTGAACAGACCACATTGAATGGTCTCAAGGGATTCCCAGAAATGTAACTCTAATGAAACGCGAATGTTGATTGGTTATTGTTGCGAAATTTGTTCCGTTACGTTACCCTAATAGCATAAAGGATATATAAGTTGTGACAAAATTAGCTGAAACTATTTTAACTGGTGCTTCTACCCATGAAACTGAATAACTTTCCCCATGGAACCCATAGTCAAATCGCAAAAAAAAAATTTGGCTCTCCCATACTAACTCGATCAGAGCTGATCTGCCAACTTAGTATGGGAAGTTCAAATTTTGTTTTGAGATTTGACTATGGGTTCCATGGGGAAAGTTGTTCAGTTTCATGGGTAGAAGCACCAGTTAAAATAGTTTCAGCTAATTTTGTTTGACCTTATATATTAGTACTAACATACAGTACGGACACTTCCTGCCGCTCTCTAGATTACGACCTCATCCCCTCGCCACTCAGATTGATACAGATTGGTTACAGTTTGGTTGTCGAACTGTCTTGGAGGACGTGGTTCGAATTCTGCCACGTACCAATGTGTTTTCGAATTTCGATTTTATATGTACGTTTATCCGACGCCGTAAGAACGGTGAAGGAAAAATATCTTGAGGAAACCTGCACACGCCTGCGAAGAAACTCGAAGGTTGTGTGTGAAGTCGACCAACCCGCGCTGGGCCGGCGTGGTCGACTAAGGCCCGATCGCCGCAATTCAGGGTAGACTCGAGCCCCTGGGTGGGGATGTATATGAGCTGATATGAAGATGATCTCTGTTGGAAGAGGCCTGTGGTGATCTATGGGAAAAAATAGTTTTCCATGGTCCACCTAGGTGGACTACAGGTAAAAACTAATTACCCATGGGCCACCTGGGTGGACTACGGGAAAAAATATTTACCCATGGGCCACCTGGGTGAACCACGGGAAATATTTTTTACCCATGATCCACCTGGGTGGGCGTGGCCTGCTACTAAATTTTCATTTATACGGTGTAATATATTCAACTAAATTTAAACTTAAAATTTAGATAAGTACTGAATCACTTACTACTTGTTCACTTTATACGTGTAAACGCTCGACTACTTAATTAACTTACTTTTAAGTTAAAATTAACTTGATTACTTCGCTACTTAATATGTGTAAACTAGGCGTTATATTCAACAAAATTTAAACTTAAAATTTAGTTAAGTACTAAATCACTTACTAGCTTGTTCACTTAATACGTGTAAACGCTCGACTACTTATAATTAACTTACTTTTAAGTTAAAATTAAAGTTAATTTTAATATTTTTAAGTAAGTTGATTACTTCGCTACTTAAGATGTGTAAACTAGGCATTAGTGCCAGCTGAAATATTAAGATTCAACCTTACTCTAACGTAAAGAATGCAGAAACTTTTGTGCCGTTCATCTTTGAAGGTGGGCGATACGAAAAGTTTTGTCATCTATCGATTATCTATCTGGAGAAGTGTTGGAAAAAAGCTAAATGTAATCGGAAAAAGAAAAAGTCAAAAAAGACATCAACGCCCTCCAGATAGCTAACTGCCAAGAATTGACGCAGGATTGTGATGGTTGGCGTCTAAAAGTGTCGGAGGCCAAGATCCTCTTCGGGTCGCTGAGCCAGTGCAGTAAGTCACAAATCACATCAGCTCATATATACTTCCCCACCGAGGGGCTCGAGCTAGGGCATCGGAACCGGTTTTTACCGGTTTCAAAAGAACCGGGAATTCCCGGTTCTGAGGGGGAACGAAAAAAACCGGTCCCATAAACTTTCAACCCGGGTTTAACTGTTCTTTCGATTCTTTACAAATACAATTTTCGAATGGGTTTCAAATCTAAGTGAAAGTACAGCATTTCGCCATAAATACAAACAAATACTTAACTAAAAAATAATTCGCAGACAGAGTTATTCTTTTTACGCAGATGAAAAAACTGAACGATTTTAAATTTGCCGCCACGGTCGTGTCTCGTGCCACGATTCTGTTGTCAGTTCGTAAGAACATTACGTACTTTTTACAGTACTTATTTTGGTTACTAATTAAAAAGAAGAGATTTTATTTTGTAATAAGTGTAGATTAAGTTTTTACTTAGTACCTATTCCATGATTACTCAGAAACGATTGTAGCCAAAAGATACGAAAATACTAATTGTTATTATGAAGGATAATATTTTTGATTTGTAGATGATTATTTATTTTATTATATCATCCCTAATACCTATTTATTTACATTGGAAATACAAAAATCTTTATTATTAAGTATAAAGAATTTGCTATCGATGTAGCCTTTGTATTTGCTTACATATATTATAGCTTTTGAAAACAGTTATTTAAAAATTGTAGCTAAGAACTGAAAAAACCGAGTACCCGGTTGTGGCATGAGTTTGGAACCGAAAGAACCGGTTCCTGTAAAAGGGCCGGTTCTCGATGCCCTAGCTCGAGCCTTCCCTGATCGGGCCTTAGTCGACCATGCGGGCCCAGTGCGGGTTGGTCAATTTCACACACAACCTTCGAGTTTCTTCGCAGAGGTGTGCAGGTTTCCTCACGATGTTTTCCTTCACTGTAAGAGCGTCGGATAAACGTACATAATTATGAGATCGAAATTCGAAAACACATTGGTATACGTGGCAGGACTCGAACCACGACTTCCCGGATAGGAGGTAGCGGCCCTTGCCGTTGCGCCACCGACGCTCTCAAGTAAGTAATCGGAAAAAAGTATGGAAAAGTTACTGGGCCGGATATGAAGTATAAAATTTAGTGCTATTAATACCATAATATGGTGGTGATATAGGTTAACAGGAACGCATTCAGTACAAAAAAAATAGTTTTCCTACGATAGTTGAAACTGAGACACCCTACTTAACACGTCTTCATACCAATTAAAGTTTTGATAACTCCTTATTAAATTGAGGTAACGATACGTTAGTACTAATATATATATACTGTGGTAACGAGGTGTTTTTTTTAGGTTTTAGTGGCGGAATAGTGACTCACTACATTTGTAAAGCAAAACTCGCGGATATATAGTCGTGTAATGGTGGAAATACGGAGAACTGCCTCGAATGTCGCGTAAAAATGATCGATAGCGATTTGTGACGGTATACTCAAATGATCAGTTTGTGTTTGCGCAGGCGGATTTTCGTATCTTCCACCATCAAAGACGAATTGTACAAAAACTACTGTATATTTAGAGAAAGGTTGAACCGCACATTTCGTTATACTTGCACTAATTCCACGTAAAATAAATAAAACTACACGTTATGACGTTATAGTTTGTCACTTGTCAGCGACCTGTTTCGAACACCAATCATAGGCAGACTATTTATTTACATAATATGTGGGTACATACGAAATAAATTTTAGGGTTACCAGTTAAATAAATTATCTTCAGATTTGGTAAAAATACCAAGGTCAGGAAAATTTTTACAATAACGTAACAAATAAAATAGAAAAAACGAATTGTAAATTGTCAAAAGCATGGAGTTAAATGACAATTATTTAAAATAATTTAACAGAGTAGATAGCAGATTTATATGTAATTCATCGGTGTTTTGTAGTTAATCTCTAGAGCTTCCAATGTATTCAGTTTGCAGCTTTTTGACATGTTTGGAGGATTGTCACATTAGTCTCTTTGTCAAACCAGTGCTTGTTTTCGTTTATATTTTGCGAAAGTAGACGTCGTTGTAAATAAGTTGGAGGGGTTGAATTTTAATATTTTTACCGGCACTAAGCAAGCATATCTCAGGCAAAACACGTAATCCGCAGCCTGGTTTTAAATCTTTTAGGTTATGTTCATTTCCCAGTACGTGCTAACTGCATCGAATATCTCTTCAATGCTAGCGCCACAAATGATATTTAAGCGTCAGAAAAACCCCCAAACAGCTTTAAAGGCCCTAGGAGGTTTAAAACATACGGGGAAATAAACACCAACTAAGTATGTAAAAGTCGTGCAGTTTACGCGCGCGTTCGTTTCACTTCCGCCCGCTGCTGCCGCTGTCGGTTGAACGGACGGGGCAGGCGAGTAAGAAAGAAAGAAAATAACGTTCTCAAAGGAAAGATAATATCGTGGCGTGGTTGCTTCGGCTCGAGGCTAGGGGAAGGGGCGGGCAGGAGCGGCGGGCTCCCTCCGCTGCCGCGTCATGGTTTGCGCGCGCTGCGCGGCCATTGGCCAGCGCGCGGCGGCGCGTCCCCGCTCCCGCGCCGCACGCGCAGCGTCTAGAGCTTCACAGATTTCAAATCTCGTCCGTTTATTTCGCGGTGAGCGGTCGCAGCGCACGGACGTCCGGCGCGGAGCCGTCCGCGCTTGCATAATTTTATTTGTTCAAAAAATACGCCAACGTGCTCGTTAACTCAGTTTGGTGAACAACGTGACGTCGGAAAAGATAAGTGCGTGCAGTGCTACGGGGATTCTACCGGCGCGACGACGCTCGACGAAAAGGTCAATTTCTTTCGATGAGTGGAGGTTTAGTGCATGTTTTTGTACATCATGACTAGATCCACACTCATCCATGGAAGTTGCGTGGTTCGTCGGAGGCGGAGGAGCGCAGCGTGAGAGGCGAGCGAGCCGGTGATTACGGCGGGTATCATTACCGGCGCGCGTAATGATACGTTGAGCGCTCAGGTACGCGCTCTAACCTCGGCGTCTCTACCTGCTTTGTGCCGCCCAAAAATGTCGTTTAGATACACTTCGCGCCGTTTAGCTATTGCTTATTCGCAGTGAGTTTTTTGTTACATTTTTTTGAGTCAGTCGGACATGAAGAACGGGCGTTTTTTTTTAGTACCTATCAAAAGCCACAGTGATTTTGTAAGAGGTTTAGTATCAGAGATGATGGATTTTGGTAATAATTTAGTCGGTTATAGAAGGCTCACGTGCCGGTCTGCGGCGGCGCGGGGGGAGGGTGCGTTGCGTGCACGCATCTGCTCCTTCTGAGAAAGGCCATTGTGGGCGAGTGGTCAGTGTGGTGACGTCACGGGGCCGACAACCTTCTTACTCCTGTCTGCTTCTCTGCCCTTTAGCTAATAAAATAATTATACAATACACAACCGCCACTTGTATGTCTAGTCGTGTTTGCATTTTAATGCTATTATTGTAGTACATACCTACATTTAGTTTTTACACGAATATCTATGTCTTCATATCAGCTCATATACGTCCCCACCGAGGGGCTCGAGCCTACCCTGAATTAGGGCGATCGGGCCTTAGTCGACCACGCGGGCCCAGTGCGGGTTGGTCGACTTCACACACAACCTTCGAGTTTCTTCGCAGGTGTGTGCAGGTTTCCTCACGATGTTTTCCTTCACCGTTAAGCAATCGGTGAGTAGGTATATATTATGTACGTAAGTTTCGAAAAACTCATTGGTATATTGGCTATCCGGCTTTGAACCTCTGATTAATCCGAGTCGTTACCGGTTGAGCCACCGACGCTTTTTTTTATCTATGTATAACTTATGAATAACTCAAAGGGATAGATGATAAATATTTTCTTTAATTGTAGGTACAAAAATCTTTAACTCAAGATTGGCCTACGTGTATGCGCTTATCGTAGATCGTGAAAAACACAGTCGAGTCCGCTTGCTTCCTCGCCACCGCGGCGGTTTGATTAATTTCGCGATAGCGCTGCCTGTGCATGCTCGGATTTTTTTATTGATGCCAGACTCAGATACACGACTATTCTCAAATTCAGAACTGTACAGTTTAGTCCAAAATTAATCAAAAGTTTATTTCAATTCGTGACCTTAATATTCAATATAATATGTCAAAAGAGCAAAGGATACAATGACATATTGTATCTATTACGTACACTACCTACGTTTAGTCTTTTTAATGTTTTTCGTCGTGTGCAAGATTTGTTACCATAGATGGGTTATGCACTAACAAACCACATTTGAAAATCGAATCCATTTACACACACATTATAATAGGTACCTACCGAATGCTACTATGAAAAGAGATGCCAATTAGCATCTTTTTTTGCTTCACTTTTAGGATGCATGTAACCTATCTACCTCCCCTTATATATTATAGCATATCTCTGGTCGTGTGTTAAGTATTATTAATAGAGTTGCCGCGAATAGTTGTAATAGCGAATAGTCGAATACCGATTAATCGCCATTCCCTATGGTCAATAGTCGAATAATTCGCTATTATTATTCGACATTAACAAAGGAATATAAAAAATAGATTATTTGTTATCGAATGTACCATCACGCTTGTAGAATCATTTATTTTTTACCTACTGTAATCTAAATTGCTAAACGATACTTAATCACACCAGCAAGTTCTGTTTATTCAGAAATAGGTACTATTTTCTGAGGCAGGTTTGATGTATGAAAAAAAGCGCAAATGACTTGATCCCAATCGTGCAGAAAAAACTAGTTTTTTTGCACCACAATCTGCCCCTTTTGGATTTTAAATTTTAATTAAAAAGCCTAGCTTTAACACGACTGATTTTTGTATGACATTTAATATTAACGATAATAATTAATACTAAACTAAGTGTGTTTTGTTTTTTAAGAAAAAATAAGTGATTATTGAAGCCTAAAGTTTTTTTAATTAAAAGTTTATTTTAGACAATTATTCGCCGAATGTTGAATAATAGACATTATTATTCGGTATTCGACAATTAGAAAAAAAAATAGAGTATAATGCCGAATACCGAATAATAGCGACTATTCGCGGCAACTCTAATTATTATCAATCAGTGACACGCATTATATTTGGTATTGACTGAAATAATGTGGAAGGATGAGTATACTTCGTAAAATCAGGCCTTGAACTCTATGTATATTACAAATTATAAGTCCTGTATTGTTTTTTGGCGTGCAATAAAGTATACAAAATTGGTGTAGGTCCCGTTAACTGAGGGTTTTACTCGTCATACTTAACAACTTTCTCCAAGGAGCCCATAGTCAATTCCCAAAAAAAAAATTGGACTCTCCATACTAAAATGCACAAAATCGGTCGATAAATTGATTGATTTGTATGAAGAGTAAAAATTTTTTTTTACGTTTTCAGCAAAAGTATGAGTGGAAACCCCAGTTAACGGGAACTACACCAGTTTTGTTACACCCTGTATATATTATTTACTTACTTACTACCAGGCTTTGTTGCTTTGCTCAATTTTGTATGATGCCTGTAAAAAGTACCCAAAAGGTAAAAACGGGACCCTATTACTAAGGCCCCGCTGTCCGTCCGCCTGTCACCAGCCTGTATTTTATGAACCGTGATAGCTAGACAGCTACAATGATGAGATGTTATAAGATGAAGATGATGTATATTTCTGTTGCCTCTATAATAACAAATACTAAAAATGTGAAAAAATAAGGGGTCTCTATTGGCAGACCACACATAGTATAGGCATTTCAAAAAAGGAATGACGGAACAAACAAAATGGCGGCGAAATCCTATACGTTCGACAACCAAAACTGTAACCAATCTGTATCAATCTGGGTGACGAGAGGGTGAGGTCGCAATCTAGAGAGCGGCAGGGAGTGTCCATACTGTATGTTAGTACTAATATATATACTTTGATATAGGGCTTCGCAGACATATACCCATAATAATTTTCCAGGAGATTTCCTACAACGATACAACACACACGAGGGCTACAGCCTACACTGAAAAAATTCGTCTCGTTTATGTTTTTTTTTAATTCACAATTGGTAAGCCCTTGGCATCATCTCACCTGATGATAAGCAGCGATGAGGCCGAAGATGGAAGCGTATAAAAAAATCAATTTTGAAATTTATGTCTTCACTATTTTTGATAATTTTCGTGCCCAATTTCATGCAATTCAGTTTAAAAATGTATTATACTGTATGACGTTGGGACTGTCTGTGACGGACGGATGGACGAACGGATATAAAGGTTCCTAGTAGGACTACGAAACCCTAAAACGCATTACATTAGTTGTTATTCATACATATGTATTTAATTTACATAGTATGTATTTTTGTTCTATTCTTTCAAGATTCAGTTGAATGCACTCCATCCAGACCTGTTGTCGTGGTCCAACAGATTTTTTCTTTGCCTAAAAAAGTTTTTCCAGCACTTATCCTTAGTACCACTAGATGGCGCCACGGTTTGTGTTGAACAGAATAGGGGATCGGACTGCTAGTCATTTGAGCTAGTTTTTATGTTCTACGTCAAAAACGAAATTTTGTTCTAAAAATGTTTGAAATACCCACAAGTGACGTCATAGATTTTAAGTGTCATTGACGAACTTATTTTGTGAGTTTGATAAATTAAAAATTGAAGACGTGATTGAAAAAGAAAACAACAAAGGTTTTTTGAAACTTCAAGAGTAGAGCAATTTAGGAAATCAAATTTCAGATTTTATTTTTGATGCAGTCCGATCCCCTAATAAAGAGGTTTTTTTAAGCAATTTTTTAGTGGAGACCATAGAATAGACCCCTAGGACATAGTAAGAAAGTATTTATAGGTCTATGGACACTACAGCACCTTGGGCAATTTAGCACTATGGACATTTCAGCACTATGGACACTTTAGCATCTTGGTCATTACACCCCGAAAGGGTAGAGAGACCTACACTGGCATATTATGAATTTCCAGAGAACTACCATTGATATATGTATTATGGTTATGACAACTACCATGGTAGGTAGTTAAAGAAACTTCAAAGAAAAAACTTCATTGATTTCGTTTATTGTCCAAATAACTTGTTATGAATGCTTAACTTCGAGTAATAAAATAATATTAATAAAATTCGAGTATACAATAGGGTGTTTTTTTAACACCTAGGAAGCCTTTAAGGGTGGGCTCTACTCATGAAACTGAACAACTTTTCCCAAGAAACCCAGTAATCGCAAAAAGCAGAATTCTGGGCTGTGTAGTGTCTGCCATCGACACGCTAAGAAGATCACAATAAAAAGAAGTTAGCTAATCGATCGATCGCTATAAAAAGTTTTAAAAAAATATTGCGAATTTAGTACTTGCATATGTGTTTCTTGGGAAAAGTTGTTCAGTTTCCCATCTTTAATGGCTTGCTCGGTGTTAATAAAACATCCTGTATAATTGATTACTTGGAAACAGGGATAATTGAACTCTCACACGATCTACATTCACATTCAAAGGGATTTTTTGCACTGTAATCTGTTCTTCAAAATTGTAAGTTATTGCAGAAACTGGTTCATTCTCAATTTAGACCTTTCCAAGAATTCGAAGCCAGTCGAAATAAGAAAAAAATAATCTTAAAGCTCTCATGTTTTATTTCGTCCATTTATCATCCTTAGTGATATTAACTTGATCTGGTTTTATAATAATAAGTATCTTAAACACTAAACCACAGATTAATATAATGGTTACTTAATATAAAATTCACTTGGAAAATTACCTTTAAAGTACTCATCTAATTTTGATTATATTTTGTTTGCTTGAACATAGGTACAAATTTTCTAAAAGCTTTTATTTAAGGCTTTTTGATGCCTCAATCCGAGCAGGTTACGTGTTAAAATAATAGCGAACGTAAGTATAATCATTTTAAGTTTTAATCAATGCGGGCTCTAACGCGGCTGTTACGTTGAAACTGAACGCCCAATTCTCGATTTTTACATGTTTTTATTAATTTTCTATACTTTCTATAAGTTAAAAAAATGTGTTCAATTAAAATGAAAGGTCACCGATTTTTGTGTGTTGGTTTCATTCAACATTAACTTTTTGTTTTCGAGAAATTTTGCAGTTAATGCCAAAAACAGGGTCTACAGTTTATTTTTTTACATCAAAAGTGGCGATATTTTTAAAATTGTATACAATTAAATCGTTTTTTTTATTACTTTAAGTATATTATATATTTTTTTCATAGTGATAAATTTACACAGTCTTTCAATAATTTTAATTGAATATTGTGATTTGACCTATCTTAAGGACTAATGTGCTTAAGAGTCCCCAGGAGGCTCGAGTTTCCATACAAACGTAGTTCCGCTTTAATACAAAAACCACATGCCGGATTGAATCCAAACTTTGTAAATATATTGCGTAGGTAGACACATATCGATGTTTGTAATTAGTTTTCATCGTAGTAAATTTTAACGTAACTAAACTAAGGCTAAAATTAGTTTTGTACTGAAAGTTTGAAAACGCTCTTATTTTTTTCCGTTTTATATTAGTACATCGAAAACTAATTACAAACATCAATATGTGTCTCCTCAATATATTTGCAAAGTTTGGATTCAATCCAGCATGTAGTTTTTGTAATAAAGCGAAACTACGTTTGTATGGAAAATCGAGCCTCCTGGCGGCCCTTAAGGTCTTAACTTGCAATATTTAATTTGCAATATTGTATGTACGCACGGAAAAAAGGAATACTTCAGTCAAGAACATGAGTTGTCTTAGCCATATTGTTTTGACCTAAGTGAATATTATTTTAATTTAAGTCTAAATTCTTGACCCAAGAAACACTGTTTACTTAATTTAAGACAATGTTGTTTTCCTGATATAGGAAACAGGGATTGTCTTGACCAAGATGATATTGTCTTTATCTAAGATAACCTTTTTTTCCGTGCGTATGTATGTATATTTGTTTAGTTCAAATCTTGCGATCGATTTTAGAGCCACTTCCAAGGGTCCGACTGTTCTGAAATTTGGAATGGACACGTATTCCCGGTGACAATACGTCCTTTTATTTTTTTAAAGTTGATCTAATGTTGATGAAATTTGGAGGCGGAATCATGACCCCAGACAGAATCGTCTTTCATTTTCAATAGAATCGTAGGAAATACAGCCTTTTTGAATTTGGAACAGTGTATTTATATATTCATTTGAGCATTCAGCTTTTGAGCATAAAAACTCTTTTCAAATAGTATATAATATTAGTACTAACATACAGTATGGACACTCCCTGCCGCTCTCTAGATTGCGACCTCACCCCCCTCGTCACTGATACAGATTGGTTATAGTTTGGTTGTCGAACGTATACCTATATAGGAATTCGCCGCCGTTTTGTTTGTTCCGTCATTCCTTTTTTGAAATGTCATTTCTGGCCCGTTGTATGAAGTGTCCAGGGTGTGCTTGTGCCATAAAGCTTTAAGGTTTTTCAAAAATTGTTCATAGTCCACCCAGTTGATCCAGCCATTTGTTCTCATCTACAAAATAACACGGATCATTCCGTAAGCCCATCTAGAACTAAATTATGTTCTGTCCATCAAAAGTCGTCGGATGGCTTTATTTTTATTACAACATATTTTTTTATGCCTCGCGGCGTCTGCGGCTTATAATAGAGTGTTCCGGGTAGTGCGTTTTGTGAGCCAGGTACAAAACTACTAACTCACCAGGTAGAAAGAACAAAGGCGTTAAAAAATAATCATACGAGATATCCAACCAGCCTCACTTACTTTAAAATTTAAATTTTACCTATCGAAAGTTAAATGCGGCGATAATTCTCAGCTTAACAACGCTTAATTGTTTCAAGACGTTTATTACACCTAAATCAGCTACTGGCTAGTTTTTTTAATGGTATTATGAAGCGGTAACTTAACTTAAGAAGTGGAAATGCTCGTTTAATGTGGTATTTGAATGAGTGTAATGTATGTTAGAAGTATGATATAGACAGTGATGGTTTGCTGTCATTTATGTATGCTTAATTAACTTATTTGATGTTAAGTTTCTTTATTATTTTAATCATTTTGTGCAGGTTTTAAGTGTTCATTTGTTAGCTATTACGTACAATATTAGATTGCAGTTAGTGAGAAGTTCTCAACTGCAGTACAAAATCTTAAAAAAAAAAGACAAACCGTGATAGGTTTTTTAACTGCCTCGGTGGCGTAATTAGTTAGTCCATTCGATTCACACCAGGAGGTCGCGGTTTTGATTTCCGGCGGGGTCCCTCTTTGTAAGAATTGCTTCGGTTGTTGGCGGGACATTTATCCTGCCTGGATGGCTATCACCATCTTATCAGTTTTGCCGCCAGACATCAATGTTGACAGCATTGATATGTTACGGCATGAAGATAAGATGGCCAGTTCCCCAATGGGTTGGGTAGTCCGCTTCCATCTTCGGCATATCATTGTCACTTACCATTAGGTGAGATGAAGCCAAGGGCTTATCAATTGTGAATGAAAATAATTTAAAAACAAAAAAAAAGACTTCAAACGCACTAGTCGCCACTACGATTTTTGAAGGTTCCTCTCGATTTCTCTGGGATGCCATCATCAGATCCTGGTTTCCTTATCATGGTACCACCCTTGGGATATCTCCTTTCCAACAAAAAAAGAATCATTAAAATCGGTTCATAAACGACGAAGTTATCCGCGAACACACATAAAAAAAATATATACGGTCGAATTGAGAAACCTCCTCCTTTTTTTGAAGTCGTTTAAAAAGGGTAAGAAACTAAAAATCGATTTATATTTGGATTGCGCAAGTACGACCACGTCTCCCTGTACCGAGCCCAGCTCAGATGGCTGCCGATTCGTTTGCGTAGGAACACCCACATCTTTTGCGTAGGAACACCCACATCTTTTGCGTAGAAACACCCACATCTTTTGCGTAGGGACACCCACATCTTTTGCGTAGGAAAACCCACATCTTTTGCGTTGGAACACCCACATCTTTTGCGTAGAAACACCCACATCTTTTGCCTCCTGTTCAACATTCTCCATAAACTTCATCCCCTGGTTACTTACCTACGCGAACGCTTCACTTGGAAGCGCCAGCCAGACGAACTGTCCCGATCCCGTCTATAATCCCTCCTTAATGTACTGACTTCTACTCCTACTCCTTCTCTGTTCATGCCGTCAGGTTGTAGATTTCTTTTCCTCGCGAAATTCGTGATTGTGAGAGCTTTTAGAAAAATCCTTAATTTCCTTAATTCCTAATTAAATCCTTTTTTTAAAAAAGAAATTGAAAGAACACAATTTTTTTCTGTCATCCTGAGTTGATTGATTATGATTAGCCATGAAATATTTTGTGTATTACAATACATATGTATTTATATTACTTAATTTATTTTATCAATATAATTATATACACCAATTAAGTATATGTATGTATGCACGTATATTTATGTATTTGTTATTTACATTTTTGTTTAAATTTAATATTTATTTAATCCTTACTAATATTATAAATGTGAAAATGTGTTTGTTTGTTTGTTACTTTTCACGCTTCAACGCCTTGACCAATCTTAATGAAATTTGGCATGCAGGTAGCCTGTGTCACAAGGAAGGACATACGCTACCTTTTATCCCGTGAAAATAGCATAGCCCGATGAAATTCCTGAGGGAACGGAAAATATACTCTTATTTGGTTAATTAAGATCGCAACGGAACAATGGATTGTGTGATTTTTTGCACCGAGATGGTTGAGGGGGTGGGAAATGACACGATTTACTAATAAGCATATCCTGAAATAGTTCCCGAGGGATCTGGAGAAAATTCATGTCCACGCTCGTGAGCCGCTTGCGCCTCGCGCACCGCGCACCCTCTAAGTCAGTCACAAAAACGATGTCCACGCGGGCGAGGCCGTGGGCAAAAGCTAGTATTACATATTTTCAGCTGTGTACACGTCTTTTTTGCCATCTCGTTCAAAACTTTCTTCTTTCCCGGGTCTGCTGGAAGAAATTTCTTTAGAAATAAGCTGTACCCTTTGTGTGACCTTACTTTTTAAAATCTGTAATTTATGTTTCCTGTGTAACAGTAATGTATAAAATAAAATAAAATAAATAAATAAAAACAGACTTCAAAAAGGTATTCACCAATTAGGGGCCTTAATTAAACTAGCACTAGAAAAGTATACTTTCCTATCAAATGTTGTAGTAGCTTCGATAGCTTTGCTGGCACCGGCCTTAAAAAAACATTTAAGGCTCCTAGTTTGTTTTGTACCTGGCTGATTTCCTTATTGTTGGCATAATAACGTATTAAAACATAATATTCAGTGAAAAAAGTAGTTTTTAGTTTATTTAAACTTAGATATTTTATTGACAATGCTATAACCCACTCGCTACTTTGCTGGCACCGGCCTTTAAAAAAATTTTAGGCTTCTAATTTGTTTCTTATCTGACTGATTTCATTATTTTTGGCCACTTTCGTATATTTATATTGAAGTTTTATTTATTTTTGAAGTCGGTTTTTAGTTTTTTTAAACTTTGTTTTTTTTTAGTGATAATGCATTATCAACGTTAAACCCAATCATCACCCACTCGCCAATAGCATGTGTTTCATTAACCTCTGTGACATCCATCATAATCTCAGCAGCATGAAAGTTAAGGAGTCAAACTTTTCATCATCAACTCACCTGAATAACCTGAAAGAATACAACTATCGGTCTATACGTATTACGTACCTATAATATTTTAAGAATTATCCTCCAACTCCTAACCGTTAAGGAGTTGTACCTTCCATCACCAGTTCATCAACATGAGATGAGTGAACATGAGTCCCAAAGGCAAATACTTGAACACATAGTACGCGCTTATAAAATTCGAGAGTTGGCCTCGATTTCCCTGGGATCCCATCACTAGATCCTGACTTGGTGACAATGGGACCACCTGGAAAGACCCTTTCAAATAAAAAAAGAATTTTCCAAATCGGTCCAGGCGTCTTCCAGTAATCGGGGAACATACATAAAAAATAAAAAGATTCCGACGAATTGAGAACCTCCTTCTCCTTTTTTAAAGTTAGTTAAAAAGATTAAACTGCGTCCACGCACATCTTAGTGTCAAACTCAGATGAAACTGAATTTAATTTTTTTGCTAAATGTTGTCGTTTTTACGTGATTCTTGTGATTCTTTTTTTCACAGTGGTTACTTGCTAACTCTTTTCTTTATGGTGGTTACTTGCTAACCACTAATTCTGTTTTTTTTTTATTAAAAATAAATCGATAAAAAATAAAATAAAAAACAAATATTTTTTTTTAGTCTTTGATTAGATGAACTTTAAAAATGGGAACCACCAAAAGTGACCACCGTGAAGAGAAGAGTTACGGTCTCGGGAAACCGCTGGATGCGGACAGCGCAGGACCGGTCGTCGTGGAAATCCTTGGGAGACCTTGTTCCAACAGTGGGTGTCATTCCCCTGGCCCTGATATAAAGAATATTAACGTAATTTTCAGTTTCAATCAATGACTTCTATATTAACTGGCGTAGTTTCAATATTAAAATTATTATGACTGTGTAAGTTTAAGTGTTAATTCTTATTTATTACGTATGTACAATATTTAAGACCGCCCAGTTGTGGACTGTGGCATGGGTTGGCGACAAAAGAAATAATATGTAATCGAACGTAACACTATTCGTTTTAAGTTCAAATCAATGCGAACTTCAACGCGGCGCGGTGGTTACTTTGTGACCGAACGCCCAATTCTCATTTATGTCATCATCATCATATCAGCTCATATACGTCCCCACCGAGGGGCTCGAGCCTACCCTGAATTAGGGCGATCAGGCCTTAGTCGACCACGCGGGTCCAGTGCGGGTTGGTCGACTTCACACACAACCTTCGAGTTTCTTCGCAGGCGTATGCAGGTTTCCTCACGATGTTTTCCTTCACCGTTAAAGCAATGGTAAGTATATGTACGTAAGTTTTGAAAAACTCATTGGTACATTGGCCGTCCAGATTTGAACCCGGTACTTCTGGTTAGAAGAACCGAGTCGTTACCGGTTGAGCCACCGACGCTTTTTTATCTCTCATTTATGTATTAAATTAAAATAGAAGGTGTTAAAGTCGACGATTTTTGTGTGTTTGTTTTCAAGAAATTTTGTAAATAATACCAAAAACAGGGTCTATAGGATATTGTTTTTAAATTAAAGAGTGGTAATATTCTTATCATCATCATCATATCAGCCGAAGGGCGTCCAGACATAGGCATAATATTTTTAAAATTGTATTCAATTTAGCAGATTTTTTATTACTTCAAGAATATTATCTATTTTTTCCACAGTGATAGCATTACGCAGTCTTTAAATCAATTGAATTGAATATTGTAGTTTGACTCATGTTCAAACTTATACAAAATACTACGAACAACAATACTCAAATAGAATAGCATTAAAAAAGAAAAATATTATTTAACATATTTTTTATAATATGTAAGTAAACTATTACTCATCGTTCATCATTGTATATGTATAATTATGTTTAGGAAGATATTTGATTCGGTACAATATAAAATGTATTGTTTCGTCCGTGGGTCTACCCACATAGTTCCGGTGCCGATGCCGGCTGAAAATCAGCGCTTTGGCTTTATTAAAGCCAAAGTATTATGCTGCAATGGTGCCCTTTTTGGCAGAGTTTTTAATTCTATTATATAGGGTGTAACAAATTTAGCTGAAACTATTTTAACTGGTGCTTCTACCCATGAAAATGATCAATTTTCCCCATGGAACCCATAGTCAAATCGTAAAAAAAAATTTGGCTCTCCCATACTAACTCGATCAGCTGATCAGCCAACTTAGTATGGGAAGTTCGAATTTTTTTTCAGATTTGACTACGGGTTTCATGGAGAAAGTTGTTCACTTTCATGGGTAGAAGCACCAGTTAAAATAGTTTCAGCTAATTTTGTTAAACCTTATATAAGTATGTATGTATAAGTATAAATATTGTACATACTTGCTTGTCAAAATAAATTCATTTTCTTTCTTTCTTTCTTTTTATTTCTGTTGTGAAAAACTGCAAGAGATTAAACAGCGACCCACCAACACTACTCAAAACTATCGAACAGGGATGACACCATTATGTTACTGAATTCTAAAGTTATCTACTGCGATAATAGGGAACTTTAACAGATTAGACTAAAAAACTCTGCTCTTAAGGTGGTTCGGTTTGGGTTCACTTAAAGGGGCTGCCACACTAAAAAATCTCTAAGCAAAAAGAAAAGTTTTTAGTCTGGCAACTATGACAGATTAGACTGCGACAAACCCTGCTCTTAAGGTGGTTCGGTTGGGATGCACTTAAAAGGGCTGCCACACTTAAAAATCTCTAAGCAAAAAGAAATGTTTTTAGTATGGCAACTGTAACAGATTATTAGACTGCTACAAACCCTGCTCTTAAGGTGGTTCGGTTGGGGTGCACTTTAAAAGGGCTGCCACACTTAAAAATCTCTAAGCAAAAATAAATGTTTTTAGTATGGCAACTGTAACAGATTATTAGACTGCTACAAACCCTGCTCTTAAGGTGGTTCGGTTGGGATGCACTTAAAAGGGCTGCCACACTTAAAAATCTCTAAGCAAAAAGAAATGTTTTTAGTATGGCAACTGTAACAGATTATTAGACTGCTACAAACTCTGCTCTTAAGGTGGTTCGGTTGGGGTGCACTTTAAAAGGGCTGCCACACTTAAAAATCTCTAAGCAAAAAGAAAAGTTTTTAGTATGGCAACTGTAACAGATTATTAGACTGCTACAAACCCTGCTCTTAAGGTGGTTCGGTTGGAGTGCACTTTAAGGGGCTGCCACACTTAAAAATCTCTAAGCAAAAATAAAAGTTTTTAGTATGGCAACTATGATAGATTAGACTGCGACCAAACCTGCCCTTAGGAGGAAACGCGGGTGCCATTTTTCCATAAAAACGTAGTCCCCTGTTTCCTCCCTGTATAATGACAATAGAACAAAAATGTTTTTTCCATCAAACCTATATCTACCATGGCCATGCCCCTATGTTTTGTTTTTTTACCATGTTCTAATTATAATAGGAAGTAGGAGCCTTCAAAACTGAGAAAATTGCCCAATTGAAACGTCATTTTCAGACACCTACCAAAAAATAAGCCGCTTGCGGCTCGCGCAAAGTCTTAGAAACGTCCACGCGGGCGAAGCCGCGGGAAACAGCTAGTAGAAAATAAACCCGACTGGTTACAAATGCGAAAGCACTTTGTATTAAGTCCTAAAGGTTGAAGATTTAAAAAAAGAAGAGGGAGAAATCTCCTTCTTAGTCGTTACACTCTTGACAGAGTGGTCGTGGTCGTCATGTCGGTCGGGTGACCCGCCTCACAATTCGTCGCCGTTCTTCTCCGAGGGCTGCTTTTTTGGTGTATTGGTACAGGGGGTCGTCCAGTGCTGCCTTGATTCATCTCATTGGTGATCTACCAACGCATTCGGGTGCCCTCTACTCTGCCCTAATATAATTGGAGTTAAATATCAGTAAGCGTTGGTGGCGTAACGGCTAGGGCCGCCGCCTCCTGTCCGGGAGCTTGTGGTTTGAATCCTGCCACGTACCAATGTGATTTCGAATTCAGATTTCATAAGATGTACGTTTATTCGACACTCTTACGGTGAAGGAAAACATCGTGCGGAAACCTGCAAACTCGCGGGTTGTGGAAGAGGGTAATTTAGATTTTCGAAGATTTTTCAGTATTTATGTATAAAACCTGTAAAAAGTATTTATCTATGTCATATTTATATTCTATGTCTATCTATGTCAATTTAAATAAGATTCCATAGTTTTTGTTTTAGCACGTTTTGCTACACTACCTACTACTGTGCTATGTGTCATTGTTTTGGGATATTTTGTTTTTTTGTTTTTAGGGTTCCTTAGCTCAAAAGGAAAAAAAACGGAACCCTTATAGGATCACTTTGTGGTACGTCCGTCCATCTGTCTGTCAAGACCCTTTTTCTCGGGAACGCTTGGAGTTATCGAGTTGAAATTAAAACCATATACCTAGGTCTGCAGTCCCTTGAAGCTGTGAAAAAATCAAACTTCTAAGTTAACGTAAAAAAAATATTTCGACACTCTCAAGGGAATCGAAATTGATAGGGTATTTTCCGTTGACCTAGAACTATGAAATTTGGCAAGTAATACCGTCTTTTATTACAAGTATAGGGTAAAATCTTGTAATTAAATCCATAAAAAATATAATATTTATGTATAGTACGTAATCAGTTATACAACTATGTCATGTGGGTATCGTATGAAAGGGCTTCATTGGCACAAACTTTTTAAATTAATTTTATGATGTACAGTTTTCGATTTATGACGAAGAATAAATAATAATCTTTTCTCTT
Source organism: Coleophora flavipennella (assembly GCA_947284805.1). NCBI lineage: Eukaryota > Metazoa > Arthropoda > Insecta > Lepidoptera > Coleophoridae > Coleophora > Coleophora flavipennella. The sequence continues at coordinate 8,467,852 of OX369300.1, forward strand.
TTTTATATGTATAGGTAGGTAGGTATATATGTATGTTTTGGCGTATGTAGTACCTAACAGTTTGCACGGTTATAATTTATTAGCTGTTTACCGCGGCCCAGGCTTGAGGTACCGGGTTCAAATCTGGACGGCCAATACCCCAATGAGTTTTTCAAAAACTTACGTACATATACTTACCGATTGCTTTAACGGTGAAGGAAAACATCGTGAGGAAACCTGCACACGACTGCGAAGAAACTTGAAGGTTGTATGTGAAGTCGACCAACCCGCACTGGGCCCGCGTGGTCGACTAAGGCCTGATCGCCCTAATTCAGGGTAGGCTCGAGCCCCTCGGTGGGGACGTATATGAGCTGATGTGTGACCGCGGCTTTGCCGCGTGGACAACGTTTCTATGACTTTTCGAGGGTGCGCAGTGCGCGAGCCGCAAGCGGCTCGCGAGCGTGGTAAAAAGTAGCCCATATGTTAATCCAGGTCCTAATCTGTCTACCTACCAAATTTCAGCCAGATCCGTTTAGTAGTTTTTGCGTGAAAGAGTAACTAACATACATCCATACATTCTTACAAACTTTCGCGTTTATTATATACTAGTTTTTACCCGCGGCTTCGACATCGTTTTTATGACTGTCTTTAAGTGTGATAAGTAAATTATGTCGTTTCCCACCTACTCAACCATCTCCGTGCAAAAAATCACAACAATCGAGTATTATTTTAGTTCCCTCAGCAACTGCATCAGATAATGCTGTTTTCCCGGGATAAAAAGTAGCCGATGTCCTTCTCCGTGACACAGGCTACCTGCATGCCAAATTTCATAAAGATTGGTCAAGGCGTTGAAGCGTGAAAAGGTAACAAACAAACACATTTTCACATTTATAATTATAATATTATAGTAAGGAAGTAGGATTAAATGTATCTACAAATTTGTACGGAACCCTCGGTGTGCACTTAGTCAGTTTTTTAATCATTTAAATGTTTCACCTACTGTCTGCCTTCAACAGTTGAAGGACCGTGCGACTACGCGTTAGAGGAAAATGCTTAATAATTCATATGTATTTCTGACCTCGTTTCCCTAATATTGCTGACAACATTATGTGGTTTTTTACGCAAACACGTATTTTAGCTGACATTTGAATTGATTTAAATGTTATCATTTTCCCCAAATATTTTCTGCTTATTTAAAACGAATTTTTGCCTATCCGTCGTCGCGCGTCGGTGGCGTAATGGCTAGGGCCGCCGCCTCCTGTCTGAGAGGTCGTGGTTCGAATCCTGCCACGTACCAATGTGATTTCGCATTTAGATTTCATATGTACGTTTATCTGACGCTCTTACGGTGAAGGAAAACATCGTGAGGAAACCTGCACACGCCTGCGAAGAAACTCGCAGGTTGTGTGTGAAGTCGAGCAACTCGCACTGGGCCTGCGTGGTCAACTAAGGCCCGATCGCCCTGATTCAGGGTAGGCTCGAGCACCTCGGTGGAGACGTATATGAGCTGATATGATAATGATGATGATATTCCTTAACCTTTTCTCCCGCTTCTTTTTTAAATCTTCAACCTTTAGGACCTAATACAAAGTTAGAAGAGAATTAGAAAAGCATTACACATGTTAAATTTTATTATCTATCACCAACAAATCACGAAAAAACATAGTTATATCTTACCCGAGATGGGTCTTAGAGAGTATCAGTTTCACAATATTTTATTTTAATGGCGAATGATGGTAAAAAAATATTAGTAAGAATTCTGATTAATTCAACATATGTGTCACACAGACGACGAATAGATTGCTATGTGCCAGTATAATATGTCACCGTAAGATTGTAAATTCCGTAAGATTATAATCTAACGGGATTTATTTCGCGAGATTGTGAACTGTCGAAAGATTGTGAACTGTAACATATTGTTTAAAAATTTCACTAGTGACATTATAAACTCACTAGTGACATTACATTAACACTAAGCGAAGTAAAAAACCACTATATAAGTCATTGTAAAAAACACTAAATAAATGAGCTCGCGAAGCTAATCTGTGCCCCTGGGTAGAAGAATGCTTCGCAGCAGAAGAAATCATCGGTTTTATTCGGAGCTACAAGAATAGGTCGTGAAATTGTGATCCGATTCACAATTTACCGTTATTTTATCATCTAACTAGTGAGATTGTAATATCGCGGTTTTTACAATATTCCGGTGATATATATACACTTTTACTGCAAAATACAATATCTACTTATCATCATCATTTTAGCTCATATACGTCCCCACCGAGGGGCTCGAGCCTGCCCTGGGCGGTCGGGCCTTAGTCGACCACGCGGGCTCAGTGCGGGTTGATCGACTTCACACACTACCTTCGAGTTTCTTCGCTGGTGTGTGCAGGTTTCCTCACGATGTTTTTCCTTCACCGTTAAATCAATCGGTGAGTATAGTATAATATCTACTCCTCTGCCCAAAAAAGAGAGGTGTTGTGTTTATCCAGTTGGGTTTTTAATTGAACTGGTTGATAGACGACGTGGCGTGTTGGTCATCGAACATTTTAGCGTAACGGTCTTCCTTGATTGGCTTGGCATGATCTCTGTACGTATGACCTATGTCCTCCAAAAACAATCATAGGAACATGTCAGATCCTCGGTTACATTAAAAAGTACATACTTGTAACTAACGGTCGGTACAATTAACTCAATTTAGTTAACAGTAACATAGAGTGTTCCAGTAAGTAGGAGTCACTCCCATGAAGGCGTCGTATTGTTAGCGGGTGAGTTGCAGTTTTTGCGGCCCTCGCTGCAGTAATGCTGGCTGGAGGGGGGGGGGGGGGGGGGGGCTTGAACTGAACTGTAAACAGAGACGCTTCCGCGTGAGGTCGGGCCGTGCGAACGCGAGGGTGCGGCTGACATAGCGTAAACTTCTTTTGTTTTACACTTGTTTGCGAGGGCACACTCTATGCGCAGTCACGCGCAGCGAACGCTGCGTGCACCTCGGATCTCTAGAGTTTTCTCACTCCTTATGCTCGTGAGTTGAGTAATGCGTGCTTGACACTAATGTTCAAAATATATGCTGCTAACGGTCAGGTTTTTTTTAGGGTTGCGTACACGGATAAGATAAATAAGGTTGGATTGGCAATAGTCACACTTTTGTTTGAAAACCAGCGTCGCCGCCTGTCTCCCACTCATCAACTCCACTACACAAGCAATAATAATAAATACACGAATTGCGCACACTATTAAAAAAACACACTTAGAACACAGGGCTGCAATTGTGTCTCACACCATTTCGAGAGTTATTTCGTTACACGTACATACAACCACATGCAAATAAAAAGTTTGAACGCGTGCATCGGTTAAGTATGATTATCTAATCATACTTGTGGCGCGCCTGCCCAGCACACATTTCCAATCCAACCACATTTATCTAATCCGTGGTTGCGTACCTACTTAAAAAGGTAAAAATGAAACTATTATAGGATCACTCGTGTGTCGGTCCGTCCGTCTGTCACAGCCAATTTGCTCCGAAACTAATGGGTCGATTGAGTTAAATTTGGTACACATAATATGTAAGTCGGTGACCCAAAGATGGACATGTAATTTAAACAAATGAATTTTAAAGATGAGGGCCACTTTTGGGGGGTAAACTAGCAAATAAAAAAAAAATCAAATCAAAGAGCTTGTTGTGAGAATCTCAAATAAATTTCATCTCAAACAACGTAATTAATCTCATGATATCACTTTACTTTCTTTCTGTTTTTTATTGCAAAGAACTGTTTTAACTTTTTTTCATGAAGCTCTTTTTACGGCTGTACGTCGTGATATTCGTCGCTACGTCCTCCGAGAAAAAAAGATGTGAAATTACGTTCAAAGATGATGTATGTATTTCTGTTGCCGCTGTAAACACCAAATAGGTAACTAAAAATTAGAAAAAGTGAAAAAATTAAGGGGGAGTCTCCATACAAAAAACGTGTTTTTTTTTAAACTTGAAGAAATTAGCGCTATCTAGTATGATGGTACGGAACCCTATTTGTGCGGTTCTGATTCGCACTTGGCCGGTTTTTTTCTTAATGTTTGTTGTGCTATTATTTTTCATGTTACTTTTGTACTGTTACGGTTCCAAACAGTTACCTCAAGCACAAATGATAACCTTGTGTAATGAAATTGGTGTAGGTCCCGTTAACTGGAGCTGCTACTTATCATACTGAAAAACTTTTGTTCTACGACTTTGCTGAAAACGAAAAAAAAACTTTTACTCTTCATACAAATCAATCAGCTGATCGACCGATTTTGTGCATTTCAGTATGGAGGGTCCAATTTTTTTTATTTTTTTTAATTTTCTCCTCGGAGAAAGTTGTTCAATATGACGAGTAGAACCCCTAGTTAACGGGACCTACACCAATTTTGTTACACCCTGTATAATACGAAATGTCTGACTTTAATTACAATGGGACTCCTTCACTCACTAGTTGAGTGAGGTGTGAGGTATATTTTATACCCGTTCAATGTGTGTGTAGCAACTGAAATGAAGGATAATTATGATATAATTACGTATACAACAGAAAATATGGGGACTGTGAAGAGTTTATTTATAGAGCTCTTAATAAAACCGGCCAAGTGCGAGTCGGACTCGCACACGAAGGGTTCCGTACCCTAGTAGCTACGAGATATAACACTATGTACTTTTCAGGGTTCCGTACCCAAAGGGCAAAAACGGGACCCTATTACTAAGACTTCGATGTCCGTCCGTCCGTCTGTCACCAGGCTGTATTTCATGAACCGTGATAGCTAGACAGTTGAAATTTTCACAGATAATGTATTTCTGTTGCCGCTATAACAACAAATACTAAAACCACAATAAAATAAATATTTGAGGGGGGCTTCCATACAACAAACGCGACTTTTTTTAAAACGTGAAGAAACTAGACAGCTAGTACAATGGTACGGAACCCTTTGTGCGCGATTCTGACTTGCACTTCACCGTTTTTTTTTTATTTTACTGTTTTTGTTTGATTTATTTTTTTAATGTTACATTGATGACTCAACTGTCATAAATTTATATTCTGTCATGTTTCCTTTTCATATTTTTTTTCAAAAAACATTTGATTAAAGTAATTGTGCACTACAGAAGAAAAATGTTGGTCCCTTTTGCATTTAAGTCCTAATAATAATAATTAATTAAAGCTACTGATTTTGTTCAAATTATTTATTTTATTACAAACTCCTTGATTAATATTAAAAAAGGGAATTAAAAATGGAAAATTGACAAAATAGACAATTTAAGACAGAAATATCTGAATGGTTAAAAGAAAAATGCTACGATAATCTAAACGAATATTTTGTAGATTGTTCATATGAAATGAAACTAATAATAATGACATCATTTGATGATGACATTTTACGTTTTAAAATTTATGTTAATAATTTTAATAAAATAAAAAATAAAAATAAAATAATTATTTTCTGTGTATTTCCATGCCTTTGTAGGCTTAATTGTGAGATACTTAGAGGGCCGCCAGGAGGCTCGAGTTTCCATACAAACTTAGTTCCGCTTTAATACAAAAACTACATGCCGGATTGAATCCAAACTTTGCAAATATATTGAGGAGACACATATCGATGTTTGTAATTAGTTTTCAATGTACTAATATAAAACGGAAAAAAATAAGAGCAGTTTCAAACTTTCAGTACAAAATTATGTTTTGCCTTCATTTAGTTACGTTGAAATTTACAACGATGAAAACTAATTACAAACATGGTGTGTATGTGTCTACTCAATATACATATTTACAAAGTTTGGATTCAATCCGGCATGTAGTTTTTTTATTAAAGCGGAACTACGTTTGTATGGAGACTCATAAGCTAAAAATGTTGTAAGTACATGTTTTACCACGTTTGAGGCAAATAAATGATATTATCTTATCTCTTTATCTTAACATTGAATTTAGAGGCTTTTCAATTTTGGGGTCTTCTAGGACCTACGCGACGTGTCGTGTAATTTAAATCGCGCGGCTGGTCCAGGGTTAATACATGTTTCGGTAATAGACTTACATTATATGGCATTAAATCGTTTAATACATATTTTGGTAATAGACTTACATTATATGGCATTACATCGTTTACATAAAAGACAATGATCCCAAATTAAAAAGTCATCATGAGGCCGACCAGTTTCTGCTTCTGCTCATGATATCATCAAACTAAATTAGTGCCTATATCTTCCACGTATACATATTTAAAATACAATGTTCTATCTGTCGGATAGTACACAAAGCAGTAGCTTGATTGTCCCCAATTAGCTGTTATGTAGCTTGTAGCTGTAATGATGGCTTGCCGTGGCTGCGTAATTTGTAAGCGAGCTCCGATCACCGCGCGAAAGATTTGTGTGCGAAACTGCAGGTTGAAGACACAGCTCGCTACCGGATTACGTTTTGAGGAATTACGTTCGTAATTTAAGGCTTAGGCCGCCGCCAACGACTAACTTTGTAACCATTTTCAAGCGACTTCCAATAAGGAGGAGGTTCTCAATTCGACTGTATGTTTTATTTTCAAGCGACTTCCAAAAAGGAGGAGGTTTTCAATTCGACTGTATGTTTTTTTTCAAGCAACTTCCAAAAAGGAGGAGGTTCTCAATTCGACTGTATGTTTTTTTTTCAAGCGACTTCCAAAAAGGAGGAAGTTCTCAATTCGACTGTATGTTTATTTCAAGCGACTTCCAAAAAGGAGGGGGTTCTCAATTCGACTGTTTTTTTTTCAAGGGACTTCCAAAAAGGAGGAGGTTCTCAATTCGACTGTATGTTTTATTTTCAAGCGACTTCCAAAAAGGAGGAGGTTCTCAATTCGACTGTATGTTTTTTTTTCAAGCGACTTCCAAAAAGGAGGAAGTTCTCAATTCGACTGTATGTTTATTTCAAGCGACTTCCAAAAAGGAGGGGGTTCTCAATTCGACTGTTTGTTTTATTTTCAAGCGACTTCCAAAAAGGAGGAGGTTCTCAATTCGACTGTATGTTTTTTTTCAAGCGACTTCCAAAAAGGAGGAGGTTCTCAATTCGACTGTATGTTTTTTTTTCAAGCGACTTACAAAAAGGAGGAAGTTCTCAATTCGACTGTATGTTTTTTTTCAAGCGACTTCCAAAAAGGAGGAGGTTCTCAATTCGACTGTATGTTTTTTTTCAAGCGACTTCCAAAAAGGAGGAGGTTCTCAATTCGACTGTATGTTTTTTTCATGTGTGTTACCTCAGAACTTTTGACTGGGTCAACCGATTTTGATGATTCTTTTTTTATTTGAAAGCTAGTACTTTCCGTGTGGTCGCGTATAAATTTTATCAAAATCGGTGTAGTACTTTTTTTTTAAAAATTAACAAAAACCAAAAATAATATTGCAATATTGTACGAAGTTGTTGCGATGGAAGTCGGTTTTACTTCAAATAAGGACTTTTTTATCGAAAAATATTTTTTTTGTGATTTACAGGATATGAAAAGTAATTTTGATTTTCTCGAATTCTATTTCAATACACAGAATGCACAGAACTAAAGAAAAAAATATCCTAATGCACCCTTATTTTCTTCTAAAACATTATGATAATTTATGAACTTCTTATCTAAACAATTTACAATGATTTTATTTTCTTACTTAATGGAAATTCTTCTTATTTTACTTCGTCCGCGTGGAAGTTTAGAATTTTCCCTCGGGAGCTCTTGAATTTTTTGAGATAAAAAGTATCCTATATGTTAACCCGGGCTATAAGGAACCACCATACAAAATTTCATCAAAATCGGCCTGGCAGTTTTTGCGTGATGCGCGAACATACAGACAGACAAAAATTCCAAAAGCTGTTGATTTGGCCTCTATATCGTTAGTAATGTCCACCACAGTTATTATTTTCCAAAAATATTTTATATCCAGCCACGGCCCCCTTTACAGTTGTATTATATTATTATGTTTAAGTAGATGAATTAAAAACCACAATTTTCGCACGATTCGTCCGCAGCGATTGACGTAACAGCCACGTTGCAGTACGAGCTGACATGAACTTTGTTTCCAAGCTATTTCTTTCGATGTTTAAAACATCGTGAATCGAGTTGCTAATTTTAGGGACGTGGGAGCCTTAATAATGAATTAAGAAATTCTACATTATATGCAGATACTTCAAATATTGGAACAAATCTTGTGGAATGGGTTATTGAGTCAAAGTATATACAGGGTGTATTAAAATTGGTGTAGGTCCCGTTAACTGGGGCTTCTACTCATATCATTATATCAGCCGAAAATCGTCCACTGCTGGACAAAGGCCTCCCCCAAGGATTTCCACGACGACCGGTCCTGCGCTGCCCGCATCCATCGGCTTCCCGCGATCTTCACCAGGTCGTCGGTTCACCGCGTTCTACTCATATAAATGAAAAGAAAGAGATATTGCTGTATTTTATAGAATATGGCAACTGGTTGTGTATTAATGTAAAATATTCTTCATTCACAACCAGTTGCCAACAAAGGAGGAAAATTCTTCCTTCGCAACTGGTTGCGAAACATGGTTGCGGTGACGGCCGAAGGGGGGTAAACCTGTTTATAGCACTCCCTCCCGACGCACAGAAACACACACACATACACGCAGACTTATACAATGCGCATCAGTTCCCTCTATTCTCCCCCATCCCTTAACAGCTGTTTAAAATTTAAAATTTACATTTGAAATCTTATTTGGCCTGTAAAATTGTTGTATTTAAAATTCAAATAATAAAATTGTATGCTGTAGGTTTCATTAAGGAAATAAAAATAAATAAATAGAACTCGACTCATCATGGTCATATCCAACATTGCATGTTACTTTATTGAAACTTTGTAGTTAAATTTATTTTAATATTTTATATAAGTTATACTATGCTCGGAGTTTCTCTGCGTGATCGTATCAGAAATGAGGAGATCCGTAGGAGAACCAAAGTAACCGACATAGCTCTCAGAATTGCTAAACTTAAGTGGCAGTGGGCGGGGCACATAGCTCGTAGAACGGATGGCCGTTGGGGCAGTAAAGTTCTCGAGTGGCGAAAATTCAAGAGTTCCCGTGTGAAAACTCAAAACCTCCACGCGGGCGAAGCCTACTAATACTATGTTTGTTACTCTTTCATGCAAAAACTACTGAACGAATCTGGCTGAAATTCGGTAGGCAGACAGATTAGGACTTGGATAAACACATAGGCTACTTGCGGTTCGCGCACTGCGCACCCTCGAAAAGTCATAGAAACGTTGTCCACGCGGGTGAAGCCGCGGGAAACATCTAGTTTTATCAAAATTTATAAGGCCCAGTAGTTCGTTACTCCAAGAAATATTGGAATAAAGTACCACCCATATAAACCCAGGTTGTTTGTTACTTTTTCTCAAGCCGCCTTCGTGGCGCAATGGTTAAGTCCATTAGCTTCACATCAGGAGGTTGCGGGTTCAGTTTCCGGCGTAGTCTAACTTCGTTATGACTCGGTTTGGTTGGTGGAAGGGCAACTTCTAAGCCTGCCTGCTTAGCTACCACCATCTTATCTAAGTCTTGCCCAAAGCATCAGTTTTACAGTATGGATCTCTTCCGGGTTGAAGATAAGGTAACCAGTTCCCCGTTGTGTTGGGGAATGTAGGTAAGCCTGCTTCCATCTTCAGCATCATCGTCACTTATCATCAGGTGAGATGATGTCAAGGGCTTCCCATTTCTGGATAAAAAAGTCTACTATACCGAAGTATATACTATATATAGGGTGACCTTAAATTAGTTCTTGATAGCAAAGGATATGAATGTACTCGTGATTACAAACAACTTTCCCATAGAAACTATATGTCGAATCAGAAAAAAATTTTAGGTCCTCGGTACATAACAAGTTATCAAATCGACAAAAATGTATGAAGGACCAAATATTTTTTTTCATATTTGACATATAGTTTCTATGGGAATAAGTTGTTTGTAATCACGAGTACATTCATATCCTTTGCTATCAAGAACTAATTTAAGGTCACCCTATATATATTAGTACTAACATACAGATTGCGACCTCACCCCCTCGTCACCCAGATTGATACAGATTAGTTACAGTTTGGTTGTCGAACGTATAGGATTTCGTCGCCATTTTGTTTGTTCCGTCATTCCTTTTTTGAAATGTCATTTCTGGCCCGTTGTATGATAGGTACTTAATTAGTTTTTTATAAAGTATTCTCTGCAGTGTATTTTAATAATTTCTGTCTGCGATGAAGGCGGCAGCGGCGTCACTATAGGGTGATAGGGCTGGCAAAATGCCACGGGCCCCGGCCCATTAGGCCGCGAGCTCACATTGTCAACAACATTTAGTAAAAATCATCTTTTTAATTATTTTCGTTCTATTGAGTGGGTACCTAAAGTACGTAGTGATTAAATCCTCTTTGCCTAAAGTAACCTCAAAAACGTACATTGAAACTGACGAAAACTCTGCTACCCCGATTTAAATGAGATTAAGTTTTTCACTTAACAAATATGTAAGTTGTCCCCTACCCAATGTTATAGGTTTCGTCATGACGCAAATTGAGACGAGCCTTGTATGAAACAGTGCAATCTCCTTTTGTTCAAAATGAAACATATTATTTTATCGAGTATTGGACATCATCTATAGGTTCTGATACTAATTATTATAAAGAGGAAAGATTTGATTGTTTGTTTGTTTGCATTGAATAGGCTCTGAAATTACTGAACCGATTTTAAAAAAATCTTTCACAGTTGGGAAGCTACACTATCCGCGGTTGCTATAGGCTATATTATATTTTCAACAAAAATAGGGATCCTTAATAAAACTCGAATAATGTAACCCAAGGTGTAAAAAATGACCTAAAAAATTCTCCTGCGTTATTCACAAAAAGTAGTGTTACGTTAGTACTAATGTACTTATATACTTTGGTAGTGTAGTTTAGTGTTGTGCAGTATAGTAAAGTTAGTATAAAGCGGTACGAAGTTCGCCGGGACAGCTAGTTATTCATAAATTGAAATCGCGTTTCCTTCCAATGAATGATTTTTTTTCCAATTTCAGTAATTTGCAACCTGCCATTTTGCAAAATTTAAAGGACGCTGATCTCTTAGAAAGGTCTATAAAAAAAATTATAAATTGTACAGCCACGCTGGCGAGCGTCGGTGGCGTAATGGCTAGGGTCGCCTCCTCCTGTCCGGGAGGTCGTGGTTCGAACCTGCCACGTACCAATGTGATTTCGAATTAAGATTTCATATGTACGTTTGTTCGACGCTCTAACGGTGAAGGAAAACATCGTGAGGAAACCTGCACACGCCTGCGAAGAAACTCGCAGGTTGGGTGTGAAGTCGACCAACCCGCACTGGGACCGCGTGGTCGACTAAGGCCCGATCGCCCTAATTCAGGGTAGGCTCGAGCCCCTCGGTGGGGACGTATATGAGCTGATATGATGACAGCCACGCTGGGCATACTTGCTCGCGAAGCCTTACCAGCCTCGCAAGCCTTGTGTCATAGTCGAGCATAATCAACCACTTTCATAGTAGCAAATAGCCATTAAGGTATGATGAAAGTTTTCAAAATAATTTCGGTTTGTATGGGAGGTTATTTACTTTTTTTCCTTGGAATAATTAAGTACCCTGTGCAGTAGACCTTATTAAGTCCTAGTTATTCACAAAGTTTCACTAAAAACGTTAAAGCCTTTTTGAGAAATAGCAACAATCTACCTGGATTTGTATGGGAGGTAACTTATTCCAATTTTTCTTGGAATAACAAACTACTACGTGCTGTAGGCCATGTAAAGTTATGGTAACCTGCCGAGTTTCATCAAAATCGTTATAGCCATTTTTGGATAAAAAATAATAAGTGATCTTTTACTATGGTGGCAGCCCTAAAAATCAAGATATGGGAAATATAAAAAAACGGCTGGAGATAAAAAAACATTGCCCTAACTCAAATTTCACCCAAATCCGTCCAGTACTTTGGGAACTAGATCACCGGACGGACGTACACACATACTCACAGACAATTCTTTTTTAGACTCTATTCATAATATCAGCGCATATATATACGTCCCCACCGAGGGGAGACTATGTCGAAAAATAAATCTCTACCTTCTTAAAATTTTCGTTTTTCTTTTGTAGGCTAAATATTTGTCTCGTAAGTTAATTTTTGAGAAAACTATTTGCACGAGTCCGACTCGGACTTGGCAGATTTTTGTAATTAACCATAACATCAGTTACATTCTTGAGAACACACATATATTTTTGTGGTGTAAAAACTGCTGAAATTGCAAAAAAAAATAATTAATTTCATACAAATTGATTAGCTGATCGACCAATTTTGTGGATTTTTTTATGGAGGAAGAGACCACCAATTTTGTTACACCCTGTATAGGTAGGTACCTATTGAGTATGATTCATAATTTCCACTATACCTAGTTACTCGTACATTACAGTCTGTGATTGCAATTTGCAGTGTATTATTTCGTCAACTAAGCTGCATACTTATTTGTATCCTTATAATATAATTGTCCAATATTTTTCCGGTATGTGGGTCGGTCTGTTTCAGACCTATAAATAATAGTAGTTTATGAAACTGTTGCATAATACCTAGTTATGTGCAGTTTCATACACTACTTTATCTAATCTCATACATTGGGATTGAATTAACTGAACAACAAAGATCAAAGTTAAAAGAGTAAGAAAAAAATACCACGATTCAGTACCTACAAAAAAAAACGTGTCATAACGCCAAATCCCAGCACATCACCGCGCTTGCGCTGAAGAGGACGCTGTCACAGACAGGTAAAAACAATGCTTTCACTGATCTCAGACATTTTTAAGCTAGAATGAATATTATCCACGAAATTCAGTAACTACAACAAAACATATTCAATGAATTGCGCCAAAACCTAGCACATCACCGCGCATGCGTAAAAGCGGGCGCTGTCACAGAGAAGTAAAAATTCGAATGAAAACTTTTTGTAATGCTGTAAAAATGACGAGAACCGCATGTGCTTTCCAATAAAAAAAATTGATATGGAACTTCGTTGGTGATATTAACTTTTTGGATTAACTTATATTGTAATGGAAAAAAGAAGAGTGTGGTTTTATGAAACCACGGTAAAAGTGAAGCTTTTTTTCACATTATAGATAGACATTTACAGAGCACGAAACGATCATGGCTGCTCTCGTCTTGGAGCTACAGTACAGAGGTTACGTAGTAACTAATTAGTAATCTGTGACAGAGGACGAAACAATCATACCGACCGTCACGCGTCACACAGACGAAAAAATTTGAGACGATGTAACAAAAGTTTCACTTTAAAAATACTTTATATAAAATTATTTTGTTAGAGAAATAATGTTACAGTGTTTTTTTTTTAATTTCGGTATTGTGTTTATAAAGTATGCTAATATAAATTCGTTTTGAAGTTTATGATTCGAACTATAATTAAAGTTTATAATTCGATAAACTTAATTTACTAACATGAAAATCTTTAATCGACATTCTCTTCTTTCTATTATTAATTAACCGTGCTATCCAAGGGATAGACGGCGGCGGTTGCCTGGCGTTGCACTTAGCATCACCCGCGGCCACGTGTAAGGCATTTCGATTTACACCTAAGGACGTGTGGAATCAGATGTCACCGTTAAAGCAATCGGTAAGCATATGTAGGTACGCGAGTTTCGAAAAACACATCGGTACAGTGGCCGTCCGGATTTGAACCCGGGACCTCTGGTTAGGAGGACCGAGTTTAACCGGTTGAGCCACCGACGCTTTATTCGACATTCAATATATGGTCGAAGGACATGACATTCATAATTAATAATTATATTTGCAAGTGTATTTTTATCAAATCAAAAAGCCCCACTGATACCAATATTTCCTGGCACTTAGGTGATTATAAATTTTGCCACTTCGCATTCCAAAGTCCCCTAAGCCGTTTAGGCTACAACTTTACATATAACAGACATGTACATTTTTTTATACACAATGGTGAGCCCTTGGCATCATCTCACCTGATGGTAAGTGACGATGATGCTGAAGATGGAAGCGGGCTTACCAAGATTCCCCAACGCAATGGGGAACTGGCTATCTTATCTTCAAGCCGAAACACATCAATGCTGTTAACATTAATGTTTGGCGGCAGGACTTAGATCAGATAGTTGTAGCTAGCCAGGCGGGCTTAGAAAATGCCCTTCCACCAATGCCAAGTTAAAGTACGCCGGGAATCCAAGCCGCGAACTCCTGATGTGAAGCTAATGGACTTAACCATTGCGCCACGGAGGCGGTTTAGACATTACTTATTACACCCGAAAAACATCAAAATAGTTTCAAGTTCAGTTCTGACAAATTGTGTTATTTTAAAGCTGTTTGCCGCGGCTTCACCCGCGTGGACAACGTTTCTAAGATTTTCGAGAGGAAAAAGGTAGTCTATGAGTTGATCCAGGTCCTAATCTGTCTACCTACCAAATTTCAGCCAGACCCGTTCAGTAGTTTTTGCGTGAAAGAGTAACAAACATACATCTATACATTCTTACGAACTTTCGCGTTTATTATATTTGTAGGATAGGATTAACTCAATGGACAAGACTAAATTTAAGCATTCTGTCTTTGTCTTTGGAGACACGGAAAGAAAGGGACAGAATGTGTAAGTTTAGTTTAGTCCTTTCAAATAAGTTCAATCGTGTTACATCGAATCGACACCAATGTTCATGTAGGTATCATTTAACAAAGCTATTTAATGTCAACTGTACTGCCACTGAATATAACCTGCAGTGTTGCCAATTTAGCGACTTAGTAGCTAGATCTAACGTATTTTCGGAGCAGTCTAGCAACAAAAAAATGGACGCTTCATACATTTTAGCGACTTTTTAAGCACAGTAACACCATACATCTAGAGATAGAATTGCCATTTTTATATTGTTCTAGTGACTTTTTAAACATTATTTAGCTACATTTTCAAAAATCATCTGGCTACACTGATAACAAAGCTATTTTCTTAGGTACCTACAGATGTACCACATCACGGTGCGTGGTTTGTTTACGGTTTCAACTGTAGACTGTAGGTACTGCGACTGAATATAACCTGCAGTGTTGCCAATTTAGCGACTTAGTAGCTAGATCTAACGTAATGAGGAACTTTCCAGGCTCCGTTCCTTGAAAAAATCATAGATGGCGCTGTCTAGTGTACTTAGCAAAGAGAGTTTAACAAACTAGTTTTTACTTACTCAAAGATGACCTTTTATTCCCCATTATGTATTATATGGGTCTAACTGCCTCCTAGGCGTAATGGTTAGTACATTCGCTTTACACCAGGAGATCGAGGGTTCGATTCCCGGTGGAGTCAACTTGCAAGACTCGGATTGGTTGGTGGTAGGGCATTTTCTAAGCCCGCCTGGCTAGCTACCACCATCTTATCTAAGTCTCGCCGCAAAACATCAGTGTTAACAACATTCCGCTTAAAGATAAGAAAGCCAGTTCTCCATTGCGTTGGGGAATCTCGGTAAGCCCGCTTCCATCTTCGGCATCATCGTCACTTACCACCAGGTGAGATGATGCGAAGGGTTAACCTACCAATTGTGAATAAAAAAAAAGACTAATAAAATACGTCCTATTTTTTTTTGGATTTGTGAAAAAAAGATTTATGCCTACACATGATGCAATATATATGCTGTTTTTGCTGCCGGATTTTTTTGTCAAATGGTTTTCGAACTCGCTGCCGGCCGAGAGGCCCCTCAAGGTGGCCATCCGTTACCTCCCCTCCACCACCGAGCCCGCCGAGATCACTACCGCCCTAGTCGAACACGGCTTTGAGGCAGAGTACGTGAAGGCCACCCGGGCGCGCGCAGGACGCCCCGGGTGCATCTTCTACGTGCATATCCAGCGGACCACCAACTTTACGGCCCTCTACACCATCGCGAAGCTCCTTCACATGCCGGGCATCGTCATCGAGGCCTGGCGTGGCAAGCGAGGACCCGCGCAGTGCCACCGGTGCCAAGGATTTAGAAACTTCTCCCGTGGCTGCCATCTCCCGCTGGCCTGCGTCCGCTGCGGTAATACCCACGCCGCAAAGGACTGCCTACGGCCGCGGGAGGACACAGCGACCTGCGCCAACTGCGCGGGCCCGCACCCCGCCAACCACGTCTTGTGCCCGGTGTTCCGAAGCGCCTGCCGTCACTGCTGAGAGCGCCGCACCGGCAGCGCCCGCCATGCAGAGCGGCTCGGCCGCCGCGCCCGCGCTCAGCCGTAAAAATCGACGAACCCGACGGAGGAAGAAGAGGCAAGGGAGAATAGCCCCCGCTTCCGCCGCCCCCAATGCCGCCAACACCACCGCCGTGCCCTCCCAGAGCGAACTCCTGCAAGCTCTGGGAGTGATCCAGCAGTTGCTCGCCTCAGCCGGGGCTAGAAAGGCTGCCAAGGGTCCTGTGCTCAGCCCAAGGACCCGCTCATCGTATTGGGCGGCGGAAGCAGCCACGTCAAGGAGGCTACGCCTCGGGGAAGTCTCCCCATCGCCCCCTTCGGAGGCAACGAGAAGAATACCACGGACTACCACTGACGTACACCGCTAGCAGTTCATTATGACCACTAGCACTTGAGCATCACTTGAGGGCGGAACGTCGCGTTGTTCTCACCTGTGCCTACAGTTCTCATTAAAAAAGACCCACATAATACATCATATGGGGAATAAAAGGTCATCTTTGACTAAGTAAAAACTTTAGTTTGTTAACCTCTCTTTGCTAAGTACACTAGACAGCGCCATCTATGATTTTTTTAAGGAACGGAGCCTGGAAAGTTCCTCATTTCGGAGCAGTCTAGCGACAAAAAAAAACGACGCTTCATACATTTTAGCGACTTTTCAAGCACAGTAACACCATACGTCTAGCGACAGAATTGCCATTTTTATATTGTTCTAGTGACTTTTTAAACATTATTTAGCTACATTCAACAAAAGTCATCTGGCAACACTGATAACCTGAAACCAGCGCGCACCGGGCGGGTGCAACGACCAACTAGCTCATTCCTCAAGGGCAGCGACGCGCACTGCCTATCCCTGCCTGGATCCTGTTTACGCGCATTCGAAACCAATTTTCTGTGAAGGAGGTCTGCAATCTACAATCATTATTTTCGCAAAGACAAATCCATTTCTGCCTGCGGTACGTGTCTGTGGCGTAATGAGAGCTAATGGCGGTCGAGCTGTCATTACGCAGGCCGCTTGGCTGCGCGCGGATTGCGGCGCCAGCGCGCGCACGCAGCGCTGTGCCTCGCCTGCGCGCGCAGCCTGCCTTGCAATTCCACGCCGCACGATCACGATTGCTGTCACCACCGCAACTATGATTTTGCCAGCCTTTGCCGAGGATCCAAATAAATCTTGGCATATTCGCTCTGAGAATTCCTACAGTGCACAGTGCGGTGCTATATATTATACAGGATGTAACATAATTGGTGTAGGACGCGTTAACTGGGGCTTCTACTGATCATACTAAAAAACTTTCCCCAAGGAACCCATAGTCAATTCTGAAAAAAAAATTGGACCCTCCATACTGAAATGCACAAAATTGGTCGATCAGCTGCTCAATTTGTATGAAGAGTTTTTTTTGCGATTTGAGTAAAGTCGTAGAACAAAAGTTGTTCAGTAAGATGAGTAGAAGCCCCAGTTAGCGGGACCTACACCAATTTTGTTACAACCTGTATAGCACCCTATTACACGGATAGTTAAGTTCATACTGACAATGTACAGTAGATATAGACCTAGCTACAACACATGGGTACTTATTCTGTGCATTTACGAATATAGGTACATACATACCAATTACATAGCAATAATTATATGTGTGTATACAGATATTAGGAATGTGTACGTAGGTACATACATTCTAACGCAATGCCACAGAATTATTACCGTAATACTGTGCAATGCGCATCTTGGTACTTACCTGAAGCACAGAATTACAATATAGGTAATATCGTAATACCACAGTGTAATACTGTGCCTGAAGTATACTACTAGTAGACTAGGAGGTCATATCAAATCTGGTAACGATAACGGAAATAGATAAACTTAGGGTGAGAGGATAAATGGCAACACTCTGATGTTAAATATGTGGGTCTGCCTGCGCAAAGTGGTTGCGTTATGTACTTATAGCGCCTGAAAAACTAGTTAACGTGACCAAAAAAAATAAAAGTTTAAAAAACTTAAAACCGACTTCAAAATGAAATTCACTCCAAATTATAAAATAAGTTTAGGTATACTTAGTTACATACACGACATTTAACCGACAATAACGAAATCAAAGATTGGTACTAACTAAATTAGGGGCCTAAATTTATTTTTGAGGTCGGTACCAGCACACAGCTACTTACGTAGGTATCACAAATGTTTTAGATTCGATGGCATTGCTGACACCGACCTCAAAAAAAAATTTTAGGCCCTAATTTAATTCGTACCCATCTTTGATTTAGTTATTGTTGGTTATTGTCGTGTATCTAAGTATATTAATATTATTTCATACTTTTGAGTGAAATTAATTTTGAAGTCGGTTTTAAGTTATTTAAACTTTTATTTTATTTATTTTTAGTGATAATGCTATTTATCTAATAACGTTAAACCCAATCACCCACTCGCCAATAGGAATCATCAAATCATAATGCATGTGTTTCATTAACAGATACAGATTCCTGTAGCTTCCATCATCATCTCAACAGCATGAAAGTTAAGGAGTTAAATCTTCCATCATCAGCTCATCTGAATAACCTGAAAGAATAAAACTATCGGTCTATACGTACCTACAAATCTACGTAAAATATTTGAAGAATTATCCTCCAACTTCTTATCGTTAAGGAGTTGTTCCTTCCTTCATCAGCTCGTCAACATGAGATGATGACTACCACATGAAAATACTTTCATTATTTTAGAAAATACAAGAAATACGTAAAATGTGCCAGTAAAATTTGAGGGTTGTCCTCGATTTCCCAGGGATCCCATCATCAGATCCTGACTTGGTGACAATGGAGTATACTCTTTCGAATAAAAAAAGAATTTTGGAAATCAGATCACAATCGGCGGAGATATCGCGTAACAAATATACAAAAAAAAAACATAAAATCGAATTGAGAACCTCCTCCTTTTTGAAGTCGGTTGAAAAAGAACAATAAGCGAAATGGCTGGGTAAGTCATAAAATGAAAGTACAACTATACTCGGTTATTAAAAGAATGGTCCTAACTGGAATGTGACCCCACCCGCTTCCCCGCTCACCTCCCCGCGTTCTCCTGTTGTGTCAGTAAGGTTCGCATCTTTGTCACCGATACGCGTCTACTTTCGTCTCTTGACATAACGTTCAGTTTTTGAATTTCAGTTTTTTGTTGAATTGTCGGCCTCATACCGACTGAATATCGCTTTGTCCGGTCTTATTATTATTATTATTATTCCAATAACATGAAGTCTAACAAAACTATGTTTTTTTGCACACTGTACCCATACTTCGCAGTGACGTCATCGACGCCAGGTCCATTCTTTTAGTAACCGTGTAGTAGTTGTACTTATGACAATTATGCAAAAACTGACCAAATATTCTTTCGCGTTGTGGAGCAACGCTTTGATCCGGCTGAACGTGATGTCGCCGCATTAAAAAACGCGCTATTTTACAATCCGGCGTTGTTCGGCGCGCTGTTTCACAAAAGTTCACTGGCATTACACAGGAGGTCGCGGGTTCGATTCCCGGCGGGGTCAATTGTAAGACTCGGTTTGGTTGGTGGTAGGGCATTTTCTAAGCCCGCCTGACTAGCTACCACCATCTTATCTAAGTCTTGCCGCCAAATATCAATGTTGATATCATTGGTGTGTTCCGGCATGAAGATAAGATAGCCAGTTCCCCATTGCGTTGGGGAATCTTGGTATGCCCGCTTCCATCTTCGGCAACGTCGTCACTTACCACCAGGTGAGATGTTGTCAAGGGTTTACCAATTGTTAATAAAAAAAAAAAAAAAAAAATCGGCGGTTTCTACAATACGGCTTGCACATTCTCTTGAATTAGGAATAGTACACATTACCATATTACCAACGCAATACACATCATGGTACCTGAAGTATATCTATCTGTCTACCTACCTAAGTTCGTTAATGGTGTTCATACTGAGTACTGAGACTGTACAGTAGATATAGACCTAGCTTCTGCACATAGGACCTTATTCTGTGCATTTACTAGTATAGGTACATACATACCAATTACATAGTCTTACTCGTAAGTGTACACGTCGCAGCCGTTACGTAGAATCCGCCGGTTTCCAAAACGGCGGGCGCGCTGAATGGCGCCGGATTGTAAAACGGCGACTTTTTGTAAAGCGGCGTATTTTGTAAACTAGGTACTAAGTAAACAACCGATGATTTCTTCTTTTGTAAAGCATTCTGCTTCCAGAAGGGGTGGTGGGAAGGGGGGGCTCACTTCGCTAGGCTCTTTGACTGTATAATCAAGCAAAGTTCAACCAAACCTGACCGAACCTAACATCGCTCGCTTCGCTCGCTCATTTAAAATGAGTTACTCAGTAGTTTTTACACAAATCGGCGCCTCCTACAATGCGGCGTACTTTCTTTCAACCGAATTGCAATCCGGCTGAACGTAATGTCGCCGCTTTAAAAACGCACCATTTTACAATCCGGCGTTGTTTGGCGTTGTCCAAGCAGAGTTTTGATTACAATCACGCGTTGACAGACTTACCGTCAACATGCCGAAATGTGCTGTGACATGTCTCAAATACACCTGTCTCAATTACAGTGAAGGATAAGACCTATCACGTGTCGAAACATAATTCGAGGTCACCACATAAGTTAGTACTAATATATATACTGTGACATAAGGTAAAGATGATAGATAGATAGATAAATCATTTATTCATTGACAGTTTAAACATTTGACACAAAGAATAAGATTAAAATAAAAGACGTAATAAAGCAAAATTAAAAACTATTATTATATGCATACGTTATTAATAGAACAAGCGTTACCTCCCCTTTTTGTTGTGATTGTTGTATGAAACTCAATATCTAACCACATTACCAAAGCAATATGCATCTAGGATACCTGAAGTATATCTAACTTTAAGTACCATCAACTTTCTTTTCTTTTACGAGCACACCAGTGCACATTACCAACGATTCGACGACGAACGATGCGACCTAGCGTAGGCATGCCTCTCACTCGGTGGACCGACGACCTGGTGCGGGCGCTGGCCCGGTCGTTGTGGAAATCCTTGAGAGAGGCCTTTGTCCAGCATTGGACTTCTTTTTTTTAAATAAATATTTGAGTGCGTTTGACTACGTCTCACCTGATGGTAAAGTGACGATGTAGTCGAGGATGGTACACGCGAACTCAATAATGCTTATTCACTCTCGCCTTGAAGATCGCCAAATTGTAGAAGTCTGGAAACACAGACGCAGGCAAGGAGTTCCATTCCATCGTTCTCCGCATAATAAATGAGAAAGCGTAACGCTTCGTGCATATAGGCTGAATATCAACAAAACCTCTCTCTACCTGCGTCTCGTTGACCGAAGGTGGAATAGCTGGGGGAATAAGGTCGTGCAGTTCTTGTGCACACACTCCGAAATGAATTCGATAGAATTCCGAAAGACAGGCAACTTTGCGGCGATGCTCAGCTCTAAGGCTTTGGAGCTTGTTTTTGACAAGCTCATCGTCGCCAATGAGTCTCCGGGCGCGTCGGTCGATGTTGTCCAAGGTCTTTCGTCTGATATGATGATGATGACCAACGAATACGCATCATATGTAGGTACCTGAAATATATCTATCTACTTACCTAATACCTAGTTCGTTTCCCATGACGTTCTATGTCGTCGTCGTAAAATCATAGCCTTGTAACTAGTATCTCATCTGTGTCTTTACAGTTTAATAAACTGCTCTTAGAAATGGGTATAAAAGCGGTCGTTTTTACACATTGTTGTAGTCTTAGAAGGTAAAATCGGTTTTATTTTAATGGTGATGCCGTCGTAGTTTTTACTGTTTAACACCTATTGCTTTATTACGGAACCGATACTCGGTCGTAAACCTTTGCACCGAGCGAGGTGGCGGGTACGGGCGAATAAAGTGTTTACTTGTAGTTAGGGGAGCAGGGGGTAAAGGGAGCCAGTGGGCAATGGGAGCGGTGCGACTAGAGACAAAACTATAGGTCGCATTCACTCTGCTGCCACACGGGCGCCTTCGTCACACTGCGGCCGTGTTGCCTTGCCGTGCTCGACTCGCTAGTGCCATGAATTACGCGACCACTGGCACTTGTCGAATTGTTGCTTCGCGCTTATAAAAAAAAAGACATTTCAACAGCCACAATGTTTGTTACAATTGAATCTGTTTCATTTTAAATAGCTAATGTTATCATTTTGAGTATCTGTGCGTATAATTTCATTACAAGCTAAACTCAATCAATGTTTAATTTTATTCAACTTCAAGATGGTGGTATTTGGGTTATCAGAGCTTATTATATTTGAGTTTTTGTTTGGATCCGTAAAGTTAATAATTATAGGGTTAGGAGCTATTCTGTTTTTAAAAAAAAGTATATCTGTGGCCAAATACCTAATAATGTAACTCTGACACTGTGATTAAATAATAGTTACATAAGTTCCTTATAAAAAAGTTCCTATAGTAGGTAAGCATAAATTTGCTTTCTATTGAACTTTTTCCTTAGTAGGCTCCAATTCCCCCCTGTTACCCTACTATGTTGCAGTTCTTGCAGTTAACGACCCAAGTGCGTCGTATTCGCCTTTACAGCTCTTAATTTGAGCACTAACTGTTTAAAATCACCGTTAAGGTCGTGCTGTGCTGTGCGAGACGGCTTTTCTCACGAAGTGCCTTTCAAGTTTTGTTATAATTATTAGACAATTAAATGTTGAGCATATGCATTTTTCTTATTTGTATTTTTCTTTTGTGTCACAAATACATTTTTTTCCGTTTAACGTAATATTCGTGCTAAACGTTTTAACCATTCGCATACAAGGTGACAAAAAGTTACGTGCCATACAAGGTGGGGTCTAAATGACCCGAATATAAGTGACTCCTGTGTAAATATACTTTAAAAATACATTCAAAAATTCCTTTTTATCAATTTAGATGATAGTCAGAACGACAATTTTCACTTGCAATCAATGGTTTGTTTTAATTTTGTAGTGAAAGGCTCATTCAAACTGAAAAACTAAGCATATAGACAAATCAGTCTTCAAACCTCGTTTAAACTTAAATGATGTTAGAAAAAACAGAAAATAATATTAAGTCTTAAAATAGCAACTAGTTTTAGGAACTTCCCGGTATATTTTTTTCATTTTTAAGACAACCTTTACAAAACAAATATGCGTCTCACTAACTGACTCTTAACACGTCTATCACAGTCAAGCGCCCGCGCAGCACTGAATTAACCCAACAGGTCGACGTGGCAACGCCGCAAACCCAGCTACAATTCAACGCACGTAAAAAAAGCTCCAGTGGTCAAGTGGTGGGGATGTGTTTGCGCAGGCGGGAAACAAATGACAACTGGCGAACCAATCACGCGACAGCAAACAAGAGAGACGCGTGTTTCCCCCGTCGCGCCTCACCCCTTACCACCAATTTGGCCCGCAATTCATTCACTGCGCAGGTAGGTCGCTCGGAGCTTTTTTTACGTGCGTTGAATTGTACTCAAAATTACAGTCCTCGCCGTAACGTAATAAAAAAAAATTAGATTTAAAAAAATTACGTAACCAATTAAGACATTAAGAAGATTGAGATATTGACAGACGAACAAAAAAGATAATCCTTCCTTATAAGGGTTCTGATTTTTCAAACAATTTATTAAAATACTTTTCAACAACAACATTGAACTGATGTTCATTAAGGGCGATCAGGACTAAGTCGACCACGCGGGCCCAGTGCGGGTTGGTTGACTTCATACACAACCTTCGAGTTTCTCCGCAGGCGTGTGCAGGTTTCCTCACGATGTTTCCCTTCACCCCGTAAGAGCGTCGGATAAACGTACATATGAAATCGAAATGCGAAAACATTTTGGTACGTGGCAGGAATCGAACCACTAGGAGGTAGCGGCCATAACCGTTGCGCCACCTACGCTAAGAGCTCCTTCGCGCCAAAATTAGTAAGTTTTTTTACGGATAACAGTATCTTACGGTATCCTACTAATATCATAAATGTCAAAGTTTGTATGTACGGAAGTATGGATGTTTGTTATTCTTTCGAGCCTGAACCACTTAACAGATCTGGATGAAATTTGATAGGTAGACAGATTAAGACCTGGATTAACATGTAGGCTACTTTTTTCTACGCGCGCACTGCGCACCCTCGAAGTCAGTCAAAGAATCGTTGTCCACGCGGGTGAAGCCGCGAGAAAAAGCTAGTCCTCTATTTATACATGCGGTTTACTCGCACTTGTCTGGGTTTCCCCCCAAGAAACCCATATTAAATTCGCAAAAACAATTTTTTGTCTCCATAGTTGTATCCAGTCTCCATATCTTTTTTTTTTTATTATTCACAATTGGTAAACCCTTGACAACATCTCACCTGGTGGTAAGTGACGATGTTGTCGAAGATGGAAGCGGGCTTACCAAGATTCCCCAACGCAATGGGAAACTGGCTATCTTATCTTTATGCCGGAACACACCAATAATATCAACATTGATATTTGGCGGCAAGACTTAGATAAGATGGTGGTAGCTAGCCAGGCGGGCTTAGAAAATGCCCTACCACCAACCAAACCAAGTCTTACAATTGACCCCGCCGGGAATCGAACCCGCGACCTCCTGTGTAAAGCCAGTGAACTTTGCCTCTGAGCTTCGTATAGTTAAGTATATTATATATTAGTATACTAACACACAGTATGGACACTCCCTGCCGTTCTCTAGATTGCGACCTCACCCTCTCGTCACCCGGATTGATTGGTTGTAGTTTGGTTCTCGACCGTATGGGATTTCGCCGCGATGTTGATTGCTCCGTCATTTGTTTTTAGAAATCTCATTCAATCAATCAATCAACGACCGTTTGTATGCAGTGTCCGGGGTGTAAGTAAAGTTGTAACATGCAGAATAGGTAGTCCTTAGGACGTAAAGATGGACTAAAGTCCGTACCATTTTAAAAAAGCCAAGTGCGTGTCGGATCACGAGCAAAGTAACCCTACTTTGCTCGTGATCCGACACGCACTTGGCTTTTTCCTCAGTATTTTAATAAATTAATGCTTATTTTGAAGTTATTTTTACAGGCTTTTATTTAGTTTCACCTGTCCCGGTGTCTGTAATGAAAACTTATTATAAGTTAAATTTGACCTACTTCCCGGTTTCCGATTGAGTTGAAATTTGGCATGCATATGTGTATCGCGTGACAATGCAATATTAAAAGCTTGTATCTAAAAGTTTTTAGGATTTATAGGAACTTTTGTGCTTTTTAGTTTCACTTGTCCCGGAGTCTGTAATGAAAACTTGCTAGTTAAATTTGACCTACTTCCCGGTTTCCGATTGAGTTGAAATTTGGCATGCATATGTGTATCGCGTGACAATGCAATATTAAAAGCTTGTATCTAAAAGTTTTTAGGATTTATAGGAACTTTTGTGCTTTTTAGTTTCACTTGTCCCGGAGTCTGTAATGAAAACTTGCTAGTTAAATTTGACCCACTTCCAGGTATCCGATTGAGCTG
Source organism: Coleophora flavipennella (assembly GCA_947284805.1). Taxonomy (NCBI): domain Eukaryota; kingdom Metazoa; phylum Arthropoda; class Insecta; order Lepidoptera; family Coleophoridae; genus Coleophora; species Coleophora flavipennella. Next base: position 8,493,461 of record OX369300.1, read on the forward strand.
AAATTTTGCATGCATATGTGTATCGCGTGACAATGCAATATTAAAAACCTTGTAGCTAAAAGTTTTTAGGTTTTATAGGAACTTTTGTGTTTTTTAGATTCACTTGTCCCGGAGTCTGTAATGAAAACTTGCTAGTTAAATTTGACCCACTTCCCGGTTTCCGATTGAGTTGAAATTTGGCATGCATATGTGTATCGCGTGACAATGCAATATTAAAAGCTTGTATCTAAAAGTTTTTAGGATTTATAGGAACTTTTGTGCTTTTTAGTTTCACTTGTCCCGGAGTCTGTAATGAAAACTTGCTAGTTAATTTGACCTACTTCCCGGTTTCCGATTGAGTTGAAATTTGGCATGCATATGTGTATCGCGTGACAATGCAATATTAAAAGCTTGTATCTAAAAGTTTTTAGGATTTATAGGAACTTTTGTGCTTTTTAGTTTCACTTGTCCCGGAGTCTGTAATGAAAACTTGCTAGTTAAATTTGACCTACTTCCCGGTTTCCGATTGAGTTGAAATTTTGCATGCATATGTATATCGCGTGACAATGGAATATTAAAAGCTTGTTTTAAAAGTTTTTAGGATTTATAGGAACTTTTGTGTTTTTTAGATTCACCTGTCCCGGAGTCTGTAATGAAAACTTGCTAGTAACCTAAAAGTATTTAGGTTTTATAGGAACTTTTGTGTTTTTTAGATTCACTTGTCCCGGAGTCTGTAATGAAAACTTGCTAGTTAAATTTGACCTACTTCCCGGTTTCCGATTGAGTTGAAATTTTGCATGCATATGTATATCGCGTGACAATGGAATATTAAAAGCTTGTTTTAAAAGTTTTTAGGATTTATAGGAACTTTTGTGTTTTTTAGATTCACCTGTCCCGGAGTCTGTAATGAAAACTTGCTAGTAACCTAAAAGTATTTAGGTTTTATAGGAACTTTTGTGTTTTTTAGATTCACTTGTCCCGGAGTCTGTAATGAAAACTTGCTAGTTAAATTTGACCTACTTCCCGGTTTCCGATTGAGTTGAAATTTGGCATGCATATGTGTATCGCGTGACAATGCAATATTAAAAGCTTGTATCTAAAAGTTTTTAGGTTTTATAGGAACTTTTGTGTTTTTTAGATTCACTTGTCCCGGAGTCTGTAATGAAAACTTGCTAGTTAAATTTGACCTACTTCCCGGTTTCCGATTGAGTTGAAATTTTGCATGCATATGTGTATCGCGTGACAATGGAATATTAAAAGCTTGTTTTAAAAGTTTTTAGGATTTATAGGAATTTTTGTGTTTTTTAGATTCACCTGTCCCGGAGTCTGTAATGAAAACTTGCTAGTAACCTAAAAGTATTTAGGTTTTATAGGAACTTTTGTGTTTTTTAGATTCACTTGTCCCGGAGTCTGTAATGAAAACTTGCTAGTTAAATTTGACCTACTTCCCGGTTTCCGATTGAGTTGAAATTTGGCATGCATATGTGTATCGCGTGACAATGCAATATTAAAAGCTTGTATCTAAAAGTTTTTAGGATTTATAGGAACTTTTGTGCTTTTTAGTTTCACTTGTCCCGGAGTCTGTAATGAAAACTTGCTAGTTAAATTTGACCTACTTCCCGGTTTCCGATTGAGTTGAAATTTGGCATGCATATGTATATCGCGTGACAATGCAATATTAAAAGCTTGTATCTAAAAGTTTTTAGGATTTATAGGAACTTTTGTGCTTTTTAGTTTCACTTGTCCCGGAGTCTGTAATGAAAACTTGCTAGTTAAATTTGACCTACTTCCCGGTTTCCGATTGAGTTGAAATTTGGCATGCATATGTGTATCGCGTGACAATGCAATATTAAAAGCTTGTATCTAAAAGTTTTTAGGATTTATAGGAACTTTTGTGCTTTTTAGTTTCACTTGTCCCGGAGTCTGTAATGAAAACTTGCTAGTTAATTTGACCTACTTCCCGGTTTCCGATTGAGTTGAAATTTTGCATGCATATGTATATCGCGTGACAATGCAATATTAAAAGCTTGTTTTAAAAGTTTTTAGGATTTATAGGAACTTTTGTGTTTTTTAGATTCACCTGTCCCGGAGTCTGTAATGAAAACTTGCTAGTAACCTAAAAGTATTTAGGTTTTATAGGAACTTTTGTGTTTTTTAGATTCACTTGTCCCGGAGTCTGTAATGAAAACTTGCTAGTTAAATTTGACCTACTTCCCGGTTTCCGATTGAGTTGAAATTTGGCATGCATATGTGTATCGCGTGACAATGCAATATTAAAAGCTTGTATCTAAAAGTTTTTAGGATTTATAGGAACTTTTGTGCTTTTTAGTTTCACTTGTCCCGGAGTCTGTAATGAAAACTTGCTAGTTAAATTTGACCTACTTCCCGGTTTCCGATTGAGTTGAAATTTGGCATGCATATGTGTATCGCGTGACAATGCAATATTAAAAGCTTGTATCTAAAAGTTTTTAGGATTTATAGGAACTTTTGTGCTTTTTAGTTTCACTTGTCCCGGAGTCTGTAATGAAAACTTGCTAGTTAATTTGACCTACTTCCCGGTTTCCGATTGAGTTGAAATTTTGCATGCATATGTGTATCGCGTGACAATGCAATATTAAAAGCTTGTTTTAAAAGTTTTTAGGATTTATAGGAACTTTTGTGTTTTTTAGATTCACCTGTCCCGGAGTCTGTAATGAAAACTTGCTAGTAACCTAAAAGTATTTAGGTTTTATAGGAACTTTTGTGTTTTTTAGATTCACTTGTCCCGGAGTCTGTAATGAAAACTTGCTAGTTAAATTTGACCTACTTCCCGGTTTCCGATTGAGTTGAAATTTGGCATGCATATGTGTATCGCGTGACAATGCAATATTAAAAGCTTGTATCTAAAAGTTTTTAGGATTTATAGGAACTTTTGTGCTTTTTAGTTTCACTTGTCCCGGAGTCTGTAATGAAAACTTGCTAGTTAAATTTGACCTACTTCCCGGTTTCCGATTGAGTTGAAATTTGGCATGCATATGTATATCGCGTGACAATGCAATATTAAAAGCTTGTATCTAAAAGTTTTTAGGATTTATAGGAACTTTTGTGCTTTTTAGTTTCACTTGTCCCGGAGTCTGTAATGAAAACTTGCTAGTTAAATTTGACCTACTTCCCGGTTTCCGATTGAGTTGAAATTTGGCATGCATATGTATATCGCGTGACAATGGAATATTAAAAGCTTGTATCTAAAAGTTTTTAGGATTTATAGGAACTTTTGTGCTTTTTAGTTTCACTTGTCCCGGAGTCTGTAATGAAAACTTGCTCGTTAAATTTGACCTACTTCCCGGTTTCCGATTGAGTTGAAATTTGGCATGCATATGTGTATCGCGTGACAATGCAATATTAAAAGCTTGTTTTAAAAGTTTTTAGGATTTATAGGAACTTTTGTGTTTTTTAGTTTCACTTGTCCCGGAGTCTGTAATGAAAACTTGCTAGTTAAATTTGACCCACTTCTCGGTTTCCGATTTTGCTGAAAAACGCATGTCCACGCTCACTCACCCTCAAAAACCGTCATAAAAAAAAACGAAGTCCACGAGGGCGATGCCGCGGGCAAAAGCTATTAAAGTTAATTAATTAAATTTTCTTGTCGTTCAAGTGTTTTAAAACTAATTTTGGTCATTACAGTTTATTTATATAATCAACTAGCTTTTGCCCGCGGCTTCGTCCGCGTTTTCATAGCATTTATGAATGACTTTGAGGGTGAGTGGTGCGCAAGCTGCAAGTGACTCGCGAGCGTGCACATGAGTTTTCTCCAGATCTCTATTCCAGATCGGGCTATTCTGATTAGCAGTCTATATCACTTCCACCCCTTCACCTCAACCAATTCTATCAACGAACTAAGAAAAAAAAATCTGAGTTCGTTGAATTCTATATAAAAAAAATCACTTCAATCCGTTGCTCCGTTGTGACGCTGACGTGCGCGAGCGTGGAAATGAGTTTTTCCCAGACCCCTCGGGACATGTCAGGATATACTTATTAGTAAATTATGTCACTTTCCACTCTCCAACCATCTCTGTGCAAAAAATCACAACAATCCACTGTCCCGTTGCGATGTTAAATTAATTTACCAAAAAAAGAGTATTTTCTTAGTTCCCTCAGGAACTGCATCAGACTATGCTATTTTCACGGGATAAAAAGTAATATACGTTCTTTCCCGTGACACAGGCTACCTGCATGCCAAAATTCACCACGATTGGTCAAGGTGTTGAGGCGTGAAAAGGTAACAAACAAACCAACAAACACATTTTCATATTTATAATATTAGTAAGGATAATTGAAAAACCAAACATATGCCTAGATTTTGTTTAGACCGACAAACTATTAAAATTTGGTCAAAATCGGTTAATTAATCGCTAATGCCGTTTGTACGAAAAGTATAATTTTCGCAGTCCTCTGAAGTTCTTAAGTGTTGATGAAGTCTGTGTGTATATCTCTGATGGTCATCATTCTGCCTTGATTTAGGCACAGAGGCCCGGCACATCAAACTAGACTAGGGTTGCCATCCCCAAATTCGGAATACCAGGACATTTATGTTTAAAAAAGGACGCAATATAAGAACAATAGTTAATAGCAATAACGCAATGAATCATATCATCATATCAACCGAAAAACGTCCACTGCTGGACAAAGGCCTAGGATCAATAAAACCCAACTAATAGCTAAAAAAATAAGCTGGTAAGCCCTTCATAAGCTAGGTACTGTTTTCTCATTTATCGACAATTTAAGAACAGTCAACTAAGACTTGATGCTCTTCAATGTCTATCGCACGCCTACTAAGTATAGATATACTCGATTCTCAAATAAGGCAATTTACTCAAAACCCAGGATACTAGTTAAAAACTATCCAGGACACTCCAAAAGCAGGACACGTCCTGGGAAAACAGGACGCTTGGCAACCCTAAACTAGACACTTTGAACTTTGTACCGCTCTTATGCCGTACGCGTATGGATCAGAATCGCACTGCGAGTGTCTAGCTTGATGTGCTGGCCTCTACGTACCTCAAGGTTCAAGGTTCAAGGTATTTAAACTATTTAATCAAAATAGGTGCAAATTACACTCTTTGTGATAGAAATAAATAATCATGAGTTATCAATGTCAAAATTCAATACTTGAAATAAACCAGATTATGTTAATTAGAACATAAAAACAATATGTCACGAAAATTTATACATAAAAATCATTGAATGTAATTAATGACTTTGACAATAGTAGGCCAGTTCACGCGGACAGCACCCGGTCACGAGTATAACGCGAGAGTCAGCCATCGCTCCCATCAACCATATTAGAGGGAAAGGAACGACCCGGCTCCCGATGCGACACCTCAAACCTCTCGTGTACGAGTATAGGTACTTTTGCAGAAGATTTTTGCTTAATTCCGAATCGAGTAAGACTACATCCTATAGAACACGTTTTATTTTATAATCATGACAGGGCCGTAAGCACACCCTGAACACTTCATACAACGAGCCAGAAATGTCATTTCAAAAAACGAATGACGGAACAAACAAAATGGCGGCGAAATCCTTTACGTTCGACAACCAAACGGTAACCAATCTTCATCAATCTGGGTGACGAGGGGTTGAGGTCGCAATCTAGAGAGCGGCAGGGAGTTTCCATACTGTATGTTATGTTAGTACTAATATATATAAGGTCTAACAAAATTAGCTGAAACTATTTTAACTGGTGCTTCTACCCATGAAACTGAACAACTTTCCCCATGAAACCCATAGTCAAATCGCAAAAAAAAATTTGGCACTCCCATACTAACTCGATCAGCTGATCAGCCAACTTAGTATGGGAAGTTCAATGTTTTTTTCGAGATTTGACTATGGGTTTCATGGGGAGAGTTGTTCAGTTTCATGGGTTGAAGCACCAGTTAAAATAGTTTCAGGTAATTTTGTTAGACCTTTATACCTATACTTTGGCCGTAAGTAAAAGTAAGAATGGAAGCGACGACGCTCAATAAGTTCGAATCGAACATGCATAGCGTTCCCGATGTCCAATTGAACGGATTAATTGATGAGCAGTCAAGTGGCAGAACGCGAGTGACCAGCCAGTTGTCGCGCGGGCCTGTTGTTGGCAATTACTCTGGTTATCTTGTTCACCAGCGGTTCTCAAAAGGGTCGGTGGCTCAACAGTAACGAGTCGGTCCTCCTAACCAGAGCCATCGGCGACAGGTCCCCGTCACTCGGCCGAGAGCGCGAAACAACCACCTACACAATGGCGCGGCCTACAGGCCGCGCTCGTCAGTCGGTTGTCAACTCGTGCAGAAAGCGGAGCGGTTATCGAGCAAGCGAGTGCGCAAGTTGAACCATGTTCATTAGTAATGCGACAACACTAGACCGGCCAGCGCAAAATAACCTCTCACGCGCATTGATTCAGTTTATTCTTGCGTAAAAGCGCGATTATTATCGATGTATGTATAGGTATGTTGGAGTAAAACGGGAGGCACTAAGCGCGGTTGCGAACTAGACTGTTCTTTATTACTGCGAAGCGAGAGTTGCTATTTATTTAAAGCGTCATTGCGAGTACTTCATCTGTACTTGTACTATTATTATCATCTGTGGAATCTTGGGTCCAAATGCGGACGGCAAATGTGCCAATGAGTTTTTCGAAACTTATGTACATATACTTACCGATTGCTTTAACGGTGAAGGAAAACATCGTGAGGAAACCTGCACAACTGATTCCACAATCCACACGTCCGTAGGTGTAAATCTAAAATGCCTTACACGTGACGGCGGGTGATGCTAAGTGCTACACCAGGCAACCGCCGTCTATCCATTGGATACAAGATAAGAGAGAGAGAGAGAGAGAGAGAGCGGTTCTCAAAAGCATGTCATGCATATTGCAATTACACAGAGACCGATCGCCGCACTACTCGTCAACATTCCACGGATGCAGGGGGCATTTCTCAAAGTTCCTGTTAAGGCGAGGTATTGATTGGAACAGTTGTCTCTGTCCTTTTCTTTACGTGTAAAGAGTAAAGAAAATAACCACACTTTTTAAATGGTTTTCCGTTTCAATCAAAAACTACAATAAAAATATAAAAAATAATAACATTACTCAATTTGTATTACCATAAAAAAATATTGTTGTATATTTTTTTTAAATTATACTTCAAAATATTAGTCATAGTCATAACTAGAGTTGAAAGTAACGGTGTAGACCTATCTTTGTATTTTTTTTCTATCTAGCCAAAACTGCTCAACTGTGTTTCTAATAGTTTTTACTTTAAGGAACATCATCAACAATAAGGGTATTTTTTTTCAATCTTGTGTTTTCTATCGTTTAGGAGTAATTGACGTCAAAGATAACAAAAATCTGTAATATTACCGCCTCAAGCTAACCGCGCGCTTAACAGTTGTACACCAAAGTTAACAGATTTGACTGACTCGGTGGCTCAGTGGTTAGTGTGCTTGACTACTGATCCGAGAGTTGTGGGTTCGATCCCCACCCAGGGCAAATATTTGTGTGATGAGCAGATTTGTTTGCTCTGTGTCTGGGTGTTAAATATCTATATATGTATGTATTTAAACGTATATAGGTATGTATATCAGTCTCTGGTTCCCATAACACAGGGAATCCTACTTTGGGGCCAGATGACCATGTGTGATTTGTCCCAGAACTACGTTCAACATTTCAAGTTAATCATTTCGTGCCAGTCTACAAGAGACTCGAATGATATCACATTTTTTTTAGAGTGTAAAAAAAAATCTGTTCTGTGTCTACGACTTATAGGCGAAAATATTGACTATTTCAACATATAAATTAAATCGAGTTCGATAAGGTTTCAGTGTCTCCAGAGGTTCGGGTTCAGATCTTAGTAGTGGAAAATATTTTTAGACTTTATTTCAAGGATTCCAATAAAATTAGTAGGTTTGCCAGAAAAAATAAGTGATCCAACCCTACAATCCGTAACATAGGGATTTACTCATCATTCACATCAGCTCATATACGTCCCAACCGAGGGGCTCGAGCCTACCCTGAATTAGGGCGATCGGGCCTAAGTCGAGCCCAGTGTGGGTTGGTCGACTTCACACACAACCTTCGAGTTTCTTCGCAGGCGTGTGCAGGTTTCCTCACGATGTTTTTCCTTCACCGTAATAGCGTCGGATAAACGTACATATGAAATCGAAATTCGAAAACACATAGGTATGAGGCAGGATCGAACCACGACCTCCTGGACAGGAGGTAGCGGCCCTTGCCATTACACCACCGACCTCATCATTAAGTAGGTATTATATGTATAGGTAGCCGAAAAGCGAAAGCGAGGTCGACCCGAAGCGATCCGGAAGCTCTTTCTGAATGAACAAGTTAAGGCGCCGACTTGTCCTGTGGCCTGGAAACTGGGATCACGTGATGTCTGCGTTTGCAGATAGATCCGAGCGGATACACTTTTCCTTTAGCCCTATGCACTCCTAGTTGTCGCATGACCTCAAGAAAAGGTATTATTGGTATAGCCGATGCTGGCATTTCGTCGCGTAAGCATTTTGATCAATTAGACTACATGAATGTGACGGTAAGGCCAATAAGAAGCAAAGCACAAAAGTTTGAGAACCAGTGTACCTGCAATGAGAGCCGGCCATGCGCAATGTCAGTCAGTTCAGTACTCAGAATCGCACGCGACGACGCATGCGGCCTCTGCTCGGCGTTGATTATACCTAGATTGTGTGGCCAGCTAATCTACGTATATGTAATGTAATAATGAGTAATGACCAAGTTGCTGACAGCAGTGATGTTGGCTTCAGTTATTTTATTTCTGACTCTATTATTTCTTCTCACTTTATACCCTGAGGGTCGGTAAGGGGGAAACTTGGTAGTGTATCTGGTAGATGTATGAGAGGGCTTGTTTTGTTACCGTTACTTCATCACTAATCCTTACTAATATTAGAAACGCGAAAGTTTGTATGTATGGGTGTGTGGATGTTTGTTCCTCTTTCACACAAAAACTACTGAAGTTATCTGTATGAAATTTGGTAGGTAGACAGATTAGAACCCGGATTAACATATAGGTGAGATGATGCCAAGGGCTTACCAATTGTGAATAAAAAAAAGGCTTCTTATTTCCACGCCCGCGAGCCGTTTGCGGTTCGCACACTACGCACCCTCGGAGACAGTTATAGAAACCATGTTCACGCTACCGAAGCCGCTGGCAAAACCTATAGTCCTTACTAATATTAAAAATGTGAAAATGTATTTGTTTGTTTGTTACCTTTTCACGCTTTAACACCTTGACCAATCTTGATGAAATTTGGCATGCAAGTAGCCTGTGTTACTAGAAAGGAGATATGCTACCCTTTATCCCGTGAAAACGGCATAGCCCGATACAGTTCCTGAGGGAACTGAAAAAATACTCTTTTTTTAGTTAATTTCTTTAACATTGCTTGTGATTTTTTGCACAGAGATGGTTGAGGGGGTGGGAATCATCCTCAAAGACAGTCATAAAAACGATGTCCACGCGGGCGAAACCGCGGGCAAAAGCTATGAATATTATAAATGTGAAAATATGTTTGTTTGTTACCTCTTCACGCTTCGACGATGATGCTAAGTGGGCTTACCAAGATTCCCCAACGCTATGGGGCACTGGCTAGTGGCTATCTTGTCTTTATGCCGGAACATAACAATGATGTTCGATGGCAAGACTCAGAACAGATAGCTAGCCAGGCGGGTTTAGAAAATGGCCTGCCACCAACTAAACTGAGTCTTACAAAGTTAATCCGTGATCTCCTGGGCATCTGGGATAAACAGTCCAGCAGTTAGTTAGGTCCAATTTCTCTAAATTGAAAAATAGATCAATCTTAGAATCCAACTCTGGCATCCAGCTGGGCAGCGCGCAGCGTTTGGTAAGCTTCGCAATATCTTCAGGTACCACCGTAAGACCACACCCTGGACACTTCATACAACGGGCCAGAAATGACATTTCAAAAAAGGAATAACGGAACAAACAAAATGGCGGCGAAATCCTATACGTTCGACAACCAAACGGTAACCAATCTGTGTGACGAGGGGGTGAGTTCGCAATCTAGAGAGCGGCAGGGAGTGTCCATACTGTATGTTAGTACTAATATGTACTCGTATACTTTGGCAAGACTAAGTTTTTTCACAGATGAGATACTATAGTTACTTGTTTTTGACCAATGTGTGTTGCCAGTGATGGATGACTTATGGAATGTCCTACTAATATTATAAGAATGTATGATGTATGTTTGTTACTCTTTCACGCAAAAACTACTGATTTGATCTGGCTGAAATTTGGTAGGTAGACAGATTAGGAGCCGCTTGCGACTCATGCACTGCGCACCCTCGAAAAGTCATAGAAACGTTGTATACGCGAGTGAAGCCGCGGGAAACAGCTAGTAGGCTTCATAAAAAGGATCAAGGTCACCCAAAGGATAAAGAGGGTACTATGCTTGAAGTTTCCCTGTACGTGATCCAAATCTGTCTGTCTATCTGTCCGTCCGCCTGTCGTTAGTCAGTGTGTCCAACATTAACAGAGCTGTATAGCTCGCGCCAAACTTTATTACGGGTCTGAAGTTGATCGCAAGACGCGTCGCAGTAGCAAACTTTAGGTGTTAATAGGACGTAAAGGTACCTATACTTAGTATCGGCGCAATAAGCACTCGCATCACAGTTTGGATTAGTAATAACGTTTGGCGCGAGCTTTACCTATCTTTCAATAATGGATCAGATAGTTGTATACTTGTTATTGTATTTTATTTTTCGGAAATTAAAGATAGGCGCAAATAAACAGAGTTCTCTAGCAGAGAATACTTAATGGTTGTAGGTACCTACCTATAGTTTCATATTCCTTGGTGTTTTAAGTTTAGCATATTTAACTCAAACTCTTTAGAACTAATAGACAACCAAAAACATATCAGAAATGATGACACTCGACAGGGATGACGAATACCAGTCATCTGATTTACTTTTAATCATCTGTCAAAAACGACATTTTGTTCTAAATATGTTTGACATACCTAGGCGTGACGTCTTAGTTTTGTAGCGTCATTTAAGTACTCATTTTGTGATTTTGATGAATTAAAAATCGAAGACTTGATGGAAAACAAAAGGAGTAAGGTTTTCTGAAGTTTAAGTAGGAGGGTAATTTAGTGATCAAGAGTTCATAATTTATTTCTGATGCTGTCGTCATACCTAGTAATCAGGATAATACAAAACGCTATTGTAAAACTGCTGTTTACCGCATTCGTTTGTACCACAAGTTCATAACGAACCAAACTTCCTATTTTGGTGTTCGAAATGGCACATCTCCTTGCTATGATGCATTGTTGACAGTATTGCCAACTACACCGAATTACGGTAGATATACCGTATTTTCGTGATGTCCAGTGTCGTCTACTGTAATGAATTTTAAAAATTTTCAAACGAACACCGTAATTTCGGTATCAGTACTTTTAAAGTACCTAACAACGTATTTTTAAAATATTTTTGGCTATTTTGTATAGAGAACACTTTTATTTGAGCCTGGTAACACGGTATTTATGACAAAGTGATTTGGCAACACCTGTTGTGCAATCTATGTATTTGGCGTCAATGAAACTGGCGGCAATTCGTTTCGTTGAATCACTAAAGCGTTTTATTCGCTTACAGTAGCTCGTGGAGTAAGTAATGCAAACGACAATTTTATTGTTGCGTAACCGGTGCGCGGTGGGCAACAGCAGCAGCCCCGGTGGCAGTGGCAGGTAGCCGACAAATTGCGAGCTGCCGTGCGTATCGCCGCCGCGTTGTCGACTGTGTCAAACCGATGATGTTTCATTGACTTCGCCAGGGACGGTTTTAAGATGGTTGCAATTCTACGTCCCTCTTTTAATCTGTTTTTGCGCTAGGGAAATGTCATTTGTTAGTCCTTGTCCTTAGTCCTTGTAGATTAACTTGTGAATACCTAAGTCAGAGTACATAAAGGGTGACTTTTAATTAGTTTTTGATAGTAAAGTTTATGAATGTACTCGTGATTACAAACAACTTTCCCAGAGAAGCTATGTGTCAAATATGAAAAAAAAAATTGGTCCATTTTTCCGATTTGATAGATTGTTATGTATTGAGGACCAAACATGTTTTTCTGATTTTACATATAGTTTCTTTGGGTTAGTTGTTTGTAATCAATCACGAGTATATGTATATCTTTTGTTATCAAGAACTAATTAAAAGTCACCCCGTATCAATGACATATATTAGTGGCGTACCCCGTATATTAGTACTATCATACAGTATGAACACACCCTGCCGCTCTCTAGATTGCGACCTCACACCCTCGTCACCCATATTGACACAGATTGGTTACAGTTTGGTTGTCGAACGTATAGGATTTCGCCGCCATTTTGTTTGTTCCAATAATCCTTTTTTGAAATGTCATTTCTGGCCGGTTGTATGAAGTATCCAGAATGTGCCTAAGTCTTACTTTTTAGTTAATTTTTTTTATTTGTTTTTACCCGACTGCCTCAGAAGGAGGTGTATGTTTTTCGAGTGTATGTATGTAGATTTCTATGTTCCCTACTATAGCCTGAACGGTTTAAAAGATTTTAACGTATGAGATGTCGTTAGATTCGTCTTGCTCCCGTGAGTGACATATAGGATACTGTTTTACCCGATTGGTCAAAAAGGGGGAGAAGTTTTTACGCAGTCGAGTTTTTAATTTTTAATGAATTTCTAGTTGTCAATATGTTTTCAAAATTTTGATTTTTTATTTTTAAATGGATAGTAAAAAAATCTGCAAAATGTATACAAAATCCGAAAAGTAGGTAAGTTAAAAATGGGGGATCGGACTGCTAGTCATTCGAATTACATTTTATGATCTGTCAAAAACTAAATTTTGTTCTAAAAATGTTTGAAATACCCGCAAGTGACGTCATAGATTTTAAGCGTCATTAACGAACTTCTTTTGTGAATTTAATTAATAAAAAATTTAAAACGTGATGGAAAAACAAAACAAGTAAGGTTTTTCGAAACTTTAAGAGGAGAGTAATTTAGGAAATCATATTTCAGGTATTATTTTTGATGCAGTCCGATTCCCTATTGAATATTACAGCTGTTTTAAAAGTTACTGCTAAGTTCTAAGTCCTGGGCGATCAGTCAGATCTACCAACCAGGGCCCCGCCAGTGTTGCTTAACCACTCGATCAAATTACGGTGTCCGCCATACAAAATGACAAAAACTTAAAAAAATACAGTGTTTCGAAACCGCTAATGCCAAAATTACGGTGTTTCTATGAAATTGCTCAAAATTCATTACAGTACAAGACACTGAACAACACGTAAATACGGTATATCTACCGTAATTACGGTGTAGTTGGCAACACCCCGACAGTATTATCATCATCAAACCTAACGAACCTGTTATCGCTCGCTTCGCTCGCTCAACTCAGATTCGTCGTCCAGGTATCTGTCTCTTCAAACCTTCGTCGTTTCATTCCTCGCTACCCAACTTGATCTTGATCGCCACTGAATTTTTTAAAAGCAGATCTTTCTTTTTCGGTAGGTCAGTATTTATTTTGGAACTTTAATTATTTATTCGGTAGATTATCTATAAATATATATTATAAGTAAAAAAAATTGCTCATTGTTTTTAGTTTTTCTCCTTCATCCTATTTTCACTATTTTATATACATTATACTTAAACCAATGTGCATTGTTACAAACAAATAATAGTATATTATGCAACTAGTGAATAAAGGACGGATTTAAAGCGAGCGCCATAGATGAATCACGACCAATTGAAGGATTCTAACGACTGAATCACGACCGTAGTGAGTGATTCAAGTATTAGAATCCTGAGCGACGCGAGTAATTCATGGCCCTCGATATAAATCCGTTTTATTCAAGAGTTGCATACTATACTTTATACCATGCATTCCGAGAAAAAGAAACATTTCAGCGAAAATAGACAGGCAGTGGACAGTGCACATAGCACGTAGAACAGATGGCCTTGGAACTGTAGCGTAGGCAGGCTTCCCACGCGGTGGATCGACGATCTGTTAAAGATCGCGGGAAACCGCTGGATGCGGGCAGCGCAGTACCGGTCGTTCGTGGAAAAACATACTTGGGGTAGGCTTTTGTCTAGCAGTGGACGTTTTTTGGGTTGATATGATGATGATGATAAAGAAAAAAAAGGAATGTTAAATTAATTAAAATGCTCATTAAAATTGGAACAATTACTAAAATTAAGACTAGGTAGCTATACCTAATTTTTTTTGTGTTCGTACAACTAGTATTCAAAATAGCGCCAATTTACTAATGAAATGACAGCGGGAACCACAAAACAGTTTTTATTCTAATGCTAAACTCCTTTTCGAAAATATCGAACAATCAAATCTCGAGGAGTTATTTGCACAAGGAGTTTGTATTTCAAATATTTTTTGGATAAGGAGTTTGTATCGAGTAATATGTTTTGCGCAAGGAGGTTATATAGCATTGAGATAGAGGTCGAATATATTGGTGTGTTCTAAATTCAAACATCAAAACAGTGATTAAAAGAGTTTTTTGATTCACTGTTTTCAGTGAATAAAATATGCTTTTTAGAGGGGCAATGGTATAAATGAACAAGGCCGGTGGTAAATTTCGTATTTTCACTCTATGGACCTAGCACCTTCCTTAATAGACTTCCACCTCATATCACACGTGCAAGCATCGGCGAGGGTCAGGAGGGCGCGTCGAGCCTACAACGGACAAAGTTATAGGCATTTTTGGTACTCCGCAAATTTGATTTGAAAGTATTATCTACTTACGTCTTTAAACTGTAATGCTGATCACTGACCAGTTGCATGCAGTGCAGGAATGTACTATGTAGTTGTTCCGATAATACCCACTATTTTGCCACTGACTCCGTGTCTGTCTTTCATTGAGGCACCTGCGTCACGCGGGGTGGCCACGCGGGGTTCCAAGTAGTGCCCCCTTAACTACAGAGTAGTCCTACGTAAACCTGCTGCAAAAGCGCAGCCTCGAATTCCAGCTACAAGGGTTAAATTGTTTGTATAATAATATGTCATCATGATCATATCAGCTCATATACGTCCCCACCGAGGGGCTCGAGCCTACCTTGAATTAGGGCGATCGGGCCTTAGTCGACCACGCGGGCCAAGTGCGGGTTGGTCGACTTCACACACAACCTGATGCGAGTTTCTCCGCAGGCGTGTACAGGTTTCCTCACGATGTTTTCCTTCACCGTAAGAGCTTCGGATAAACTTACATTATCATATCAGCTCATATACGTCCCCACCAAGGGGCTCGAGCCTACCCTGAATTAGGAATTAGGAATCGGGCTTAGTCGAGCACGCGGGCCCAGTGCGGGTTGGTCATATTACGTACGAACGTATACATATGAAATCTAAATTCGAAACCACATTGGTACGTGGCAGGATTCGAACCACGACCTCCCGGACAGGAGGCGGCGGCCCTAGCCGTTACGCCACCGACGCTCTGAAATAATATGTGTAGTTCAGAAATTTGTTAATTTCAGTCTTATAACGGCGGATGAACGATTATTTATTTATTTTATTTTATTTCCTTAATGAAACCTACAGCATATAATTATGGCAGCACCGATTTTATACAGATTAGACGACAGTGGGAATCACAGAATAGACGGCAAATTTTTTTTCTTATTTGTGGTGGGAATCTACGGTAGCAGACCGATCATTACCCCAGAAAACCGAAGCATGCCGGGTGCCGCCACTGTGGACTACTTGTAAGCCTTAAGATGGGTCAAATGACAATATTCAATTCAAATTATTGAAAGACTGTGTAAAGATATCACCAAGTATAAAAATATATAATATACTTAAAGTAATTAAAATCGATTAAATTTAATACAATTTTAAATTTACACTTTTGATGTAAAAAAATATAGGTACTGTAGACCCTGTTTTTGGCATTAACTGTGAAATTCCTGGAAAACAAATAGCTTAATATTGAATGAAACCAACACACAAAAATCGACCTTTCATTTTAATTGAACACATTTTTTTGAAACTTATTTGAACGTGATGAAAAGTAATAAAAACATGTAAAAATCGAGAATTGGGCGTTCAAATTTCAACGTAACAGCCGCGTTGAAGCCCGCATTGATTTGAACTTAAAAGGAATAGACTTACGTTCGATATTATTGAAACACTTATCAACCTGCTCGGATAGGGTGATCTTAGCGCCATAATGGACGCCTCAACTTTGATCACATATAAATCCCTCTATGCGCTGCTGCTGCTATGAACACCCTCGCAGAAGAAGTTCTTGTCAGTGTGTCACCGGAACGGTACGTAACGGTCTATTTCAATGGGATTTTGTCGTCTCAATAATTGCAAATTAATTAATTTTTTTAAAGCATTCTTTTCCGTTCCGTTCCGGTGGCTCACTAACCAGAAGTTCTTTTGCAAGGGTGTTGATATCAGCGCATAAAGAAAATAGAGCGTAGTTGAGGGATCCATTTTTAGTAAAAAAAACTCACTGAGGTGAGGCCGATAGTGTGAAAATATAAGTACCAAGCAACGTCTCACCACACGCTGGACACTTCATACAACGGGCCAGAAATGAACTTTCAAAAAAGGAATGACGGAATAAACAAAATGGCGGCGAAATCCTATACGTTCGACAACCAATCTGTATAAATCTGGGTGACGAGGGGGTGAGGTCGTAATCTAGAGAGCGGCAGGGAGTGTCCATACTGTATGTTACTACTAATATATATACCTTGGTCTCAGGTAGTGAAGCAGAGGACAATGTTGCTTTTGGTAATTTGTATAGTTCGAAAGAAAGGATCTAAATTTTTCTCAACAATTACAAAACATATGAAAATGATATAACCAAAACATATAAACCTGATTC
Source organism: Coleophora flavipennella (assembly GCA_947284805.1). NCBI lineage: Eukaryota > Metazoa > Arthropoda > Insecta > Lepidoptera > Coleophoridae > Coleophora > Coleophora flavipennella. The sequence goes on from OX369300.1 coordinate 8,510,312, forward strand.
TTCATTTCAATGACTTCTTTTTGTCAGTTGCAAAAATATGATTCGTTAAATTTTATAACAGAAAGAACATGTCAAAGAAACCTCTTTTTCTCAAGCATGCTTGGAAATTTGAGCATTATTTTGACAACCTTCTTCGAGATAAATTGAAATTGTTGTACTGGCCAAATACATGCGAGCAGCGGCCGGCAAAAGTTGTATGAAAATCTATATCTGTCGTGTTTAGAGGCCAAATAAATTAATAATACACGAGAGATATGAGTTTAATGTAGTAATTTAAAGTTACTATATGAAACTCATATCTCTCGTGCATTTTAAAAATGGAACTATATTTTACTCCGAAACCAAGGAGGTAACTTATCAAAGGTTTATTAAAATTTTGAACTGACTTGCAAATAGCACACTATTTATTTAAAAAAATGAACACTGGCGCGTGAAAAATTATTGTTGTTCGTTGTTCGTTTTTGATTTTGGAAAGTAATTATTGTTGTTCTAATTTCCGCGCATTATTTGAGAAAAGTACTATACAAGCCTTGGCCACAACTAGGCATTGATGGATGGCTTCGCATCGGCCCACATTAACACGTTCGTCCATCAATGCCTCTGTTGCTGGCCGCTATTAAAAAAAAACTAAAAAAAAACCAAGAAAAAACAGAGATTTGCATTCTACAGGCAAACCAGACCAATTTAAATCTCAAAATTTTTTTGTTAGTCGATTAGTCTAAACTAAACACACACTTCAATATGCCAGTTGGAATTTTTAACAATTAATTGTAGTTTTAAATAGAAATAAATAAACATTGAAAAACTGCAAAAGTGTGGTTATTTTCTTTGCTCTTTACACGTAAAGAAAAAAACAGAGACAACTGTTCCGATCGATGCTTCGCCTTAAATTCCTTTCAAAATACTTATATAAGTTTACGGCTTTTACTTAAACGGCTTGAATCAACCAACTTCAAAAAATCCAACTGCCATATTGAAGTGTGTGTTAAGACTAATCGTGTAATCAATTTACCAATTGTGCATAAAAAAAAAAAATCGCCTGCGAAAAATAAAAAGGTTCAAAATAGGTCTGCTTTGGCTGTAGAATGCAAATCTCTGTTTTAAAAGAGGTTTCTTTGATATATTTTTTTATGTTATAAAAGTTATTGAATCGGGTTTCTGCAACCAACAAATTGAAGTCATTGAAATGAAGGATCATGTTAAAAAATATCACTTTCATATGTTTTGTAATTGTTGAGAAAAATCGAGATCCCTGCGACCAAAGTTTCCAATGCGTCGCCTTACAATAAGAACGTTAAGTCTATTCCAAAATGCGGGCTTCAACGCGGCTGTTACGTTGAAACCAAACGCCCAATTCTCGAGTTTTACATATTTTAATTACTTTTCTATACTTACAAACAAGTTTAAAAAAATGTGTAAGGTCTTAAAGTCACTGTTATACAAAAGAGGAGAGATATAGTCAAACGCACTCAAATTTTTATAAAAAAAAAGTGTTAGTTACACTATTTATAACTCAAGAACGACTGGACCAATTTTTATGATTTTTGTATTTGTCTTCGTCCGGAATAGGATAATAAGTATTAAAATATTATCAGTCTAAAAATAATTGGTTTTAGGGTAGTGTAGTGCAGGTTTAGTGTAGTTAGGGTAGGTTAGGGTAGTGTAGTATAGGGTAGGGTAGGGTAAGTGTAGTGTAGGGTAGGGTAGTGTAGTGTAGGGCAGCATAGGGTAGGGTAGTGTAGTTTAGGGTAGGGTACTGTAGTGTAGGTTAGGGTAGGGTAGTGTAGTGTAGGTTAGAGTAGCGTAGTGTAGTGTAAGGTCGAAACTACTGAGCCGGTTTCGTTGCGTTTTTTTGGATTTAAAAAGTACAAATTCAGAGCAGTCCCTAAGATATGTTTTATGGCGGTAGACCACCAGGGAGCGCAGCGGCAGCCAGGATGATGATAGGTGCTTGACACTCCATTAATTTACATACTGAATTAGTCAATAATTACTAACAGGAGAACGGACTCATATAAGATTTCATAAATTTGTTTAAAATGTTGAGTAGGGCGAAAGTCAGGTTATTTCTAAAGCTTGATGACAAATCTGTGCAGCAATACCTTTAATTTAAAAAAAGAAAATCGGTTGGATAGAACTGCCGGGCGGACTCGCATTACATTAGATTCGCTAGCCGCTCGCGGGGGGTAATTACTAATTTCCAATGCTTGATGACAAGTCTATGCATCAATGTCTCATTAAAAAAAAAAGTGTGGCACTCGGGGACTGCCGCGGTAAAGCTATTGCATAGCACATTCTATCAACTTATGAAATTATTTTTTTTATGCAAATGGCGCCCCCTTTTTTTAATTCGGGCAGCGGATTCGCGATAAGGGACCTCGGGGACCCTCAGATATCGATTTTGGAAGCAATTGGTCCAATAACTAAAAAGTTTAAAATGGCGGCAACTTTTTTTACTTCCGACAACGGATTCGTTATAAGGACCTCAGGGATCCCCAATATCGATTTTGGAAGCAATTAGTCCAGTAACTAAAAAGTTTAAAATGGCGGCCACTATTTTCAATTCGGGCAACGGATTCGTGATAAGGGACCTCAGGGACCCCCAGATATCGATTTTGGAAGCAATCGGTCCTGTAACTAAAAAGTTCAAAATGGCGGCCACTTGCGGTTAGTAAGTGGGGCGCGGGATGTTTATGTAATAAATTAACACTAAGAAAGTTACACCAAATTGACTAAGTCCTTTTAGTACCGCAAATCGCTAATAGATGGCACTGTAAGTTTTTAGAACTCGGCCGAGCGTGGGGTGTTAGGTTTTATTTTCGTTACGGAATTTCTTGATTCGGTCGCCGCGCTCAAAGCCCGCGATAAAAGCTATGCAATAGCTTAAAAAATGGTTGGACAGCCCGGCCGGAGGGACTCGTTTTTATATATTCTTTTAACAAATAGAAGATTTTCAATATTTGTAGGAGTAGGTAGGTACCTACTATTAAAATGAGTTCTTTATTCTTATAACGGAGCTTGCAACATTTTAGTCTGTATTTCTATTTCTAAAAATATTTATATTGAATATATGAAACATATAGGTAGTGAACCAAAATACAATTTCTTAAAGATGATTCTTAGGGCAGAGGCTCAACAAACTCCCGACCTAGTCAAAAAGCCCTCCCGCAGTGCCCCCTGCCCAAACGTGCCCATGACGCTAGCTGCGTTCCCCCGCTGAATAGCTAGCGAGATGCGTTGGGTCAAGAAGGAGCCCGATCTCGGGTCCAGGCCTAAGGAAGGTTTAATTTTATTATTACAGGTCTAATAGTGGCAGATACAATTAACTGTAAGAACGAACGTTATTTTGGCTCGAACCCTAAAAAGAGTGACTAAAACATATTAAGTACCTCGTGTTACATTTAAATTCAACCGAGCTAGATAAACACGACATGGGCATGGGTTCACGATGGTGATGTAAGTGGAGTTGATCACAGGAAACGGCACAGGAGTTGGACACACGCCATCACAATTAAGTGGCCGACAAGACACCGATCGCGTCTGTAATTACCGTCACGCAACTACGCTTCTATGAACCAACAGCCTTTCTCAAGTTTTGGATCCCACGAAAATGTGATGAGTAATTATTGTCCCATAAAAAGTAAGAATGTAAATATAAAGTAAGCATTGGAAATTACCTAAATAGCGTCGTCGGTGGCGTAATGGCAAGGGCCGCTACCTCCTGTCCGGGAGGTCGTGGTTCGATCCTGACACGTACCAATGTGTTTTCGAATTTCGATTTCATATGTCCGTTTATCCGACGCTCATAAAACGGTGAAGGACAAAACTTCGTGAGGAAACCTGCACACGCCTGCGAAGAAACTCGAAGGTTGTGTGTGAAGTCGACCAACCCGCACTGGGCCCGCGTGGTCGACTAAGGTCCGATCGCCCTAATTCAGGGTAGACTCGAGCCCCTCGGTGGGGACGTATATGAGCTGATGTGATGAATTATTGGCCATGCCCACCTAAATAGCATCGGACCCCCTATACATGTGCTCCTTATTTAAAATGTTTTTTTCTCAAACACGCTTGGAAATTTGAGCATTATTTTGACAACCTTCTTCTAGATAAATCGAAATTGCTGTACTGGCCAAACACATGCGAGCAACGGCCGGCAAATGTTGTATGAAAATCCATATCTGTCGTGTTTTAGCGGCCAAATAAATTACTATGTAAACTCATATCTGTCGTGTAATTTAAAAATGGAACAATCTTTTACTTAATCTTTTACAAGCGATAAGGCTGCCTTAGCACTCTATGTATTTTACAAATTATAAGTCCTGTATTGTTTTTTGGCGTGCAATAAAGTATATTTACTTACTTACTTACTTATGGACATGTATCGTCAATACTTAGTTATGGTTTGATCCTATAGGGGAAACTCTGTCGACTCAGACAGAAGTTTCAAGCTACAAAAAAGGTGTATACGTGCAATTTGTAATTCATGGTTTAGAGTAAGCTGCAGACCATTGTTTAAGGAATTGAAAATTTTGCCATTGCCCTGCTTGTACATAAAGAAAGTTTGTCTATTTGTTAAGAATCATCCAGAATAATTTAGGAACCTGAGAGATGTTACCATAAGACAAAAAAGGGTTCAGTATATTCATCTATTACATCAACCTCCTTGTCACTCAGATATACAGGGTGTAACATAAAGGTGTGGTGATACTTTAAGGTGGGCTTGTACCCATCAAACTGAACAACTTTCTCCATGGAACCCATAGTCAAATCGCAAAAAAAAATTTGGCTCTCCCATACTAACTCGATCAGCTGTGATGCCAACTTAGTATGGGAAGTTCAAATATTTTTTTGCGATTTGACTATGGGTTCCATGGAGAAAGTTGTTCAGTTTGATGGGTACAAGCCCACCTTAAAGTATCACCACACCTTTATGTTACACCCTGTATATAAAAGAAATATTTCTAATATGAGTGTTTCCAGTCGAAATTAAAACGTTAGAAGGTAATCTATATAAAAATAAGTTGACAGGTTGGCTCTTAAATCACTGTTTTTATAGTGTTAAAGAATTTTTAGAATATAAAATTTAATTTTAATTTCCTGTTGAAATATTTGCATGCTTTCTTGACGGCTAAATACAGTACTACCTATTAATTATGTTAAGACCTAATTGTAAAGTATTCTTGCAAATAAACAATTATCTTATCTTATCTTATCTTATCTTATCTTATCTTATCTTATCTTATCTTATCTTATCTTATCTTATCTTATCTTATCTTATCTTATCTTATCTTATCTTATCTTATCTTATCTTATCTTATCTTATCTTATCTTATCTTATCTTATCTTATCTTATCTTATCTTATCTTATCTTATCTTATCTTATCTTATCTTATCTTATCTTATCTTATCTTATCTTATCTTATCTTATCTTATCTTATCTTATCTTATCTTATCTTATCTTATCTTATCTTATCTTATCTTATCTTATCTTATCTTATCTTATCTTATCTTATCTTATCTTATCTTATCTTATCTTATCTTATCTTATCTTATCTTATCTTATCTTATCTTATCTTATCTTATCTTATCTTATCTTATCTTATCTTATCTTATCTTATCTTATCTTATCTTATCTTATCTTATCTTATCTTATCTTATCTTATCTTATCTTATCTTATCTTATCTTATCTTATCTTATCTTATCTTATCTTATCTTATCTTATCTTATCTTATCTTATCTTATCTTATCTTATCTTATCTTATCTTATCTTATCTTATCTTATCTTATCTTATCTTATCTTATCTTATCTTATCTTATCTTATCTTATCTTATCTTATCTTATCTTATCTTATCTTATCTTATCTTATCTTATCTTATCTTATCTTATCTTATCTTATCTTATCTTATCTTATCTTATCTTATCTTATCTTATCTTATCTTATCTTATCTTATCTTATCTTATCTTATCTTATCTTATCTTATCTTATCTTATCTTATCTTATCTTATCTTATCTTATCTTATCTATCTTATCTATCTACTTCGAAATATTTTACCAAAGAGGTGACTTATCAAAGGTTTTATTTAAATTTCGAACTTGCTTGCTAATAGAAAGCTGTATTTATTGAAGAAAAAAAACGGTCAAGTCAATTAGCTTCACATCAGGAGGTCGTGGGTTCAATTCACGGTGGAGTCTAACTTGGTATGACTCGGTTTGGTTTTTCAAAGCCCGTCTGACTAGTTACCACCAAGTCTTGCCGCCAAGCATCAATGTTAACAGAATTGATGTGTTCCGGCTTAAAGATAAGATATATAGCCAGTTCCCCATTGCGTTGGGGAATGGTGGTAAGCCCGCTTCCATCTTCGGCATCATCGTCACTTACCATCAGGTGAGATGATTTCAAGGGCTACCAATTGTGAATTTAAAAAAAACCTTCGTAAGTAATGAAGAAATAACTTCACCAATTTAATACAAGCTTTTATTTTCCATGAACTTTATATTTTTACTTCATTTCACAATATTCTATATTAAAAATCTAATTTAAAACAATTTAGGTGTAATTTGTAATTAGTGTGATATTATTTTAGGACTGATTAATTTGTTACTAATAAATAATTTAAAATCTAACTTTATTAATTGAATCAATTTAATTCAAAATTAAACGCAGAACATCCTTCGGCTGATATTATAATGATGAATTAAACATTAAATAATCGACTGCATAAAAACATTAACCTTCTTTTTAGCAGGTGGGTAAAAAATGAATATATTGTCACTTAGAGTATCAAGACGAATCTAACACTTTACACTCCAAAATCCATTATTACCTATGTGTACCGGCTCAGTCAAAGAAACAGAAATACCAAAACAAACACGCGAAAATCATTACCTTCCTTCTTGGCAGGGATGGCATAATTAAAACAAGTTATTTTATTAGACAAAATATTTAAAAAACCCCGTCAAAAAAAACCTCAAAGTGCGAGGTGTCGTTAGATTCGTCTTAATCCCATGAGTGACATAGGACAGTCGGATTTTTAATTTTTAATTAATTCATAAAATTATTTGAAATCGGTTGAAAATACCGGAGATAGATAATTAAGTAAGTTAAGTGCTACTAATTAAGCGGTTAAGTGTTTTTGCCTGCTGAAACTTTTTGCAATGGTGTGCATGTGTCGGAATAAGTAACTAAAACGAATATTCCCAGTCGAGTATAGAATCATGTATAACAAATCACCCGATGATGTGTTAAATTTGTCAGAAAAACAGTTTAAAAATTGTATCAAAAGAACTCTTTGTAGAAAAAGTTATTAGAAGACATCCGAATATTTAAATGACAAAAATGTATGGGTAGACAGTGTTTCTTCTATCAGCACTACTAATCATGTACTACTAGTAATAAAATGATGACCAACCTAAGAATTGATGTGGAAGCGATGAGACATGACAACTCTAGTACTTCTTTTTATTATTTTAGTCAATGCTAAGAGCATTGACATGAGTGGTGCATGCTCGCTTAAATGTTCGTGCGGATGGTGGCGCATCGGGAGCCGGGTCGTTCCTTTACCTCTAATAACATGCATTCAATGATATTTTTTTTATGTATATAACTTTTCGTGTCATATTGTTTTCATGTTCTAATGACATAATCTGGTTTATATCAAGCATTTAATTTTGACGTTAGTTAATAACACTACTACTAATAGCACTACTAATCATGTACTACTAGTAATAAAATGATGACCAACCTAAGAATTGATGTGGAAGCGATGAGACATGACAACTCTAGTACTTCTTTTTATTATTTTAGTCAATGCTAAGAGCATTGACATGAGTGGTGCATGCTCGCTTAAATGTTCGTGCGGATGGTGGCGCATCGGGAGCCGGGTCGTTCCTTTACCTCTAATAACATGCATTCAATGATATTTTTTTTATGTATATAACTTTTCGTGTCATATTGTTTTCATGTTCTAATGACATAATCTGGTTTATATCAAGCATTTAATTTTGACGTTAGTTAATAACACTACTACTAATAGCACTACTAATCATGTACTACTAGTAATAAAATGATGACCAACCTAAGAATTGATGTGGAAGCGATGAGACATGACAACTCTAGTACTTCTTTTAATCAATATTTTTATCTTAGCATTGACATGAGTGTTGCATGCTCGCTTAAATGTTTGTGCGGATGGTGGCGCATCGGAAGCCGGGTCGTTGCTTTACCTCTAATAACATGCATTCAATGATATTTTTTTATGTATATAACTTTTCGTGTCATATTGTTTTCATGTTCTAATGACATAATCTGGTTTATATCAAGCATTTAATTTTGACGTTATTAACTAATTATTGTTTATTTTTGATTCTTCACAAATGACATTGTTATAAGTATTTTATGACTATCAGAAAGAGTGTAATTTGCACCTATTTTGAATAAATATATTGAATTGAATCGAGTGCTCCCAGTTTTTTTTATCACAAATAATATGTTTTGGCCATTTAAGTTTAATATATGTAGTTATATTTTGATCTAAGTGTCGTCGCGTAAGGGGACCAAAATATATAGCTAAGAACCATCGCAAGGAAACTTGCTTACACGTAAAAAAACCGCATCAAAATCGGTCCATCCGTTTAAGAACTACGATGCCACAGACAGACAGATATTTACATCCCTCCACTGCTAGACAAAGGCCTCCCCCAAGGATTTCCACGACGACCGGTCCTGCGCTGCCCGCATCCTTCGGCTTTCCGCGATCTTTACCAGGTCGTCGGTCCACCGTGTGGGAGGCCGACCTACGTTAAGTTTTCCGGTGCGCGATTGCCACTCGAGAACTTTACTACCCCAACGGCCATCTATTATACGAGCTATGTGCCCAATGGAGTGGATAATGAAATGAAATATTAAAAAAGAAAGTCCCTTCTATTTATACACTTTATAGCTGGTAATACGACGGTTAAGTCCCGTCTAAAAATAAATTATATTAGGCCTGATTGATTAATTGATTAAATTATAAAACAAAAAACACGTAGGTATAAAACATTTTAAACAGAGTGTTTTATGAAACCTAACCACTCCGACAGAAGTGAAAACTTTTTACAGTTTTATAAGTTTTGACCCTCCGAGTGTTTCTGGTACGGTTACGTACTTGAGAACTTTACTGCCCCAATCTGTTCTACGAGCTATGTGCCCAGCCCACTGCCACTTAAGTTTAGCAATTCGTAGAGCTATGTCCGTTACTATGATTACTTTATGAGGTACAGTGGAGGTAAATAGCATTTCCAAGAACCACAATCACCTCATTACGTTGACGGATAACCGGTAGGTTGTCTAAAACTCTTGCAGATTTAATACTCGCACGTACCTACCTAAAGAACTTAAGATATAGACCGTAATTAACAAATGGTTCGGTATGCACACGCAATAGGCAGTAGTGTATTTACGGTTTAATATTTAAACCAGTCAAGACCATCGCCGTGTAAAATAGTAGATTTGTAGATACTTTTGGCTTCGATCAGATAGCTTTGGGTCCTAATATTTAGCAGTTAAACCCCATCTACGTGCAATTATTGTCTTCACAGGATATTTTCCATATTTCAGGGCCGCGATATTCCCAACCTATTATGAGTAAGTGTCTTAACGCTACTATAGTAGGTACTTGCGTGTTGCTGTGATCTCTCGAATTTGCTGATGATAGGTCAAATGACAATTAATAGGGAGGACGACAGCATCAGAAATAAATTATGAACTCTTGATCACTAAATTGCCCTCCTACTTAAACTTTGGAAAACCTTACTCGTTTTGTTTCCATCAAGGCTTCCATTTTTTAGCTTCACTTGTAACTATGTAAGAAAATCTTGGAATCTTAATTCGACCCACTTCCCGGTCGTCGATTAGGATGAAATTTTGCACACGCTCTGAGTTCTGATGACAATACATGACTAGCTAAGAAACGTCATTACAAATCCAATATGGCGGACTCCCCAAGATGGCGGACTGGCTGTTTGAAATCCACCCCCATGATATGGGTATCAAATGAAAGGGTTTGCTGTCAGGAATACGAAAAAAATAGTCACGTGACTTAAATCCAACATGGCGGACATCCAAGATGGCGGATTGGCTATTTTGTAATTTTTAGTGCGTGCTAAAAGCGTGTTTTTTAGTTTTTTGAACTATTAATTCACCAAAATCACAAAATGAGTACTTAAATGACGCTGCAAAACTATGACGTCACGCCTAGCCGCCTAGCTAGGTATTTCAAACATTTTTAGAACAAAATGTCGTTTTTGACAGAGATGATAAAAAGTAACTCAGATGACTATAGCATTCATCACCCCTATTCAAATGAAATTATTGAAAGACTGTGTAAAGCTATCACCAATGGTGATTCGCCATGGAAAAATATATAATATACTAGCTGTCCCGGCGAACTTCGTTCCAGGAAAATGGTAACAGACATACATACATATTATGTTATGGTTGTCGTAATAAATCCGGTTTGTATTTTTTAAATCTAAAATAAATTATTTATTAGTAACTAATTAATCAGTCCTAAAAATAATATCACACTAATTACAAATTACACCTAAAATAAAATGCCTAAAATACTTAAAATAGAACACCTAAAATACCTTAAATAATTTGTATTACATAATAATTAACGACCGGTATTATTAATAACCGCACCAAAATGTTAATGTAATTATTGGCGGGGAAATAATAATTTTAACCAGTTATTATTCTTTTTTTTTTGTTTTTTTCGGTTAAAGTGTTAAAACAAACGACCAATTAGGTTTGGTGAGGTTTCATTGACTATACAGTCAAAGAGTCTCGCGAAGTAGCCAATGCTTTGTGTTGGAAACTGACTAGTTATGGAAACTGGCGAGTTCTGTAAATTGACCAGTCATAACCCGATTCTATTTTCTTACTTTTACTTTGCGGCCAAGTTTACTTTCTGCATGCATAATCGTGTATGGGGCAATGGAGTACGATCCTTAGTCTCCATGGTCAGCGGTTCTCGAATGCGGAGGACCGGATTTGGATTAAGAGGGGAATATTCCAGGGCGACTGTCCGAGTCCACTTTGGTTTTGCCTGTCCTTGAATCTGCTAAGCTCTCTGCTCGAGAAATCAAGGGACGGGATTTCAGTTTCGGAGAGGTGTTTCACGCATGACCCACCTTTTCTACATGAAAATCTCAAACTGTTCGCTCCAAATGCCACACGGTTGGAGGAACTGTTGCAAATCACTTGTGATTTCAGCAGTTCCATCAACATGGAGCTAGGAGTGGATAAGCGCGCGATCCTTCATGTAGACAGGGGTAGGGTACATTCAGATGAAGTCGACATCGACTCCATGAACATCCGCACTCTCTCTGAAATTGATACATACCGGTATCTGGGTATGTCGCAGAGAATTGGTGTTCACGAGGCAGGGGTGAAATGGGCGGTCAGTGACGTGTTTCGGGACCGCCTGACAAAAGTTCTTGAGAGCTATTTGTCGGGCGTCAACAAGATACGAGCATTTTTTTTTACAATTGGTAAGCCCTTGACAATATCTCACCTGGTGGTAAGTGACGATGTTGCCGAAAAAATTCGGCATACTCAGATGGTCACAGACCGAACTAGACGCCCTGGATCGAAAAGTCCGCACTAATATGACACTCCATAGGATGCATCACCCGAGGTCGTCAGTGATGAGGCTGTATATCCCGCGGAAAGTGGCGGTCGTGGCCTTCTAAATGCCAAACAAATGCACAATCGCGAGATATGCAGTCTCTGAAGTTACTTCCTGACGAAAGTCGATAGTGAGTTGCATAGAGTTGTCATAGCCTGTGATAAAGGACTAACCCCTCTATCTATGGCCCAAGAGAAATGGCAGGCACCAGCTTTGCTTAGCACTACCGAGCAAGAGGCCATCTGGAAAGACAAAGAGCTGCACGGTAGGTTCTTCAAGGCCCTTTGTGGATCCTTCGTAGATCAGAAGGCCTCCGTGCACTGGCTGCGCTTCGGAGACCTTTATGCGGAGGCCGAGGGTTTTGTCTGTGCAATACAGGAACAGGTAGTTAAGACGAACAACTATAGGAGGTTTTTAATAAAAGACGGCACCTTGGACGTTTGTCGGTTGTGTCGTCAACCAGCGGAGACCCAGCGTCATATAATCTCCGGTTGTTCCACGCTTGCCAACAATGAGTATTTGCATAGGCACAACCAAGCAGCCAGGATCCTACACCAAAAGATCACTCTAAAGTATGGCCTCATAGAGATGGGTGGTTGCCGTATTATAGGTACACGCCAGAGCCGGTTCTAAAAAAGGACCGTGCCAAGCTCTACTGGGACCAACCCATCATCACGAACAGGACGATTCTTTCGAATGAGCGTGATATTGTGTTGATGGATCGGGCGCAGTCAAGGGTATTTTTGGTGGATGTCACTATCCCATACGATGAAAACCTCGTGCAGGCTGATGCCGCAAAAAGGACCAAGTACCTGGACCTGGCGCACGAGGTTACTGATATGTGGCAAGTGGAATCCACCGAAATCATCCCCGTAGTCCTATACGTGAACGGGCTAATTTCAGCCGACCTTGAACGTCACCTAAGGCGGCTGGATCTCCGAGGCAGACCAATAATTGCAGCAATGCCGAAAGCAGTCCTCCTCGACAATGCCCGGATAGTCCGACGCTTTCTCTCCCCGTTGCACTGAACTCCAGCCGACTGTGCTTCCGCTGGAGGTGCTCCTGCCACTTCGCCTCGTGCCAAGTGAGCAGAGTAGATTTTATATATTACAATAATAATAATAATAATAGTAATTTATTTCAACCAAAAGGACATATTTTACAACACTGTTAACAATGATCGGTTTTATTCTATCACTGTTGAAATTAATTTCAGTGTACTGGTTTCCTCACGATGTAAAATACCAAGTTCAGATACCTTGGAGTTTTTGAGTCTCGCGCTTGAGTTTTGTAATCGGGAGACTTGTAGGGTAATTCAAGCCAAATAGAGTACGTATGCGATCGAATCAGAAATGAGGAGATCCGCAGGAAAACTAAACTAGGTACATACATAGTTCACAGAATCGCTAAACTGAAGTGGCAGAACAGATGGCCGTTGTTTTCGAGTGGCGACCGCGCACCGGAAGATGTAGCGTATGCAGGCCTCCCACGCGATGGACCGACAACCTGGTGAAGGTCGCGGGAAGCCGCTGGATGCGGGCAGCGCAGGACCGGTCGTCGTGAAAATCTCCTTGGGGGAGACCTTTGTCCAGCAGTGGACGATTTTCGGCTGATATGATGATTAGAGTATGCACCCAGTGGTCAACTTCACACACAACCTTCGAGTTTCTTCGCAGGCATGTGTAGGTTTCCTCACGATGTTTTCCTTCACCGTAAGAGCGTCGGATAAACGTGGTCGACTAAGGCCCGATCGCTCTAATTCTGGGTAGACTCGAGCCCCTCGGAAGGGACGTATATGAACTGATATAATGAGAGTACACTCTGTTTGACTCGGATTACAAGTCGTAATGAATTAACATTTATTTTACATGGATACTGCCAGTAAAGTTAGAAAGCTATATCTTCCAAGAATTCGGCTTATCACGATTTTAGGTGGAACATGTATTGTACTGACCCGTTGGTCCAATGGCAGCGCTGCTGCTTGCTGGGGCAAGGGTCGTGGGTTCGAACCCCCACCCAGGGCAAATATTCGTGAGACGAACAGTTTTGTTTACCATAACGATAGGTTGGTTATTCTTCAGTCGAGGCATTGATTCAAAGACATTTTGATTGGAACTTTATTGGAACAGTTGTCTCTGTTTTTTTCTATACGTGTAAAGAGTAAAGAAAATAACCACACTTTTGGACTTTTTCAATGGTTTTCGTTTCAATTAAAAAATACAATTAATTAAAAAAAAACCAACTGGCATATTGAAGTGTGCGTTTAGACAAATCGACTTACAAAATTTAGAGGTTTATATCGGGTCTGGTTTCCCTGTAGAATGCAAATTTCTGTTTTAAAAGAGGTAGGTTTTTTTTGATACTGTTAGAAAAGTTAATGAATCGTGTTTCTGCAACTGACATAATGAAAAATCAGGTTACAAAATAATACTTTTGATATGTTTTGTAATTGCTGAGAAAAATCTAGATCCCTGCGACCAAAGTTTCCAATGCGTCGCCTTAAATAATTTATGGCGGCCAACACGTGGTTAAGGTAGGCAAGCAATAAAATAAACTCACACGAGTAGCGTACGCGTAACCGAACAAAACTTTAACCAAACCCGAGTTGCTGTGTGAGGCTGTGAGGCATGGTGTCCAATGTCAAGGGCAAGGCCGCTGTGGGTCGACGACACACGAGAGCAGTGTTACCAACCGTACGTTTTAAATCGTATTTGTACGATTTTTTGGCTATACGATGTACGATCGTGTATTCCAATGATAGGTATCATCACATCAGCTCATATATACGTCCCCACCGAGTGGCTCGAGCCTACCCTGAATTAGGGCGATCGGGCCTTAGTCGACCACGCGGGCCCAGTGCGGGTTGGTCAACTTCACACACAACCTTCGAGTGTCTTCGCAGATGTGTGCAGGTTTCCTCACGGTGTTTTACTTCACTGTAAGAACGTCGGATAAACGTACATATGAGATCGAAATTTGAAAACACATTGGTACGTGGCAGGACTCGAACCACGACCTCCCGGAAAGGAGGTAGCGGCCATTGCCGTTGCGCCACCGACGTTCTAGGTATACGATTTTTAAATTAAATTATTTTCTATGTTGTACGACTTTTTTGCTCAATATTTTTTATGGGCCTACGAATTTTCGCTCCTTTTTTTGTACGATCTCTTTCAAAAATAGGTTGGCAACACTGCACGAGAGTATCTATAGTTTTGTAGAGGCAGGACGGACGCTCACGAGTGAGTGACGGACGGACAATCCATCTATTCATGTTGGTTGTTGGAAGAGGTAGGTACCTACTTACCTACAATTGTGTATGTAAATAGTTACTATGGCGTTTAGTTGTATATTTCGCTTGGGTGGGTGTAGGCAAAGTATATACATATATTATATTAGTACGTGTAGGTATCTTAACCTACTTGGGCACATCTAGTTAGGCAGTTGCCTAATTTTTAAAATAAAATAATCATTGATTGGATTATTTGTCTCCGTCTTTTTCTTTACGTGTATAAAGAGTAAAGAAAATAACCACACTTTTGCACATTTTGAATTTTTTTTCATTTTAATTGAAAACTACAATAAATTTTAAAAAATGCAACTGGCATATTGTAGTTTGAGTATAGAATAATCGACTGAACAATTAGAGGTACTAAATCGGTCTGGTTTGCCTGAATAATGCAAATCTCTGTTTTATACGAGGTTTCTTCGAAATATTTTCTTCTGTAATTATTTAATTAAAGCTAATGAATCAAGTTTTTACAACTGACAAAATGAAGACATTGAAATGAGGAATCAGGTTACAAAATATCACTAAAGTCGTGATCTCTGCGACCAAAGTGTCCAATGCGTCGCTTTAATTATACCTACAAAAAATATTGAGTACGTAGCTAGCTACCTAATAAAATAACTAATAATATTAAGTACGCAACTACCAAATAAAATAACAGTCACGGCTTTAGAAGGAGTAACATAAAATATTGAGTACGTAGCTACCTAATAAAATAACAGTCAAGGCTTTAGAAGGGGTAACATAAAATATTGAGTACGTAGCTACCTAATAAAATAACAGTCACGGCTTTAGAAGGGGTAACATAAAATATTGAGTACGTAGCTAGGAACTTAATAAAATAACAGTCACGGCTTTAGAAGGGGGTAATATAAAATATGTAGCTACCAAATATAATAACAGTTACGGTTTTAGAAGGGGGAAATAATATTGAGTATGTAGCTACCTAATCAATTCACGGCTTTAGAAGGGAGTAACATAAAATATTGAGTACGTAGCTACCTAATATAATAACAGTCACGGCTTTAGAAGGGGGTAACATAAAATATTGAGTACGTAGCTACCTAAAATAATAAAAGTCACGCCTTTAGAAGGGAGTAACATACAATATTGAGTACGTAGCTACCTAATATAATAACAGTCACGGCTTTAGAAGGGAGTAACATAAAATATTGAGTACATAGCTACCTAATATAATAAAAGTCACGCCTTTAGAAGGGGTAACATAAAATATTGAGTACGTAGCTACCTAATAAAATAACAGTCACGGCTTTAGAAGGGGTAACATAAAATATTGAGTACGTAGCTAGGAACTTAATAAAATAACAGTCACGGCTTTAGAAGGGGTAACATAAAATATTGAGTACGTAGCTACCTAATAAAATAACAGTCACGGCTTTAGAAGGGGTAACATAAAATATTGAGTACGTAGCTACGTAATATAATACCATTCACGGTTTTAGAATGGTGTAATATAATAACAGTCAAGATCAGTGTACGAGCACGATGGTGTAATATAATAACAGTCACAGTTCCGATCTCAGAGAATCCCTCACCTGAATATAAGTTGCCATGGTCGACCTGGCAATCTCTTAACAGACTACGGACTCAGGTCGGCCGAAGTAAAGAAAACTTGTTCAGGTGGGGATTCATTGGAGATACGAACCTTGAGTGTAAGTGTGGTGCGGTCCCTCAAACGACAAATTACGTGTCCTTCTTGCCCTATCACCTGCACGCGGGAGGACTTGATGCAGGCCACTGACAAGGCAATTTGCGTGGCTCAGTTTTGGGATGGAACTATCTGAGTTTGCCCTCGACTCGAATAGAAGAATAACAGTCACGGCTTTAGAAGGGAGTAACATAAAATATTGAGTACATAGCTACCTAATATGATAACAGTCACGCCTTTAGAAGGGAGTAACATAAAATATTGAGTACGTAGCTACCTAATATAATAACAGTCACGCCTTTAGAAGGGAGTAACATAAAATATTGAGTACGTAGCTACCTAATATAATAACAGTCACGGCTTTAGAAGGGAGTAACATAAAATATTGAGTACATAGCTACCTAATATAATAACAGTCACGCCTTTAGAAGGGAGTAACATAAAATATTGAGTACGTAGCTACCTAATATAATAACAGTCACGGCTTTAGAAGGGAGTAAAATAAAATATTGAGTACGTAGCTACCTAATATAATAACAGTCACGGCTTTAGAAGGGAGTAACATAAAATATTGAGTACGTAGCTACCTAATATAATAACAGTCACGGCTTTAGAAGGGAGTAACATAAAATATTGAGTACATAGCTACCTAATATAATAACAGTCACGGCTTTAGAAGGGAGTAACATAAAATATTGAGTACGTAGCTACCTAATATAATAACAGTCACGGCTTTAGAAGGGAGTAACATAAAATATTGAGTACGTAGCTACCTAATATAATAACAGTCACGCCTTTAGAAAGGAGTAACATACAACATTAAGTACGTAGCTACCTAATATAATAACAGTCACGGCTTTAGAAGGGAGTAACATAAAATATTGAGTACGTAGCTACCTAATATAATAACAGTCACGCCTTTAGAAGGGAGTAACATACAATATTGAGTACGTAGCTACCTAATATAATAACAGTCACGCCTTTAGAAGGGAGTAACATACAATATTGAGTACGTAACTACCTAATATAATAACAGTCACGCCTTTAGAAGGGAGTAACATACAATATTGAGTACATAGCTACCTAATATAATAACAGTCACGCCTTTAGAAGGGAGTAACATACAATATTGAGTACGTAGCTACCTAATATAATAACAGTCACGCCTTTAGAAGGGAGTAACATAAAATATTGAGTACGTAGCTACCTAATATAATAACAGTCACGGCTTTAGAAGGGAGTAACATAAAATAGTGAGTACATAGCTACCTAATATAATAACAATCACGGCTTTAGAAGGGAGTAACATACAATATTGAGTACGTAGCTACCTAATATAATAACAATCACGCCTTTAGAAGGGAGTAACATAAAATATTGAGTACATAGCTACCTAATATAATAACAATCACGGCTTTAGAAGGGAGTAACATACAATATTGAGTACGTAGCTACCTAATATAATAACAGTCACGTCTTTAGAAGGGAGTAACATAAAATATTGAGTACATAGCTACCTAATATAATAACAATCAAGGCTTTAGAAGGGAGTAACATACAATATTGAGTACGTAGCTACCTAATATAATAACAGTCACGGCTTTAGAAGGGAGTAACATAAAACATTGAGTACGTAGCTACCTAATATAATGAAAGTCACGCCTTTAGAAGGGAGTAACATAAAACATTGAGTACGTAGCTACCTAATAAAATAACAGTCACGGCTTTAGAAGGGAGTAACATAAAATATTGAGTACGTAGCTACCTAATATAATAACAGTCACGCCTTTAGAAGGGAGTAACATAAAATATTGAGTACGTAGCTACCTAATATAATAACAGTCACGCCTTTAGAAGGGAGTAACATAAAATATTGAGTACGTTGAGATGTTGTCAAGGCTATCAATTGTGAATAAAAAAAAACGTACCTACCTAATAAAATACCATTCACGGTTTTAGAATGGGGTAATATAAAATATTGAGTACGTATCTACCTAATTAATTAACAGTCACGCACAGCACAGATGAGATACTAGTTACTTCGTAAGTCACGGTTTTAGAAGGTGTGTAACCTATAAGGGGCGATAGTGACAACTAGTGATACTAATTGTTGTGTGAAAAGCAGTTCGTCCTTTTTTGAACCGATGATAAGAACGTTTAGAAAATAAATTGTACAGCCCCGCTACGCATACTTTCTCGCAAAACTTTCGCCTTTTATCATAGTCGGGGGTATAAACAAATCTGAAGTAAACATCACAACTTGCTTAGTAGCAGAGTAAAGCTAGGTATATCAGACATGATGAAAAAATTACAACTAATTTGGGTTTGTATGACTGGTAACTTACTAAAATTTACCCGAAGTACCCAGTGCAGAAGGCTTTATTAATTCATAATTATTCACAAAGTTTCATTAAAATCGTTAGAGCCATTTTTGAGAAAATGTAACAGACATTCTCGATTTGTAAGGGAAGGTACCTTAATCCAATTTTTCTTGGAACAACGGACTACCGAGTACTGTAGGCCATATACAGTTATAGTAACAATACCAAGCATCATAAAAATCGTTAGAGCCATTCTTCAGTAAAAAAGTTGATTTTTTACTATGGTGGCAACCCTAAAAAATCTATAGGGGATTTAAAAAAAACACCTGTAGATATAAAAATAATATTGCCCTAACCCAAATTTAGCCCGAATCACTCTAGTGGTTTGGGAACTAGAATACCCACACAGACAAAGACACTGTGTAAGACAATCGATCCCCATCAAAATTTCAACTATGGTTTTTTTTGCCATCACAATACTTTCTTTACTCCTTCGTCGCTCAAAAGTAAAAAAAAGGTAAAGTAAGATAGTGGTTAGCGTTAAACGACGCAAGCACAACTCACAGACAACTGAGCTATGGACACAGTGTTATGATAGTATTACCACAGATTACTAAATAGTTACTTGTATTACGATGCGCCACAGGGGCGTAGGTACTAGTTCATACTAGACTAGCAAACCCCGGACACTTCATACAACAGATCAGAAATGACATTCCAAAAATGGAATGATGGAACAAACTAAATGGCGGCGAAATACTATACGTTCGAGAACCAAACTGTAACCAATCTGTATCAATCTGGGTGACGAGGGGGTGAGGTCGCAATCTAGAGAGCGGCAGGGAGTGTCCATCTATACTGTATGTTAGTACTAATATATATACTTTGGTAATACTGTGCTATGGAGGTGACACGGAAGTAAAACGTTCTCATTCCCACACTTAGCATTTCCAGGGAAACATAAGACTCTATGTGAATTGTCTGATACGACATGAACCAACATTTTAATCATCTCCGTGGCCTAATGGTTAAGTCCATTAGCTACACTTCAGGAGGTCGCGGGTTCGATTCCCGGCGGAGTATAACTTAAGACTCGGTTTGGTTGGTGGATGGGCATTTTCTAAGCCCGCCTGGCTAAGCTACCACCATCTTATCTAAGTCTTGCCGCCAAACATCAATGCTAACAACATTGATTAATTTATTTGTTTGTTTCCGGCTTAAAGATAAGATAGCCAGTTCCCCAATGAATTGGGGAATCTTGGTAAGCCCGCTTCCATTTTTGGCATAGTTAACACTGAAGTTAAGCGGCAAGACTAAGTTAAGATGGTGGTAGCTAGCCAGTCGGGCTATGAAAATGCCTTACAAAATTGACCCCGCCGAGAGTCAAACCTGCGACCTCCTGGTGTGAAGCGAATGGACTGACCATTACGCCACGGAGGCGGATAAAAGGTTTAACAATGTTTACTTCCAGTTTTGGTGAGTTCAATTCTTATCATCGTTAGGACGGGGATTTACCAGTATAAATAGAAGGCGAGGCCAAGGCACCGGTGGAGAAGCGGAGAAACCTTTGAGTATACAAGGGAGAAACCCTTTTGCTAGAAAATTTTTTTTGGGTAATTTCTACTAAATATCAGTCTTGCAAAAAATATTGGACATACTAAGGGATATTGTCTGAGGAATGTGCTAATATGTCACACGATAGTGTGTGCTTTACCCGATCATAAAAAATCTCAAAAACAGGTCTAAAACGTCTAAAAAAAGTCTAAAACGAATTGTTTATTAATAAGATTTCTAAATTTGCACATGCTTTTTATTTGGAGATATTTATTTTTAAGTACTACAGAGAACCTGTTAAATTTTAGTTCTTAAATTGAAGTCTTAAGAGAAATAACAACGTAAAAACATTGATATAGTGCAAAAGTGTGGTTATTGTCTTGACTCTTTACACGTAAAGAAAAAAACAGAGATAACTGTTTTACAAATGCCTCGCCATAGATAAGTAATAGGTCTAAACAATAATAAAAACGCAACTAACTTAATTTAGCTTGTAAATCAGCCATAAAGGTTGTTTTTACAAGCTTTCATTTAGTTTCACCTATCCCGATGTTTGTCATCAAATCTTGCAAATTAAATTTGATCCACTTCCCGGTAACGGAACATCGTTTTTATGACAGTCCTTAAAGGTGATTAGTAAATTATGTCGTTTCCCACCTACTCACCCATCTCTGTGCAAAAAAAACCACAAATCGAGTAGGTATTTTTTTAGTTCCCTCAGGAACTGCATCAGATTATGCTACTTTACCGGGGTAAAAAGTAGCCTTTGTCCTTCCCCGTGACACAGGCTACCTGCATGCCAAATTACATGAAGATTGGTCAAGGCGTTGAAGCGTGAAAAGGTGACAAACAAACAAACACATTTTCACATGTATAATATTAGTAAGATGTTAAACATTTGCATGCCTTGCACAGGCGAATAATGATTGTATGTAATACAAAATTATAATATTTAACATCCTGCTACCGTGTTAGATGCAAGTAAATTCTCATTTCATTTTAATTAAAAAAAAAATGATCATTCTGCATTCTCATACCTTTGATTCTTAGTCCACCATAATTCATCCACATACCCAATTAATAAAATAAAGCCTTCATTACTTACGATAGTCAGCAAGGGGATGGGACAGGGTAGAGTAGATTGATGGGACTTCATGGGACGCAACGCGGTAATCGCGGTATAGCTAGGGTTACCAGATGTTAAATAAAAAATACCGGACAAAAAGCCTGATTTCATTCAAATAGTCCTGACATTTTACTGAAAAGGGCGCGCGCGCGGTTTGATGACGCACAGTCATAGTAATAAAATACCACTTATGACATTTCTTTGAGTGCCGGCCAGTCACTCGCCGATAAACAATCTGCCATTGAGGCTACTCTTCATCTCCACAGAGTGAAAACACCATTCGTTTAAGTCCAAGGGCTGCAACAGTACCTTGATGAAGACCAAAAAAACACCTAAATAATCCAAAAACTCCTGACATTTTCAAAGTCCGGCCGCAGTCCAAAATTCCTGACAAGTCAGGACAAATCCTGACGTCTGGTAAGCCTAGGTATAGCTAACCAGCGCAAAGGGATGCGCAAACGCAGACGCCATCTTTGATCTTGCGAGGGGTCAACGATCTCCGTGACTCACTCCGTGAGGCCTCCGCGGACCAGGCTGCGGTGCACGGAGTTTGTAGGCCTTACAGCTAGCACGATATATTATAGTATAATGAGGAAAAAAATATTGGCCAAGTACGTGTTC
Organism: Coleophora flavipennella; assembly: GCA_947284805.1. Classification (NCBI taxonomy): domain Eukaryota; kingdom Metazoa; phylum Arthropoda; class Insecta; order Lepidoptera; family Coleophoridae; genus Coleophora; species Coleophora flavipennella. Next base: position 8,532,564 of record OX369300.1, read on the forward strand.
GAGTACGTGTAGTGTAGGGTTCCGGAGTCGTTACCTCAAAACTGTTTGTCTCAGAATACCTATAGGTAAATACCCTACATCGTCAACAGTTTAAAAACACTAGGGTCACGTTTTGAGGTAAAAACCAATTAGGAAGAACCGGTTTTATTCAAGCCAATTCTACGACCAGCGCTCGTGTAAATAAAGAGTTTGACGAGCTATGTATATCATGGGAACGACACACATCTGACAAAAAAATGTTATTGCCAAAGTCTTGAGCGTCGCCGCAAAGTTGCCTGTCTTTCGCTATTCTATAGAATTCATTTTGGAAAGTGCGCACAAGGACTGCACGACCTCATTCCCCCAGCTCCATTTCACCTTCGGTCAACGAGACTTAGGGAGGAGTTCCACCCCTTTGTTGTTGATATTAAGCCTATACGCACGAAGCGTTACGCTTCCTCATTTATTATGCGGACAGCGATGGAGTGGAACTCCTTACCTGCGTCTATGTTTTCCGACTCCTACAATTTGGGGATCTTCAAGGCGCGAGTGAATAGTCATTATTTGAGTTTGCGTGTGCGATCCTCGACTACATCGTCACTTACCATCAGGTGAGGTGTAGTCAATCGCACTCAAACTTTAATAAAAAAAAGACGTGAGGCACTCGGCGACTGCCGCGGTAAAGCTATTGCATAGCATTTTTTATCAACTTATGTAATTATAATTATTTATTTATTTTTTATTTATGCAGTATTTACCAATACCATTAGTCCTTGGGGCGCGGGATGTTTATGTAATAAATTAACACAAAGAAAGTTCATCATCATCATCATCCGCTATCATCAATCGCCATCGCCATCATCATCATCATCATGATGGATAGATAGATGGCACTGTTAAGTTTTTAGAACTCAATATATATTTTTTTGGGGTGTCAGGTTTTATTTTCGTTACGAAATTTCTTGATTCGGTCCCCTCAAAGCTCGCGATAAAAGCTATACAATAGCTTAAAAAATGTTATCCGAAAGTACTAGATACTTCATATACAGTAAGACCTCCATAAGTCGAACATCAAGGGAGACGCCAAAAAATTCGAGTTATAGAGTTTTTGACTTAAGAAGGATTTCGACTTAGGCGGATTATGATTCGACATATAGAGGTTGACATTCTTATAAATTTTTAGTTAGAGAGGAAAAATAAATAAAAATTCAAGTTGCAGAGGTGACACATATATAAAAAAAATAAACACCTGACACCAAGCAAGCAAACAAGTGTTAAAGGGAGCCATAAATTCGTGGTAAGGTACCAGCGGATAATAAACTAGCTAAGGGATATTTGTAATGAAATGGAAAACAGTTTTAATGTTCATCATTTACTTTAATAAATTTTCGAAAAAATAATTGACAAAACATGCTAATTTTTACCATAATCAAAAACAAAATTCCTTTAATAAAACGTTACAAGTAGGCCTTTATGGTATGATAATAAGGCCTACTTCACAATAATTAAATATGTATGTACATCTGTAGTTATACTATTATTTAAATATCTTTGGTTATTGAAGATCATTAATCACAGTATTTTTGTTTCATCCATGTGATTATTGATGTCAAATTCGATATTACCGGACAGGCCTTATTACCCAAAACAACATGAGCGAATCACATATTTTTTTTCTCGTGGTGCTTTTCCTTGTAAAAAAGAGGCTCCCCTGAAAATGGTTTTTACCAGACCAAAATTATTATTTTTGATAACTTAAAAAAAACATGTCTCTCTTACCTACATGTTGGGATAGGTTACCCTAAAAAAATTCTGACATTTTGACTTTTAACGAGCAATTCTTGTATTTATAGGGTTGGCTGGAAGAGATTTGTATATTTTCTTGTACAACAAAGAGTTTACAAACAAACAAACAGACTTTTAATTAGTTCTTGATAGCAATGCATATGAATGTACTCGTGATTACAAACAACTTTCCCGAAGAAACTACATGTCAAATATAAAAAAAAAATTTGATTCTTTATACATTTTTGCCGATTTGATAACTTATTATGTATCGAGGACCAAAAAATTCTTTTCTAAATTGACATATAGTTTCTTTGGGAAAGTTGTTTGTAATCACGAGTACATTCATACCTTTTGTTATCAAGAACTAATTAAAAGTGATCCTGTATAATCTGAATCTCGAAAACGGCTCCAACTATTTGCTTGAAAATTAGTATACTAGGATTTTTGGGGGTGGAAAATCGATTTAGATAAGTCTTATCTCTGGGAAAACGTTATTTTCCGAAATTTTCGCACTGGAAATATGCCATGCAAAGTGTAACTGTAGCGTATTTTAAATGTCTTTAACGGCTCTGGGTACTATGCCCCGAGCAAAGCTCATAATTGTGGAGGTACTAGTTTCATTACCTGTAAGTCTGATAGTAGTAGAGAAATTTTATTGTAACATACGGACAGACAGACAAACAGACATGACGGAATTGTATGGGTTCCGTTTTTTGCTATTTTGAACTAAAAAAGAAAACAAGAGGGATTTTCCCAGCTGTCCCCCCTTTAGCACATTGTCCCTAGGCGTGACAAATCTTTTTCCTTCCATTTCGTGCCACTGGGAACAAGTGGGTTTTTTTGAACCAGGATGACAATTAGTCCTCTTTCTTATGATTTCTTCCCAAGTTTTCCACTCCGACCTGTGTCAAGTATTTATTTATCAAATGTTTTCAATGTGCCGAAATAAGAAGAATATAATTTATAATTTCTGAAGTTTTATTAAAAGTTGTTATTCAAGTTTGTTTAAATAACAAAATATCGTATACTTAGTTAACAAAATGAACAAGTTAATAATCAATATTTTTTAATTAAAATTAAAATTAACAACATAAATTATGGACACAATTCATGACTTCCATCGCATTTAATAAGTTTGGCTAATGCTAAAATTATCTTTCAACAATCACAAAGTTACTTACAACAGAACCTAATTGACCTAATATCCAAGAGATTAGAGATACTTAAATAAAAATAAATAAAATAAAATAAAATGGCCTTTTTTACAATTTTCTCTCTTTTTTTTTAAATTGAGTGATTCAAGATTCAAGATATTTTTATTCAAAATAGGTGCAAATTACACTGTTTCTGATAGTCATAAAATAGTGATTACATAATTTCATTCGTAAATAATCAAGAAATAAACAATCATTACTAGTTAATAACGTCAAAATCCAATCCTTGATATAAAAAAATTATGTATGTCATTCATTAGAACATTAAAACAATATGACACGAGAATTTATACATTAAAATCATTGAATGTCATGAATGCCTTTGGTAAGTGTGTGTACGAGTAGGCCAGTTCATACGGACAGCACCCGGTCACGAGTATAACGCAAGAGTCAGCCATCGCTTCTCTCACCCATATTAGAGGGAAAGGAACGACCCGGCTCCCTTACAATTAATACCTCTACATGCCTACTTACTAAAAACTAAATAGGGATTACGACAGATCAGACATAAATTATGAACTCTAACTCACTAAATTTCCCTCCTACTTAAACTTCGGAAAACCTTACTCGTTTTGTTTTCCATCAATTCTTCGATTTTTTATTCATCAAAATCACAAAATGAGTACATGAATGACGCTGCAAAACTATGACGTCACGCCTAGGTATTTCAAAAATTTTTAGAACAAAATATCGTTTTTGACAGATGATAAAAAGTAAATCAGATGACTAGCATTCGTCATCCCTTTTCATTCTAACTTACATTTGAATGTTTGGCAACTAGATGTTTGTGTGGAAAAGCTTGTCTGTTGACAAAGGCCTCCTCTAGAGATTTTTTTAATAATCTCAATTGGTAATCCCTTGGCATCATCTCACCTGATCACTTACCGTGAACGATGACGCCGAAGATGGAAGCAGAAGATGATTTCCGCGTATTTTACGTAAGTTTTTACGTAATTTTAATTCAACGTAATAAAATTGTAAAAGCTATTCGTTAGTTTCAGAAAACAATAAGGTCGTACAAGCAATACAGCGTGGCAATGCTGCAAGCCTCGTGGTATGTTAGTACTAATTAGGGATGCATCCGATACCGATACCGATATATCGGCGATACTTCGGGTTTGCCGATATATCGGTATCGGCGATATTTTTATGGCAGATTCATTTCATTTCATTTCATTTCAACGATACTTTTCAAATTTCGCGCTTTTAAAAATGTAATGTAAACGCGCGTGTTGTCCCATCTATTTCGTTGCAAACGAGGCATCTGTCGCATCTGAGAGACTATTTTCCACCGCAGGTCTTATTCAAACAGACTTGCGAAATCGCCTTTGCCCGCAAAACTTAAGAATGCTTTGTTTTTTAAATAAAAATCTTATAAATGTTAATTTTGATTACTAAAACTATTAATTAATTGTGTTTTATTTATTTTACCTTCCTTTTTGAATTCAATAAGAGTATCGGTATCGGTATCGGTATCACCGATATTTTTATAAGAGTATCGGTATCGGTATCGTATCGGCAAAAAGGCGTATCGATGCATCCCTAGTACTAATATATAAGGTGTAACAAAATTAGCTGAAACTATTTTAACTAGTGCTTCTACCCATGAAACTGAACAACTTTCCCCATGGAACCCATAGTCAAATCGCAAAAAAAAAATGGCTCTCCCATACTAACTCGATTAGCTGATCAGCCAACTTAGTATGGGAAGTTCAAATTTTTTTTTGAGATTTGACTATGGGTTTCATGGGGAAAGTTGTTTAGTTTCATGGGTAGAAGCACTAGTTAAAATAGTTTCAGCTAATTTTGTTAGACCTTATATATACTTAGGTTTAAGTGAGTTTTTACGTGATTTTAATACAACTCAATAAAATTGTAAAAACTATTCGTTAGTTTCAGAAAACAATAAGATCTTACTTTCTATTTTAACCGTGGTACTTATTTAACACCTTTCCACCAAAACCACCCGTCAAATCGAAAAGGTTCTGCGGGAATAAAACGAAGGGACCAGAAAATATTAACCACAGACAGATGAAATCTAGAGCCATTGAAAAAAAAACTCATCAGAAACGATGAGATCCGCAGGAGAACCAAAGTAATAGCTCACAGAATCGCTAAACTGAAGTGGCAGTGGGCAGGGCAGATAGCTCGTCGAACAGATGGCCGTTGGGGTAGTAAAGTTCTCGAGCGGCGACCGCGCACCGGAAAACGTAGCGTAGGCAGGCCTCTCACGCGGTGGACCGACGACCCGGTAAAGATCATGGGGAGCCGCTGGATGCAGGCAGCGCAGGACCATATCCTTGGGGTCGGCCTTTGTCCAGCAGTGGACGTCTTTCGGCTGATATGGTGAAGAAAGAAAAACTGTAAAATGTAGAGTCGTGAATCACTAAATTCCAAAACTACACTTTTACCGTACCATATTACCTAAAGGCTCAACATCCCTGTACCTATGCTTGGTTCTACCTACGTATTTTTGACTACACAATACACATTTACCAGACCAATGATAAAAAAACGGTAAAATGTAGAGTCGTGAATCTCTAAATTCCAAAACTATACACTTTTACCGTACCATATTATCTAAAGGCTCAACATCCCTTTACCTAAACTTGGTTCTACCTACGTATTTATGACTACACAATACATATTTACCAAACCAATGATAAAAAAACGGTAAAATGTAGAGTCGTGAATCTCTAAATTCCAAAAGTACCTACACTTTTACCGTACCATATCATCTAAAGACTCAACATCCCCTTACTTATGCTAGGTTCTACCTACGTATTTAAGACTACACAATACACATTTACCAGACCAATGATAAAAAAACGGTAAAATGTAGAGTCGTGAAGCTCTAAATTCCAGAATTACAATTTTACCGCACTATCTAACGGCTTGCTTGAATGCAATTAAAAATATGTTTACGTTCCTATACACGGGAGCTGAGCGGTCTATATATTGGAAATAAACTTATAGTGAGGCAGGAAATTGCAGCTCTCGCCGGGGAGGAGGCAGTGAGGAGGCAAAAACCTGGCTGTCGAGGTTTCTATAGAAAATACTTACTTTGCATCCGGAAGTCGGGGCGCCCGCGCCGCCGTCGCGATCTAATGAATGTAGTTGCAGTAAAGAACTGATACTGAGATAAATAATTAAAACAAAGCCATTTTAAAACATCCACCTATCAGCTTATCTATTTGACCGTCTCCTTGGCGTAATGGTTAGTCTATTATCTTTACATCAGGTCACGGATTCGATTCCCGGGGGAATCTAACTTTGTATATGACTCGTTTTGTTTGGTGCAAGGGCTTTTTCTAAGCACGCCTGGCTAGGTAAAAATATATTTATCAAAGCCTTGCCGCCTTACATCAATGATGACAATATTGATTTATTCCGGCATGAAGACACTCGTAAAATAGTAATTTCCCCATTGTTTCGCCCGCTTTCGTCTTCGGCATCATCGCCACTTACCACCAGGTGAGCTCACCAATTGGAAATTAAAACAAATATTCTTAAACATGCTTGGAAATTTGAGCATTATTTTGACAACCTATCTTCGAGATAAATCGAAATTGCTGTACTGGCCAAATACATGCGAGCAGCGGCCGGCAAAAGTTGTATCAAATTCCATATCTGTCGTGTTTAGCGGCCAAATAAATTACTATGTAAACTCATATCGGTCGTGTAATTTAAAAATGGAACTATATAATACTCCGAAACATGGCAAAGGAGGTAACTTATCAAGGGTTGTATTTAAATTTCGAACTGCTCCCAAATAGAACGCTGTTGTATATTGAAAAAAAAACGAATAAACACTTTGGCGCGTGAAAAATTACTGTTGTTCGTTGTTCGTCATTGATGTTGAAAAGTAATGAGGAACTTTCCAGGCTCCGTTCTTTAAAAAAATCATAGATGGCGCTGTCTAGTGTACTTAGCAAAGAGAGTTTAACAAACTAAAGTTTTTACTTAGTCAAAGATGACCTTTTATTCTCCATATGATGTATTATGTGGGTCTTTTTTAATGAGAACAGTAGGCACAGGTGAGAACAACGCGACGTTCCGCCCTCAAGTGATGCTCAAGTGCTAGTGGTCATAATGGACTGCTAGCGGTGTGCGTCAGTGGTAGTCCGTGGTATTCTTCTCGTTAACCCCGAAGGGGGCGATGGAGAGACTTCCCCGAGGCGTAGCCTCCTTAACGTGGCTGCTTCCGCCGCCCATTACAATGAGCGGGTCCTTGGGCTGAGCACAGGGCCCTTGGCAGCCTTTCCAGCCCCATCTGAGGCGAGCAACTGCTGGATCGCTCCCAGAGCTTGCAGGAGGTCGCTCTGGGAGGGCACGGCGGTTGTGTTGGAGGCATTGGGGGCGGCGGAAGCGGGGGCTATGGTCCTCTTCTTCCTCCGTCGGGTTCGTCGATTTTTACGGCTGGGCGCGGGCACGGCGACCGAGGCACTCTGCATGGCGGGCGCTGCCGGTGCGGCGCGCTCAGCAGTGACGGCAGGCGCTGCAGGGCGAGAGGTGGTGTTGGTGGTCCGGGCGACTGTCCTGACCCTCTTGTTCCGGAGCTCCCTTCGGAACACCGGGCACGAGACGTGGTTGGCGGGGTGCGGGCCCGCGCAGTTGGCGCAGGTCGCTGGGTCCTCCCGCGGCCGTAGGCAGTCCTTTGAGGCGTGGGAATTACCGTAGCGGACGCAGTCCAGCGGGAGGTGGCAGCCATGCGAGGAGTGTCTAAATCCTTGGCACCGGTGGCACTGCGCGGGTCCTCGCTTGCCACGCCAGGCGTCGATGACGATGCCCAGCATGTGAAGGAGCTCCGCGATGGGTGTAGAGGGCCTTAAGTTGGTGGTCCGCCGGATCTGCACGTAGAAGATGCACCCGGGGCGTCCTGCGCGCGCCCGGGTGGCCTTCACGTGCTCTGCCTCAAAGCCGTGTTCGGCTAGGGCGGCAGTGATCTCGGCGGGCTCGGTGGTGGAGGGGAGGCAACGGCTGGCCACCTTGAGGGGCCTCTCGGCTGGCAGCGAGTACGAGAACCATTTGACCTCCGGCAGCGAAGACAGCATATATATTTCATCATGTGTAGGCATAAATCTTTTTTGAACACATCCAAAAAAAAATTAGGACGTATTTTATTAGTCTTTTTTTTTAATTCACAATTGGTAAACCCTTCGCATCATCTCACCTGGTGGTAAGTGACGATGATGCCGAAGATGGAAGCGGGCTTACCGAGATTCCCCAACGCAATGGAGAACTGGCTTTCATATCTTTAAGCGGAATGTTGTTAACACTGATGTTTTGCGCCGAGACTAAGATAAGATAGGTAACTAGCCAGGCGGGCTTAGAAAATGCCCTACCACCAACCAAACCGAGTCTTGCAAGTTGACCCCACCGGGAATCGAACCCGCAACCTCCTGGTGTGAAGCGAATGGACTAACCATTACGCCTAGGAGGCAGTTAGACCCATATAATACATATGGGGAATAAAAGGTCGTCTTTGACTAAGTAAAAACTTTAGTTTGTTAAAATCTCTTGGCTAAGTACACTAGACAGCGCCATCTATGATTTTTTCAAGGAACGGAGCCTGGAAAGTTCCTTATTATTGAAGTTTTAATTTCGGCGCATTATTTGAGAAAAGTTCTATACAAGCCTTGGCCACAACTAGGCATTAATGGACTTACATATGTGTGGCTCGGCTTCGCCTCGGCCGACATTTACACGTTCGTCCATCAATGCCTCTTTTGCTGGCCGCTGCAGTAATGTACTATTTCTGAAAAAAAAATTGCTAGAAACTAAACTAATTCCTCTCTTTCTAATAAAATAAAATAGAAACACAGATAATCTTACCGACGTGCGTCGGAGTCGCGCTCCCAGGGTTCGGTACCACCACACCTCTCCATACAACTATGACAATGATAACCTATACTCACGTTTCAAATAAAAGACATCAACGCGAGCTTTTTTGTTTAATTCGTTTCGGACTCCTTAACCAGAGTGCGACTTACACTTGGCCAGTTTTCATTATTCGTTGTTTTAATTCAGAATCAGTACTATAATCACACCAAGTTTCACGTTTGTATGTACTACCGTTTTTACGATAGATCTAAATAAAAAATGTCTCTAAAATACCGTATTTTAGACACAAAAACTTTTTTTTTGTTTGTAATTTTTATTTTTTTTTCTTACAGCGGCCATAGAAGACACGCTCTGTGAAAATTTCAACTGTGTACCTATAAAAAAAGTCCATGACAAACAGCCCGCTGACCGACAGACAGACAGATTGTCGGACGGACGGACGGACGGACAGCGGAGGCTTAGTATTAAGCTTTGGGTGTACAGAACCCTAACAAATTAAAAACCCGACCGCACAAAAATAAAACGCCTCTTTCAGTCAGGTAAAAAATATGTTAATGTCATTCACGGGATCAAGACGAATCTATCAATATCTCGCACTTCAAAATCCATCAAGCCGTTTAGCCTACAGGCAAAGATATAAGTACTAACATACAGTATGGACACTCCCTGCCGCTCTCTAGATTGCGACCTCACCCTCTCGTCACCCAGATTGATACAGATTGATTACAGTTTGGTTATCGAACGTATAGGATTTCGCCGCCATTTTGTTTGTTCCGTCATTCCTTTTTTGAAAAATAATTTCTGGCCCGTTGTATGAATGTCCAGGGTGTGCTACAGGCTCAGCCAAAGAAACAGATTTACATACGCCTTCCGGATTCTTTGAAAAAATAAGAAAATTTAATCGTTAATTGATGAGATAATTGTATTTTTTTTGATATATTTTTTGTAATTTTAACTATTTTAATCTGTTTTTTAATTTCTTTATGTTTGCACACCTGCCTGCAGGTTGAACACTAGCACTAAGAAAATAACAAGATCCTGTACCTACAGTGTTCTAGCAAATAAAGCCTTTTGAGTTTGAGTTTTTCAAAACGGGTAAAATTGTATCCTATGTCACTCACGGGATTTAGACGAATAGACACAACCTGGACACTTCATACAACGGGCCAGAAATGACATTTCAAAAAAGGAATGACGGGACAAACAAAATGGCGGCGAAATGTAACCAATCTGTATCTATCTGCGCGACGAGGGGGTGAGGTTGGAATCTAGAGAGCGGCAGGGAGTGTCCATACTGTATGTTAGTACATAGTAGTAATATATACTTTGCTATGACTGCGTCGTCAAACCGCGCGTGCGCCCTTTTAGTAAAATATATATACTTTGGTTTTGTCCTCAATTTCCGACAATGTTTGTTATATTACGTTGTACCTACCTATAAAGGATGAAAATAACACACTGCACCCGGAGAGAAAGTATCCGAAATATTGAGGCAAATGATAAATATTACCCAAAAAACATCCCTTTATAATAATAAAAACTTTCCCACCCTTTTTTACCCGTGGGGTAAAAATGTATCCTATGTCACTCTCGGGTTCAAGAGAAATCTTACGACACCACACACTCCAAAATCCATCAAGCCGTTTAGCCTACAGGCTCAGCCAAAGAAACAGACACACATACACGCGAAAAACATTACCCTCCCTTTTGGGAAGTCGGGTGAAAAGTTATACAACTCGTCAAAGATGTCGTTGTAAGCTTGTATTATAAATTAACTAGATTCGCTCGCGTAAACATCTTTTCTATGACTGTCTTCGCGCTTGCGGCTCGCGAGCGTGTAAAAAAGTAGCCTATATGTTAATCCAGGTCGTAATCTGTCTACCTACCAAGTTTCATCCAGATACGTTCGGTAGTTTTTGCATGAAAGAGAAACAAACATCCATACATCCATCATCATCATCATATCAGCCGAAGGATGTCCATTGCTGGACATAGACTTCCCCTAAGGATTTCCACGACGACCGGTTCTGCGCTGCCCGCATCCAGCGGCTTCCCGCGACCTTCACCAGGTCATCGGTTTACCGAGTGGGAGGCTGCCTATACGCTACGTTTTCCGGTGCGCGGTCGCCACTCGAAAACTTTACTACCCCAACGGCCATCTATTCTACGAGCTATGTGCCCCGCCCACTGCCATACATTCAAACATACAAACTTTCACCTTTATAATATTAGTAAGATTTACCATGTGGTCGTAAATGAACATTGAACATTATGGAATGGATCAATAAAACTCCTGCGTATTGCACAGTTGATGTTGATGAGTAAGAGACTGCGGGTACGATCGATATCTATAATGTGCCGGTTTTGTCGTGAGAAAGCGTTGGAAAATTATAATAAACTAGCTTTTGTCCGCGGCTTCGCTCGCGTGGGCATGGTTTTTTAATACTGTCTTTGTCTTTTTAATAATGTTTGCGCGAGCATAGACAGGAGTTTGCTCCGGATCCCTCGAGAACTACTAGTATGGCTGAATGAGAATGCTTTGCAGTCTATGTCAATATTTCTATGCAAATAACTACAAGAATTAATTAAAAATTAAAAAACCGACCGCAAAAAAGGTTAACTTTTCTTTTTTGGTCATTCTTTTTTGGTTGAGTGACATAGGAGGCACATTGAATCTAAAGACCAAGCTAGAAAGATGTCGACTGATGAAGTCCACACTCCGACCAGCGCCCATCCAGCTCCAAAACCCCGAAAACTTTCAGCTCGAATTGCACAATCGCTTCGAATGCCTAGGAGACTGCGAGAATGTGGACGATTATAACGACAGGTTCGTGGAAATTGTCCAAACGGTCGGGTCTAAGATTTTCAAAACTCGCCGTTCAAACAGAACCAAAAAAATCTCTGACTTCACCAGCAACCTCATGGAAGAAAGACGCAGATTGGTTTTGCAGTCCTCTGAAGACGCTACTCAGTATCGGCAACTAAACAGGCAGATCTCTAAGTCTCTAACTCGCGATTTGCGCCGTTTTAATACAAATTGTATTAAAGAGGCGATTGAGAACAACAAAGGCTCAAAAGTGTTCGCTAGAGATCTGTCTGTTGGTCAAAGCCAGCTGACCAAGCTGAAGACTGAGGACGGCAGGATCATATCGTCTAAGACTGAGTTGCTGGAGGAAGTTGAGAAGTTCTACGGACAATTGTAAACGACCACACGTCTGCCTGTCAGCGATCTGGCTAAAGACCCAAGAGCTAGACTTACCCGACACTATACCGAAGATATCCCGGACGTCAGCCTGTACGAGATTAGAATGGCTCTTAAACAGCTTAAAAACAATAAGGCACCGGGTGATGACGGAATTACGGCTGAACTTCTGAAAGCAGGTGGAACACCGGTACTTAGAGCTCTTCAGAAATTATTTAATTCCGTTATACTTGAGGGACAAACGCCTAAGGCATGGCACAGAAGTGTGGTCGTGCTTTTCTTCAAAAAGGGCGACAATACCCTGCTGAAGAACTACAGACCCATCTCACTTCTGAGCCATGTCTACAAACTGTTTTCGAGGGTCATAACGAATCGTCTCGCACGCAGGTTTGACGACTTCCAGCCTCCCGAACAAGCCGGTTTCCGAAAAGGATTTAGTACCATAGACCACATACATACGCTGCGGCAGATTATACAGAAGACCGAAGAGTACAATCAGCCACTATGCTTGGCGTTCGTGGACTATGAGAAAGCCTTCGATTCGGTCGAAACCTGGGCTGTGTACAGTCTCTCCAGAGGTGCCAAATTGACTATCGATATATCGAAGTGCTGAAGTGTTTGTATGAAAACGCCACCATGTCGGTTCGCCTCCAGGATCAAAACTCGGAACCTATCCAGCTGCAGCGAGGGGTGAGACAGGGAGACGTTATATCTCCGAAACTGTTCACCGCCGCCCTGGAAGATGTTTTCAAGCTTTTGGACTGGGGTGGACTCGGCATCAATATCAACGGCGAGTACATCACCCACCTTCGATTCGCTGACGATATCGTGGTCATGGCTGAGACTATGGACGACTTAGGCACAATGCTCGATGGCCTCAGTAGAGCCTCTCAACAAGTGGGTCTTAGAATGAACACGGACAAGACGAAAATTATGTCAAACGTCCGTGTCATACCTACTCCTCTGAAGGTTGGAGGCTCTACACTCGAAGTTGTTACCGAATATGTATACCTGGGACAAACAGTCCAGTTAGGTAGGTCCAACTTCGAGAAAGAGATCAATCGTCGAATCCAACTCGGCTGGGCAGCGTTCGGGAAGCTTCGCAATATCTTTACGTCCCAGATACCGCAGTGTCTTAAGACCAAGGTCTTCGACCAATGTGTGTTGCCAGTGATGACGTACGGAACTGAGACATGGTCGCTTACTATGGGCCTCATAAGAAGGCTCAAGGTCACCCAAAGGGCAATGGAGCGTGCTATGCTCGGAGTTTCTCTGCGTGATCGAATCAGAAACGAGGAAATCCGTAAGAGAACCAAAGTGACCGACATAGCTCTCAGAATTGCTAAACTTAAGTGGCAGTGGGCGGGGCACATTGCTCGTAGAACAGATGGCCGTTGGGGCAGTAAAGTTCTCGAGTGGCGACCACGCACCGGAAAGCGTAGTGTAGGCAGGCCTCCCACTCGGTGGACCGATGACCTGGTGAAGGTCGCGGGAAGCCGCTGGATGCGGGCAGCGCAGAACCGGTCGTCGTGGAGATCCTTGGGGGAGGCCTATGTCCAGCAGTGGACTTCCTTCGGCTGATATGATGATGATGATGATGATGATGACATAGGATGTGGAAGTGTTTGTTTGTTTGTTACCTTTTCACGCTTTATCACCTCAACCAATATTGACGAAATTTGGCATGCAGATAGCCTGTGCCATGAGGTAGAACATAAGCTACTTTTAATCCTGTGAAATAGCATGAGTCCGATGCAGTTCCTGGGGGAACTGGAAAAAAGACTCTTTTTTTTTTTTTTTTAAATCGCAACGGAGCAACGAATTGTTGTGAGTTTTTTGCACAGAAATGGTTATGAGAGAGAAATGACATAGACTACTAATTAGCATAGCCTGAGATAGTTCCCGAGGGATCTGAGGAAAACTCATTGCACGCTCGCGTACGTCGGCGTCAGCACCAAGCATCAGATTGACGTGATATTTGCACAGAAGTAGCGCCTACGAAGATACTCAAAGGTTGTGTGTGAAGTCGACCAACCCGCACTGGGCCCGCGTGGGCGACTAGTTCCCGACCGCCCTAATTCACGGTACGTTCGAGCCCATCGATGGGGAACGTATAAGAGCTGATAAGATAAAGGATTCTAATATGTTTATGAAGTTAAGTATATGGTTAAGTATATTATTTTTTCTTCACTAGCTTAAAAAGCACGCGAAAAATTCAATTTTGTTTACTGGCTGCGAATTGGCGTTTCTCTTTTTATTATCTCACGAAAAAAAGGAATCAAGGAGTTCAACGCTAGGAATTTCTACATTTAGTACTAGTCCATCGAATGAATCGCTCAAAGAGGAGTCTAGAGTGCGTGAGCGGGATCGTAAGAATTTTTTTCGGAAATATGTTCAGGATCTCTACTTCATAAACATACTAAAAGCCCTGGACACTAGGTGAAGAGGAGGAGTGGGGGGAGGGGGGCAAAGTGCCCATTTTTGTATTTTTCGCTTATATCTCAAAATCGGTGCGTTCTAGAGAAAAACTTTCAAAGAATAGTTGAAAGACCATAAAATTATCTACAAATAATACCTACAATATTTTTTGAAATGTTTTACCATTTTCGAGTTACACCTTTTCGAAAATGAGTATTTTTAAAATTTGCTGTTTTATAACATATTAGCTGGCCCGGCAGAAGTAATCCTGCCCAGTAAATATATCCTACACCTATCCTACCCTACCCCCACACAACATTTACTCTACATCGGATCATAAGTAAGGTCGCATTTTTACGACAGTGGGCATTGGGCATCTAAAAGATATGAAATTAATTTCAAATCTTTACCGTTGCCCACTGTTATGGAAATGCGATCTCTAACTGTTTCCGCCTTCACCACGAGGAGGTGCTCCCAGCTTATGTTTTCATTGAATTGACAGTTTTTAGTTGTTTTTAGTTTTTAATCAGTAGATTGAACATAATCCAACTGCGTCGAGGCGTGCGACAGGGCGATGTTATATCGCCGAAACTGTTTACTGAAGCTCTGGAGAATATGTTCAAAACGCTATAAAACGTCGTTTAGGGTATAGACCCCAAAACCTGAAAACAAAAGTTTTCAGCCAGTGCGTCCTACCCGTGATGACATACGGAGCCGAGACGTGACCACTGACAGTACGACTAGTCCACCAATGGAAGTAGCTCAGCGAGCTATCGAAACGAAATAATTCGCCAGAAAACTAAAGTCACATAGCCCATAGAATTAGCAAGCTGAAGTGGCAGTGGGCTGGTCATATATGTCGTTGATCCAATATGGCTGGCGGGGCTAACGATTTCTATAGTGGAGACCACGAAACGTAGCGTAGGACGTACTGTCACATCACAAGGTGGGATTACGACATTCGTAAGGTAGCAGGCAGCGACTGGAGGAAAGCTGAAGAACAAGCTCAGTTGCGAGCAATCGAAGAGGTGATGTAGGGTAGGGTAGGTGTAGGGTAAGGGTAAGGGTAGGGTTAGGGTAGAGTAAGAGTAGGGGAAGGGTAGGGGTAGGGTAGGTGTAGGGTGTATTTAGTGGGCAAGATAACAGGATAAATACATTCTGCATGTCTTTATTGTTGAAGACTAATTTTATAAGGAACTTTTAAGAAATTTCATCACGTCAAAAAAAAATTGTATCCCATTACAAACTGTAAATATCAATCCATCAATATTCCTACTAATGTTTAATATTTTTTTAAGTATGGCTATAGTGTGATACAGACAAAAGTAGTAGTCTTTTCTGTCCCACTCTGCTCGCAGCTGCATGCCTGAGAAAGCGTTCCTGTTATATTAGGTACTGACGTTGAAATTCCTTGGTTTGGCGTAGAAAATAAATGTACAAGAAGATTCTTTATCTATGAAATATAGTAAAGGAGAATTTATTACTATCTATGAGATCCGAAAAGCGTCGGTGGCACAACCGGTAACGACTCGGTCCATCTAACCAGAGGTACCGGGTTCAAATCTGGATGGCCAATGTACCAATGAGTTTTTCAAAAAAACTTACGTACATACTTACCGATTGCTTTAACGGTGAAGGAAAACATCGTGAGGAAACCTGCACACGCCTGCGAAGAAACTCGAAGGTTGTGTGTGAAGTCGACCAACCCGCACTGGGCCCGCGTGGTCGACTAAGGCCTAATCGCCCTGATTCAGGGTAGGCTCGAGCCCCTCGGTGGGGACGTATATGAGTTGTAATGATAATGATGATGAGATCCACTCCACAGACACAGACTCACTCATGTCAAAATGGGTGGGAATGATTGAATTCAAAAGTAGGTACTTGTGTTATTAGATTTTTTTAGGGTCCCGTACATTCAATGCAAAAAGGAACCATTGTAAGATCACTAATATAATATAAACTAATATAAAAGAACTAATATCTGGACGAAAGAAGATTTAATTTAGTATGTAAGTATATAGATTCAAGATTCAAGGTATTTATTCAAAATAGGTGCAAATTACACTCTTTCTGATATTCATAAATTAATAATAACATAATTTCATTTGTGAAAAATTAAGAAATAAACAATCATTAATTAGTTAATAATGTCAAAATAAATCCTAGAAGTAAACCAGATTATGTCATTAAAACATGTAAACAATATGACACGAAAAGTTATATACACAATTATTGAATGTCATTGAAACCTTTGACAAGAGTAGGCCAGTTCAAACGGACAGCACCTGGTCACGAGTATAACGCGAGAGTCAGCCATCGCTCCCATCAACCATATTAGAGGGAAAGGAACGACCCTATAGAGTTTGTTGATCCAATTGCGAACTTATAAGGCACATAAACGAATTTAGATTTAAGGGGTTGATTTTAGAGGGCAAAGTAGAAAATTAAAAAATAACGTATTTCGAAATAGGGATATGTTGTGACTGTAATCGTGATGATGGTGAAGCCTCGCCTGTTGTTAAAGTTTACAAAATGTTACTTCCTTTGCCATTTACCTAATCACCACCCGTGTATCATCATAAATAACTATTTCAATACAGTTGATCAAAAAATGGTACTTTAGATGCCAGTTTACTGTGCGCAAAACTGATTTTACTGCACGCGTGTGTTTTACTTTGTCTATTTTTTCTAAAGTAGCAAATAAAAATGATAATTAAGTAGGTACCAAAGATATATTATCTTTTTCGTCCAGACTTTTGATAGGATTATTTTAAGAGATAGAAGGTTATATCTTTGTGAAGAAAGAGATTAAATTACCCACGGTGCCTATGTCGGAAGGAGATAGATTGATAACATACTACACTAAGGAATAGGTCACCTTTGCTAAGGCGTTTGCGTAAAAGGTAAATTGTCAAAAAAATATAACACATATTTATACACTATAAAGAAATATATATTATACATATTTATAAAATATTATTTATAAATTTTAAGTTTCTAAGTCACCTGAAACTTTGACGAATGGTGGCGGTACGGAACCTTTGTTGCGCAAGTTCAGCTGGCGGTTTTTCGAATATTTCCTTTGCGTATGCCCAATAACCTACCTCAATGCCAAATTTAAAGTTTCTATGTCATCTGGAAGTGGTCTTTAAATTTTATGAGTGAGTGAGTCAGTCAGTCAGTCAATCATAAAAACAGTGATTTTCGGACGTCAATATCTCAGTAATGCTAAAACCACTATTTATACAAATTGGATATAGTGAAGGCAGAACTCCCACGCGGTAGACCGACGACCTGGTGAAGATCGCGGGAAGCCGATGGATGCGGGCAGCGCAGGACCGGTCGTCGTGGAAATCCTTGGGGGAGGCCTTTGTCCAGCAGTGGACGATTTTTGGCTGATATGTTGACTGTCGGTCTAGTCTTTTATAATGAAATAAATATTATTTTTGCCTCGTTGGTGAACCGTATTCCGTACACAAAATAGTACCTAACAATTATATTAACCTGAACCCAAAGCAAAGATGACCTATTTTTACTAGCCTAAACTTTGTGTCCAAAGTCTCCCATAAGGTGTGTTGGTACGGACTACGGAACACTCGGGGTGCGGAGTCCGATTCGCACTCGCCCGGTTTTAATGAGGGTATTATATATATCGTAGCAATCTGTAGCGTAATTATATGTTTTGGACTACCTAGTCCAACAGCAGGTGACAAAAAACGCCAAGATCCGGGTTGCTAGGCTACCAACATGGCGAAATCAGCCTCCAAAATATTTAGTTGGCGCGTGCGAAACTACCTACTAACGGCTTTGAGTGGCAATGTCTTGCCTATCCTATAGGTAGGTACTACTATTGTATTTATTGGGTAATTGTTTTGCTCTTGCCCCCTTCGGATTTCTCTTCATAATAAACACGAGTTCTAAAGCGACTTCTAAAAAGGAGGAGGTTCTCAATTCGACTGTATATTTTTTTTATGTGTGTTACCTCAGAACTTTTGACTGGGTGAACCGATTTTGATGATTCTTTCTATAATTGAAAGCTAGTGCTTCCCGTGTGGTCCCGTATAAATGTTATCAAAATCGGTGTAGTAATTTATTAGAAAATTAACAAAAAATAATAATTGAAAGGGTACTTACTAAGTTGTTGCGACGGAAGTCGGTTTTATAACGATACTATGTCGGCGACGGCGACCGATCGTAAAAATCGGGCAGATCGTGAAATGCCCTGGCTTATCATAGAGGGGCTCCGAAAGAAACTAAGGTTCGTTTAGCTGAGTTTAGCATATCTGGTGTCAGCGTAGAAAGGAGCCCCGCAAAGCGGAGCTCCGTCTCTTAGTTTTTCGGTTGGAATTTCATGATCTGCTCAATAGGAGATCGGACTGCTAGTCATTTGAGTTACTTTTTATGATCAGTCAAAAATTAAATTTGTTCTAAAAATGTTCGGAAGTGACGTCATACATTTTAAGCATCATTGACGAACTTATTTTGTGAATTTGATCAATTGAAAATTGAAGACGTGATGGAAAAACAAAACAAATAAGGTTTTGTGAAATTTCAAGAGGAGAGCAATTTAGGAAATCATATTTCAGATTTTATTTTTGATGCTGTCGGATCCCCTATTCTGCGATCGGCCGCGTCCATGCAACCGAGTAGGTAGATGAGTCGGTTTGATCATATTTGGGCCTATTTCCTCCGGTTATATAACTATGAATAAAAACCCTTCCACGCGTTCAAGTTCATTATCAGTACGCTACTTTTTTGTCTACCTTTGTAGGTAGGTACGGAGCGCGAGCGCAACATTTTTTTTTTTTTTTTTTTAATTCACGATCAGTAAGCCCTTGGCATCATCTCATCTGATGTGTCGCTTATGTGACGATGATGCCGATGATGGAAGCGGGCTTAACAAGATTCCCCAACGCAATGGAGAACTAACTATCTTATCTTCAAGCCGGAACACATCAATGTTGTTAACACTGATGTTTGGCGGCACGACTTAGATAAAATGGTGGTAGCTAGCCAGGCGGGCTTGGAAAATTCCCTACCACCACCGGGAATCGAACCCGCGACCTCCTGGTGTGAAGCGATTGGAGTAACCATTACGCCACGGAGGCGGTAATAATGCGAATTTTTAGCGTAGACACAGATGAAT